>JBBBDQ010001359.1:2097500-2531640 GCA_037127315.1 Ascarosepion bandense | reverse complement strand
CACATCAATTTACATAAGAAACAGCATTAATCTTGATATGCATGAAAATACACTAAATGCGCAATTTTCGGGCTTTCAGTACACTCATTTATATTGCTCAGAATCAATTTTAAATGAAACCATGTGATTCTACATATCAATTTACATAAGAATCAGCATTAATCTTGATATGCATGAAAATACACTAAATGCGCAATTTTCGGGCTTTCAGCACACTCCTTTATATTGCTCAGAATCAATTTTAAATGAGACCATATGATTCCACACATCAATTTACATAAGAATCAGCATTAATCTTGATATTCATGAAAATACACTAATTGCGCAATTATCGGGCTTTCAGTACACTCATTTATATTGTTCTGTATCAATTTTATATGAGACCGTATGATTCTACACATCAATTTACATAAGAATCAGCATTAATCTTGATATGCATGAAAATACACTAAATGCGCAGTTTTTGGACTTTCAGTACACTCATTTATATTGATCAGAATCAATTTTAAATGAGGCCATATGATTCTACACATCAATTTACATAAGAATCAGCATTAATCTTGATATGCATGAAAATACACTAAATGCGCAATTTTCGGGCTTACAGTACACACATTTATATTGATCAGAACCAATTTTAAATGAGACCATATGATTCTACACATCAATTTACATAAGAATCAGCATTAATCTTGATATGCATGAAAATACACTAAATGCGCAATTTTCCGGCTTTCGGTACACTCATTTATATTGCTCAGAATCAATTTTAAATGAAACCATATGATTCTACATAACAATTTACAAAAGAATCAGCATTAATCTTGATATGCATGAAAATACACTAAATGCGCAATTTTCGGGCTTTCAGTACACTCATTTGTATTGCTCAGAATCAATTTTAAATGAAACCATATGATTCTACACATCAATTTACATAAGAATCAGCATTAATCTTGATATGCATGAAAATACACTAAATGCGCAATTTTCGGGCTTTCAGTACACTCATTTATATTGCTCAGAATCAATTTTAAATGAGACCGTATGATTCTACACATCAATTTACATAAGAATCAGCATTAATCTTGATATGCATGAAAATACACTAAATACGCAGTTATTGATATTTCAGTACACTCATTTATTTTGATCAGAATCAATTTTAAATGAGACCATATGATTCCACACATCAATTTACATAAGAATCAGCATTAATCTTGATATGCATGAAAATACACTAAATGCGCAATTTTCGGGCTTTCAGTACACTCATTTATATTGCTCAGAATCAATTTTAAATGAGACCATATGATTCTACACATCAATTTACATATGAATCAGCATTAATCTGGATATGCATGAAAATACACTAAATGCGCAGTGTTTGGTCTTTCAGTACAGTCATTTATATTGCTCAGAATCAATTTTAATTGAAACCATATGATTCTACACATCAATTTACATAAGAATCAGCATTAATCTTGATATGCATGAAAATACACTAAATGCGCAATTTTCGGGCTTAGAATACACTAATTTATATTGCTCAGAATTAATTTTAAATGAAACAATATGAGACCATATGATTCTACACATCAATTTACATAAGAATCTGCATTAATCTTGATATGCATGAAAATACACTAAATGCGCAATTTGCCGGCTTTCAGTACACTCATTTATATTGCTCAGAATCAAATTTAAATGAGACCATATGATTCTACACATCAATTTACATAAGAATCAGCATTAATCTTGATATGCATGAAAATACACGAAATGCGCAATTTTCGGGCTTTCAGTACACTCCTTTATATGGCTCAGAATCAATTTTAAATGAAACCATATGATTCTACATATCAATTTACATAAGAATCAGCATTAATCTTGATATGCATGAAAACACACTAAATGCGCAATTTTCGGGCTTTCAGTACACTCATTTATATTGCTCAGAATCAATTTTAAATGAAACCATATGATTCTACACATCAATTTACATAAGTAACAGCATTAATCTTGATATGCATGAAAATACACTAAATGCGCAATTTTCGGGCTTTCAGTACACTCATTTATATTGCTCAGAATCAATTTTAAATGAAACCATGTGATTCTACATATCAATTTACATAAGAATCAGCATTAATCTTGATATGCATGAAAATACACTAAATGCGCAATTTTCGGGCTTTCAGCACACTCCTTTAT
This sequence comes from Ascarosepion bandense, assembly GCA_037127315.1. Lineage (NCBI taxonomy): Eukaryota > Metazoa > Mollusca > Cephalopoda > Sepiida > Sepiidae > Ascarosepion > Ascarosepion bandense. The sequence continues at coordinate 2,529,426 of JBBBDQ010001359.1, read as the reverse complement.
ATTGCTCAGAATCAATTTTAAATGAGACCATATGATTCCACACATCAATTTACATAAGAATCAGCATTAATCTTGATATGCATGAAAATACACTAATTGCGCAATTTTCGGGCTTTCAGTACACACATTTATATTGTTCTGTATCAATTTTATATGAGACCGTATGATTCTACACATCAATTTACATAAGAATTCAGCATTAATCTTGATATGCATGAAAATACACTAAATGCGCAGTTTTTGGACTTTCAGTACACTCATTTATATTGATCAGAATCAATTTTAAATGAGGCCATATGATTCTACACATCAATTTACATAAGAATCAGCATTAATCTTGATATGCATGAATATACACTAAATGCGCAATTTTCGGGCTTACAGTACACACATTTATATTGATCAGAACCAATTTTAAATGAGACCATATGATTCTACACATCAATTTACATAAGAATCTGCATTAATCTGGATATGCATGAAAATACACTAAATGCGCAATTTTCGGGCTTTCAGTACACTCATTTATATTGCTCAGAATCAATTTTAAATGAGACCGTATGATTCTACACATCAATTTACATATGAATCAGCATTAATCTGGATATGCATGAAAATACACTAAATGCGCAGTGTTTGGTCTTTCAGTACAGTCATTTATATTGCTCAGAATCAATTTTAATTGAAACCATATGATTCTACACATCAATTTACATAAGAATCCGCATTAATCTTGATATGCATGAAAATACACTAAATGCGCAATTTTCGGGCTTTCAGTACACTCATTTATATTGCTCGGAATCAATTTTAAATGAGACCATATGATTCTACACATCAATTTACATAAGAATCAGCATTAATCTTGATATGCATGAAAATACACTAAATGCGCAATTTTCGGGCTTTCAGTACACTCATTTATATTGCTCAGAATCAATTTTAAATGAGACCATATGATTCTACACATCAATTTACATAAGAATCAGCATTAATCTTGATATGCATGAAAATACACTAAATGCGTAATTTTCGGGCTTTCAGTACACTCATTTATATTGCTCAGAATCAATTTTAAATGAGACCGTATGATTCTACACATCAATTTACATATGAATCAGCATTAATCTGGATATGCATGAAAATACACTAAATGCGCAATGTTTGGTCTTTCAGTACAGTCATTTATATTGCTCAGAATCAATTTTAATTGAAACCATATGATTCTACACATGAATTTACATAAGAATCCGCATTAATCTTGATATGCACGAAAATACACTAAATGCGCAATTTTCCGGCTTTCAGTACACTCATTTATATTGCTCGGAATCAATTTTAAATGAGACCATATGATTCTACACATCAATTTACATAAGAATCAGCATTAATCTTGATATGCATGAAAATACACTAAATGCGCAATTTTCGGGCTTTCAGTACACTCATTTATATTGCTCAGAATCAATTTTAAATGAGACCATATGATTCTACACATCAATTTACATAAGAATCAGCATTAATCTTGATATGCATGAAAATACACTAAATGCGCAATTTTCGGGCTTTCAGTACACTCATTTATATTGCTCAGAATCAATTTTAAATGAAACCATATGATTCTACATATCAATTTACATAAGAATCAGCATTAATCTTGATATGCATGAAAATACACTAAATGCGCAATTTTCGGGCTTTCAGTACACTCATTTATATTGCTCAGAATCAATTTTAAATGAGACCGTATGATTCTACACATCAATTTACATAAGAATCACCATTAATCTGGATATGCATGAAAATACACTAAATGCGCAGTGTTTGGTCTTTCAGTACAGTCATTTATATTGCTCAGAATTAATTTTAATTGAAACCATATGATTCTACACATCAGTTTACATAAGAATCAGCATTAATCTTGATATGCATGAAAATACACTAAATGCGCAATTTTCGGGCTTTCAGTACACTCATTTATTTAGCTCGGAACCAATTTTAAATGAGACCATATGATTCTACACATCAATTTACATAAGAATTAACATTAATCTTGATATGCATGCAAATACACTAAATGCGCAAATTTCGGGCTTTCAGTACACTCATTTATATTGCTCAGAATCAATTTTAAATGTAACCATATGATTCTACACATCAATTTACATAAGAATCAGCATTAATCTTGATATGCATGAAAATACACTAAATGCGCAATTTTCGGGCTTTCAGTACACTCATTTATATTGCTCAGAATCAATTTTAAATGAGACCGTATGATTCTACACATCAATTTACATATGAATCATCATTAATCTGGAAATGCATGAAAATACACTAAATGCGCAGTGTTTGGTCTTTCAGTACAGTCATTTATATTGCTCAGAATCAATTTTAATTGAAACCATATGATTCTACACATCAATTTACATAAGAATCAGCATTACTCTTGATATGCATGAAAATACACTAAATGCGCAATTTTCGGGTTTTCAGTACACTCATTTATTTAGCTCGGAATCAATTTTAAATGAGACCATATGATTCTACACATCAATTTACTTAAGAATTAGCATTAATCTTGATATGCATGAAAATACACTAAATGCGCAATTTTCGGGCTTTCAGTACACTCATTTATATTACTCAGAATCAATTTTAAATGAGACCATATGATTCTACACATCAATTTACATAAGAATCAGCATTAATCTTGATATGCATGAAAATACACTAAATGCGCAATTTTCGGGCTTTCAGTACACTCATTTATATTGCTCAGAATCAATTTTAAATGAGACCGTATGATTCTACACATCAATTTACATAAGAATTAACATTAATCTTGATATGCATGAAAATACACTAAATGCGCAATTTTCGGGCTTTCCACACACTCATTTATATTGTTCAGAATCAATTTGAAATGACACCATGTGATTCTACACATCAATTTACATAATAATCAGCATTTTTCTTGATATGCATGAAAATACACTAAATGCGCAATTTTCGGGCTTTCAGTACACTCATTTATATTGCTCAGAATCAATTTTAAATGAGACCATATGATTCTACACATCAATTTACATAAGAATCAGCATTACTCTTGATATGCATGAAAATACACTAAATGCGCAATTTTCGGGCTTTCAGTACACTCATTTATATTGCTCAGAATCAATTTTAAATGAAATCATATGATTCTACTTCTTATGTAAATTGATGTCAATTTACATAAGAAGCAGCATTAATCTTGATATGCATGAAAATACACTAAATGCGCAATTTTCGGGCTTTCACTACACTCATTTATATTGCTCAGAATCAACATTGCGCATTTATTATATTTTCATGCATATCAAGATTAATGCTGATTCTTATGTAAATTGATGTGTAGAATCACATGGTCTCATTTAAAATTGACTCCGAGCGACATAAATGAGTGTACTGAAAGACCAAAACTGCGCATTTAGTGTATTTTCATGCATATCAAGATTAATGCTGATTCTTATGTAAATTGATGTGTAGAATCATATGGTCTCATTTAAAATTGATTCTGAGCAATATAAATGAGTGAACTGAAATCCAGAAAATTGCGCATTTAGTGTATTTTCATGCATATCAAGATTAATGCTGATTCTTATGTAAATTGATGTGTAGAATCATATGGTCCCATTTAAAATTGATTCCGAGCAATATAAATGAGTGTACTGAAAGACCAAAAACTGCGCATTTAGTGTATTTTCATGCATCTCAAGATTAATGCTGATTCTTATGTAAATTGATGTGTAGAATCATATGGTTACATTTAAAATTGATTCTGAGCAATATAAATGAATGTAGTGAAAGCCCGAAAATTGCGCATTTAGTGTATTTTCATGCATATCAAGATTAATGCTGCTTCTTATATAATTGATGTGTAGAATCATATGATTTCATTTAAAATTGATTCTGAGCAATATAAATGAGTGTACTGAAAGCCCGAAAATTGCGCATTTAGTGTATTTTCATGCATATCAAGATGAATGCTGATTCTTATGTAAATTGATGTGTAGAATCATATGGTCTCATTTAAAATTGATTCTGAGCAATATAAATGAGTGTACTGAAAGCCCGAAAATTGTGCATTTAGTGTATTTTCATGCATATCAAGAATAATGCTGATTATTATGGAAATTGATGTATAGAATCACATGGTCTCATTTCAAATTGATTCTGAGCAATATAAATGAGTGTGCTGAAAGCCCGAAAATTGCGCATTTAGTGTATTTTCATGCATATCAAGATTAATGCTGATTCTTATGTAAATTGATGTGTAGAATCATATGGTCTAATTTAAAATTGATTCTGATCAATATAAATGAGTGTACTGAAAGTCCAAAAACTGCGCATTAATGTATTTTCATGCATATCAAGATTAATGCTGATTCTTATGTAAATTGATGTGTAGAATCATATGGTTACATTTAAAATTGATTCTGAGCAATATAAATGAGTGTACTGAAAGCCGAAATTTGCGCATTTAGTGTATTTTCATGCATATCAAGATTAATGTTAATTCTTATGTAAATTGATGTGTAGAATCATACGGTCTCATTTGAAATTGATTCTGAGCAATATAAATGAGTGTACTGAAAGCCCGAAAATTGCGCATTTAGTGTATTTTCATGCATATCAAGATTAATGCTGATTCTTATGTAAATTGATGTGTAGAATCATATGGTTTCAATTAAAATTGATTCTGAGCAATATAAATCAAGATTAATGCTGATTCTTATATAAATTGATGTGTAGAATTATATAATATCTTTTAAAATTGATTCTGAGCAATATAAATGAGTGTACTGAAAGCCGAAAATTGCATTTAAAGTGTATTTTCATACATATCAAGACGTGCTGATTCTTATGTAAATTGATGTGTAAAATTATATGGTCTCATTTCTGATCTGAGTAGTATAAATGAAATAGTTGAAAAGCGAAAAATTTACACGCAATATCTCTTTCGTACATATCAAGATTAATGCTGATTATGTAAATTGATATGTAGAATCATATGGTCTCATTTAAAATTGATTCTGAGTAATATAAATAATTGTACTGTAAGCCCTGAACATTGCGCATTTAGTGTATTTTCATGCACATCAAGATTAATGCTGATTCTTATGTAAATTGATGTGCAGAATCATATGGTCTCATTTAAAATTGATTCTGAGCAATATAAATGAGTGTCCCTGTAAGCCGGAAAATTGCGTATTTAGTGTATTTTCATGCATATCAAGATTAATGCTGATTCTTAGGTAAATTGATGTGTAGAATCATATGGTCTTATTTAAAATTGATTCTGAGCAATATAAATGATTGTACTGAAAAGCCGGAAAATTGCGCATTTAGTGTATTTTCATGCATATCAAGATTAATGCTGATTCTTATGTAAATTGATGTGTAGAATCATATGGTCTCATTTAAAATTGACTCCGAGCGACATAAATGAGTGTACTGAAATCCTGGAAAATTGCGCATTTAGTGTATTTTCAAGCATATCAAGATTAATGCTGATTCTTATGTAAATTGATGTGTAGAATCATATGGTTTAATTTAAAATTTATTCTGAGCAATATAAATGAGTGTACTGAAAGCCCGAAAATTGCGCATTTAGTGTATTTTCATGCATATCAAGATTAATGCTGATTCTTATGTAAATTGATGTGTAGAATCATATGGTCTCATTTCAAATTGTTTCTGAGCAATATAAATGAGTGTGTTGAAAAGTCCCTGAAAATTGCCATTTAGTGTACTTTCATGCATATCAAGACTTAATGCTGAATTTTTCTTATGTAAATTTTCGATGTGTAGAATCGTATAGTCTTCATTTAAAATTGATTCTGATCAATATAAATGAGTGTACCTGAAAGTTCCAAAAAGTACGCATTTAGTGTATTTTCATGTGCATATCAAGATTAATGCTGATTTCTTATGTAAAATTGGATGTAGAATCATATGGTCTCGAATTTCAAATTGTTTCTGGCGAACAATATAAATGAAAACAACTTGAAAATTGCGCATTTAGTGTATTTTCATATATCAAAATTAATGCTGATTCTTGTAATAAATCGATGTGTAGAATCATATAGTCTCATTTAAAATTGATTCTGATCAATATAAATGAGTATACTGAAAGATCAAAAAAAACTGAGTGTGTTTTCATGCATATCAAAGATTAATACTTGATTCTTATGTAAATTGATAATGTATGGGAATCGATATCAGTACAATTTAAAATTGATTCGAAACCTAATATAAATGGGTACTGAAAGCCGAAAAACGTTTAGTGTATTTTCATGCATATCAAGATTAATGCTGATTCTTATGTAGATTGATGTGTAGAATCATATGATTTCATTTAAAATTGATTACAGTCAATAACTAAATATGAGAATGTAGAAAGACCAAAAACTGCGCATTTAGTGTATTTTCATGCATATCAAGATTAATGCTGATTCTTATGTAAATTGATGTGTAGAATCATAGGGTCTCATTTAAAATTGATTCTGATCAATATAAATGAGTGTACTGAAAGACCAAGAACAGCGCATTTAGTGTTCTTATGTAAATTGAAATTATATGATTCTACACATCAATTTACATAAGAATCAGCATTAATCTTGATATGCATGAAAATACATTAAATGCGCAATTTTCGGGCTTTCGGTACACTCATTTATATTGTTCAGAATCAATTTTAATTTAAACCATATGATTCTAGACACCAATTTACATAAGAATCAGCATTAATCTTGATATGCAAGAAAATACAATAAATGCGCAATTTTCGGGCTTTAAGTACACTCATTTATATTGCTCAGAATCAATTTTAAATGAGACTGTATGTTTCTACACATTAATTTACATAAGAATCAGCATTAATTTTGATATGCATGAATATACACTAAATGCGCAGTTTTTGGTCTTTCAGTACACTCATTTATATTGATTAGAATCAATTTTAAATGAGACCATATGATTCTACACATCAATTTACATAAGTATCAGCATTAATCCTGATATGCATGAAAATACACTAAATGCGCAATTTTCGGGCTTTCAGTACACTCATTTATATTGCTCAGAATCAATTTCAATTGCAACCATATGATTCTACACATCAATTTACATAAGAATCAGCATTAATCTTGATATGCATGAAAATACACTAAATGCGCAATTTTCGGGCATTCAGTACACTCATTTTTATTGCTCAGAATCAATTTTAAATGAGACCGTATGATTCTACACATCAATTTACATAACAAGCAGCATTAATCTTGATATGCATGAAAATACACTAAATGCGCAGTGTTTGGTCTTTCAGTACAGTCATTTATATTGCTCAGAATCAATTTTCAATGAAACCATGATTCTACACATCAATTTACATAAGAATCAGCATTAATCTTGATATGCATGAAAATACACTAAATGCGCAATTTTCCGGCTTACAGTACACTCATTTATATGGCTCAGAATCAATTTTAAATGAGACCATATGATTCTACACCTCAATTTGCAAAAGAATCAGCATTAATCTTGATATGCATGAAAATACACTAAATGCGCAATATTCGGGCTTACAGTACACTCATTTATATTGATCAGAATCAATTTTAAATGAGACCATATGATTCTACACATCAATTTACATAAGAATTAGCATTAATCTTGATATGCATGAAAATACACTAAATGCGCAATTTTCGGGCTTTCAGTACATTCATTTATATTGCTCAGGATGAATTTGAAATGAGACCATATGATTCTACACATCAATTTACATAAGAATCAGCATTAATCTGGATATGCATGAAAATACACTAAATGCGCAATTTTCAGTCATTCAGTACAGTCATTTCTATTGCTCAGAATCAATTTTAAATGAGACCATATGATTCTACACATCATTTTTTATAAGAATCAGCATTAATCTTGATATGCATGAAAATACACTAAATGCTCAATATTCGGGCTTTCAGTACACTCATTTATATTGCTCAGAATCAATTTCAATTGCAACCATATGATTCTTCACATCAATTTACATAAGAATCAGCATTAATCTTGATATGCATGAAAATACACTAAATGCGCAATATTCGGGCTTTCAGTACACTCATTTATATTGCTCAGAATCAATTTTAAATGAGACCGTATGATTCTACACATCAATTTACATAAGAATCAGCATTAATCTTGATATGCATGAAAATACACTAAATGCGCAATATTCGGGCTTACAGTACACTCATTTATATTGATCAGATTCAATTTTAAATGAGACCATATGATTGTACACATCAATTTACATAAGATTTAGCATTAATCTTGATATGCATGAAAATACACTAAATGCGCAATTTTCGGGCTTTCAGTACATTCATTTATATTGCTCAGGATGAATTTGAAATGAGACCATATGATTCTACACATCAATTTACATAAGAATCAGCATTAATCTTGATATGCATGAAAATACACTAAATGCGCAATTTTCAGTCATTCAGTACAGTCATTTCTATTGCTCAGAATCAATTTTAAATGAGACCATATGATTCTACACATCAATTTACATAAGAATCAGCATTAATCTTGATATGCATGAAAATACACTAAATACTCAATTTTCGGGCTTTCAGTACACTCATTTATATTGCTCAGAATCAATTTCAATTGCAACCATATGATTCTACACATCAATTTACATAAGAATCAGCATTAATCTTGATATGCATGAAAATACACTAAATGCGCAATATTCGGGCTTTCAGTACACTCATTTATATTGCTCAGAATCAATTTTAAATGAGACCGTATGATTCTACACATCAATTTACATAAGAATCAGCATTAATCTTGATATGCATGAAAATACACTAAATGCGCAATATTCGGGCTTACAGTACACTCATTTATATTGATCAGAATCAATTTTAAATGAGACCATATGATTCTACACATCAATTTACATAAGAATCAGCATTAATCTTGATATGCATGACAATACACTAAATGCGCAATTTTCGGGCATTCAGTACACTCATTTTTATTGCTCAGAATCAATTTTAAATGAGACCGTATGATTCTACACATCAATTTACATAAGAAGCAGCATTAATCTTGATATGCATGAAAATACACTAAATGCGCAGTGTTTTGTCTTTCAGTACAGTCATTTATATTGCTCAGAATCAATTTTAAATGAAACCATGATTCTACACATCAATTTACATAAGAATCAGCATTAATCTTGATATGCATGAAAATACACTAAATGCGCAATTTTCCGGCTTACAGTACACTCATTTATATGGCTCAGAATCAATTTTAAATGAGACCATATGATTCTACACCTCAATTTACATAAGAATCAGCATTAATCTTGATATGCATGAAAATACACTAAATGCCCAATTTTCGGGCTTACAGTACACTCATTTATATTGATCAGATTCAATTTTAAATGAGACCATATGATTCTACACATCAATTTACATAAGAATTAGCATTAATCTTGATATGCATGAAAATACACTAAATGCGCAATTTTCGGGCTTTCAGTACATTCATTTATATTGCTCAGGATGAATTTGAAATTGAGACCATATGATTCTACACATCAATTTACATAAGAATCAGCATTAATCTTGATATGCATGAAAATACACTAAATGCGCAATTTTCGGGCTTTCAGTACAGTCATTTATATTGCTCAGAATGAATTTTAAATGAGACCGTATGATTCTACACATCAATTTACATAAGAATCAGCATTAATCTTGATATGCATGAAAATACACTAAATGCTCAATTTTCGGGCTTACAGTACACTCATTTATATTGATCAGAATGAATTTCAAATGAGATCATATAATTCTACACATAAATTTACATAAGAATCAGCATTAATCTTGATATGCATGAAAATACACTTAATGCACAACATTCCAGCTTTCAGTACACTCATTGATATTGCTCAGAATCAATTTTAAATGAGACCGTATGATTCTACACATCAATTTACATAAGAATCAGTATTAATCTTGATATGCATGAAAATACATTAATGCCCAATTTTTGGGCTTTAAGTACACACATTTATATTGCTCAGAATCAATTTCAAATGAGACCGTATGTTTCTACACATCAATTTACATAAGAATCAGCATTAATCTTGATATGCATGAAAATACAATAAATGCGCAGTTTTTGGTCTTTCAGAACACTCATTTATATTGATCAGAATCAATTTTAAACGTTACCATATGATTCTACACATCAATTTACATAAGAATCAGCATTAATCTTGATATGCATGAAAATACACTAAATGCGCAATTTTCGGGCTTTCAGCACACTCATTTATATTGCTCAGAATCAATTTTAAATGAGACCATATGATTCTACACATCAATTTACATAAGAATCAGCATTAATCTTGATATGCATGAAAATACACTAAATGCGCAATTTTCGGTCTTTTAGTACACTCATTTATATTGCTCAGAATCAATTTTAAATGAAACCATATGATTCTACACATCAATTTACATAAGAATCAGCATTAATCTTGATATGCATGAAAATACACTAAATGCGCAATTTTCGGGCTTTCTGTTCACTCATTTATATTGCTCAGAATCAATTTTAAATGAAACCATATGATTCTACACATCAATTTACTTAAGAATCAGCATTAATCTTGATATGCATGAAAATACACTAAATGCGCAATTTTCGGGCTTTCAGTACACTCATTTATATTGCTCAGAATCAATTTTAAATGAGACCGTATGATTCTACACATCAATTTACATAAGAATCAGCATTAATCTTGATATGCATGAAAATACACTAAATGCGCAGTTTTTGATATTTCAGTACACTCATTTATATTGATCAGAATCAATTTTAAATGAGACCATATGATTCTACACATCAATTTACATAAGAATCAGCATTAATCTTGATATGCATGAAAATACACTAAATGCGCAATTTTCGGGCTTTCAGTACACTCATTTATATTGCTCAGAATCAATTTTAAATGAAACCATATGATTCTACATATCAATTTACATAAGAATCAGCATTAATCTTGATATGCATGAAAATACAGTAAATGCGCAATTTTCGGGCTTTCAGTACACTCATTTATATTGCTCAGAGTCAATTTTAAATGAGACCGTATGATACTACACATCAATTTACATAAGAATCAGCATTAATCTTGATATGCATGAAAATACACTAAATGCGCAGTTTTTGATATTTCAGTACACTCATTTATATTGATTAGAATCAATTTTGAATGAGACCATATGATTCTACACATCAATTTACATAAGAATCAGCAATAATCTTGATATGCATGAAATACACTAAATGCGCAATTTTCGGGCTTTTCAGTACACTCATTTATATTGCTCAGAACCAATTTGAAATGAGACCATATGATTCTACACATCAATTTACATAAGAATCAGCATTAATCTTGATATGCATGAAAATACACTAAATGCGCAATTTTCGGGTTTCAGTACACTCATTTATATTGCTCAGAATAAATTTTAAATGAAACCATATGGTTCTACATATCAATTTACATAAGAATCAGCAGTAATCTTGATATGCATGAAAATACACTAAATGCGCAATTTTCGGGCTTTCAGTACACTCATTTATATTGTTCAGAGTCAATTTTAAATGAGACCGTATGATTCTACACACCAATTTACATATGAATCAGCATTAATCTGGATATGCATGAAAATACACTAAATGCGCAGTGTTTGGTCTTTCAGTACAGTCATTTATATTGCTCAGAATCAAATTTAATTGAAACCATATGATTCTACACATCAATGTACATAAGAATCAGCATTAATCTTGATATGCATGAAAATACACTAAATGCGCAATTTTCGGGCTTTCAGTACACTTATTTATATTGCTCGGAATCAATTTTATATGAGACCATATGATTCTACACATCAATTTACATAAGAATCAGCATTAATCTTGATATGCATGAACATACACTAAATGCGCAGTTTTTGGACTTTCAGTACACTCATTTATATTGATCAGAATCAATTTTAAATGAGACCATATGATTCTACACATGAATTTACATAAGAATCAGCATTAATCTTGATATGCATGAAAATACACTAAATGCGCAATTTTCGGGCTTTCAGTACACTCATTTATATTGCTCAGAATCAATTTTAAATGAGACCATATGATTCTACACATCAATTTACATAAGAATCCGCATTAATCTTGATATGCATGAAAATACACTAAATGCGCAATTTTCGGGCTTTCAGCACACTCCTTTATATTGCTCAGAATCAATGTTAAATGAGACCATATGATTCCACACATCAATTTACATAAGAATCAGCATTAATCTTGATATGCATGAAAATACACTAAATGCGCAATTTTCGGGATTTCAGTACACTCATTTATATTGTTCTGAATCAATTTTATATGAGACCGTATGATTCTACACATCAATTTACATAAGAATCAGCATTAATCTTGATATGCATGAAAATACACTAAATGCGCAATTTTCGGGCTTACAGTACACTCATTTATATTGATCAGAACCAATTTTAAATGAGACCATATGATTCTACACATCAATTTACATAAGAATCAGCATTAATCTTGATATGCATGAAAATACACTAAATGCGCAATTTTCCGGCTTTCGGTACACTCATTTATATTGCTCAGAATCAATTTTAAATGGGACCACATGATTCTATACATCAATTTACATAAGAATCAGCATTAATCTTGATATGCATGAAAATACACTGAATGCGCAATTTTCGGGCTTTCAGTACACTTATTTATATTGCTCAGAATCAATTTTAATTGAAACCATATGATTCTACACATCAATTTACATAAGAATCAGCTTTAATCTTGATATGCATGAAAATACACTAAATGCGCAATTTTCGGGCTTTCAGTACACTCATTTATATTGCTCAGAATCAATTTTAAATGTAACCATATGATTCTACACATCAATTTACATAATAATCGGCATTAATCTTGATATGCATGAAAATACACTAAATGTGCAATTTTCGGGCTTTCAGTACACTCATTTATATTGCTCAGAATCAATTTTAAATGAAACCATATGATTCTACACATCAATTTACATAAGAAGCAGCATTAATCTTGATATGCATGAAAATACACTAAATGCGCAATTTTCGGGCTTTCAGTACACTCATTTATATTGCTCAGAATCAATTTTAATTGAAACCATATGATTCTACACATAAATTTACATAAGAATCAGCATTAATCTTGATATGCACGAAAATACACTAAATGCGCAGTGTTTGGTTTTTCAGTACAGTCATTTATATTGCTCAGAATCAATTTTAATTGAAACCATATGATTCTACACACATCAATTTACATAAGAATCAGCATTAATCTTGATATGCATGAAATTACACTAAATGCGCAATTTTCGGGCTTTCAGTACATTCGTTTATATTGCTCAGAATCAATTTTAAATAAAACCATATGAGACCATATTATTCTACACATCAATTTACATAAGAATCAGCATTAATCTTGATATGGCTGAAAATACACTAAATGCGCAATTTTCCGGCTTTCAGTACACTCATTTATATTGCTCAGAATCAAATTTAAATGAGACCATATGATTCTACACATCAATTTACATAAGAATCATCATTAATCTTGATATGCATGAAAATACACTAAATGCGCAATTTTCGGGCTTTCAGTACACTCATTTGTATTGCTCAGAATCAATTTTAAATGAAACCATATGATTCTACACATCAATTTACATAAGAATCACCATTAATCTTGATATGCATGAAAATACACTAAATGCGCAATTTTCGGGCTTTTCAGTACACTCATTTATATTGCTCAGAATCAATTTTAAATGAGACCGTATGATTCTACACATCAATTTACATAAGAATCAGCATTAATCTTGATATGCATGAAAATACACTAAATGCGCAATTTTCCGGCTTTCGGTACACTCATTTATATTGCTCAGAATCAATTTTAAATGGGACCATATGATTCTATACATCAATTTACATAAGAATCAGCATTAATCTTGATATGCATGAAAATACACTGAATGCGCAATTTTCGGGCTTTCAGTACACTTATTTATATTGCTCAGAATCGATTTTAATTGAAACCATATGATTCTACACATCAATTTACATAAGAATCAGCTTTAATCTTGATATGCATGAAAATACACTAAATGCGCAATTTTCGGGCTTTCAGTACACTCATTTATATTGCTCAGAATCAATTTTAAATGTAACCATATGATTCTACACATCAACTTTACATAATAATCGGCATTAATCTTGATATGCATGAAAATACACTAAATGTGCAATTTTCGGGCTTTCAGTACACTCATTTATATTGCTCAGAATCAATTTTAAATGAAACCATATGATTCTACACATCAATTTACATAAGAAGCAGCATTAATCTTGATATGCATGAAAATACACTAAATGCGCAATTTTCGGGCTTTCAGTACACTCATTTATATTGCTCAGAATCAATTTTAATTGAAACCATATGATTCTACACATAAATTTACATAAGAATCAGCATTAATCTTGATATGCACGAAAATACACTAAATGCGCAGTGTTTGGTTTTTCAGTACAGTCATTTATATTGCTCAGAATCAATTTTAATTGAAACCATATGATTCTACACACATCAATTTACATAAGAATCAGCATTAATCTTGATATGCATGAAATTACACTAAATGCGCAGTTTTCGGGCTTTCAGTACATTCGTTTATATTGCTCAGAATCAATTTTAAATAAAACCATATGAGACCATATTATTCTACACATCAATTTACATAAGAGTCAGCATTAATCTTGATATGCATGAAAATACACTAAATTCGCAATTTTCGGGCTTTCAGTACACTCATTTATATTGCTCAGAATCAATTTTAAAGGAGACCGTATGATTCTACACAACCAATTTACATATGAATCAGCATTAATCTTGATATGCATGAAAATACACGAAATGCGCAGTGTTTGGTCTTTCAGTACACTCATTTATATTGCTCAGAATTAATTTTAATTGAAACCATATGATTCTACACATCAATTTACATAAGAATCAGCATTAATCTTGATATGCATGAAAATACACTAAATGCGCAATTTTCGGGCTTTTCAGTACACTCATTTATATTGCTCGGAATCAATTTAAATGAGACCATATGATTCTACACATCAATTTACATGAGAATCAGCATTAATCTTGATATGCATGAAAATACACTAAATGCGCAATTTTCGGGCTTTCAGTACACTAATTTATATTACTCAGAATCAATTTTAAATGAGACCATATGAATCTACACATCAATTTACATAAGAATCAGCATTAATCTTGATATGCATGAAAATACACTAAATGCGCAATTTTCGGGCTTAGAATACACTCATTTATATTGCTCAGAATTAATTTTAAATGAAACAATATGAGACCATATGATTCTACACATCAATTTACATAAGAATCTGCATTAATCTTGATATGCATGATAAGACACAAAATGCGCAATTTTCCGGCTTTCAGTACACTCATTTATATTGCTCAGAATCATATTTAAATGAGACCATATGATTCTGCACATCAATTTACATAAGAATCAGCATTAATCTTGATATGCATGAAAATACACTAAATGCGCAATTTTCGGGCTTTCAGTACACTCATTTATATTGCTCAGAATCAATTTTAAATGAGACCATATGATTCTACACATCAATTTACATAAGAATCCGCATTAATCTTGATATGCATGAAAATACACTAAATGCGCAATTTTCGGGCTTTCAGCACACTCCTTTATATTGCTCAGAATCAATTTTAAATGAGACCATATGATTCCACACATCAATTTACATAAGAATCAGCATTAATCTTGATATGCATGAAAATACACTAAATGCGCAATTTTCGGGATTTCAGTACACTCATTTATATTGTTCTGAATCAATTTTATATGAGACCGTATGATTCTACACATCAATTTACATAAGAATCAGCATTAATCTTGATATGCATGAAAATACACTAAATGCGCAATTTTCGGGCTTACAGTACACTCATTTATATTGATCAGAACCAATTTTAAATGAGACCATATGATTCTACACATCAATTTACATAAGAATCAGCATTAATCTTGATATGCATGAAAATACACTAAATGCGCAATTTTCCGGCTTTCGGTACACTCATTTATATTGCTCAGAATCAATTTTAAATGGGACCACATGATTCTATACATCAATTTACATAAGAATCAGCATTAATCTTGATATGCATGAAAATACACTGAATGCGCAATTTTCGGGCTTTCAGTACACTTATTTATATTGCTCAGAATCAATTTTAATTGAAACCATATGATTCTACACATCAATTTACATAAGAATCAGCTTTAATCTTGATATGCATGAAAATACACTAAATGCGCAATTTTCGGGCTTTCAGTACACTCATTTATATTGCTCAGAATCAATTTTAAATGTAACCATATGATTCTACACATCAATTTACATAATAATCGGCATTAATCTTGATATGCATGAAAATACACTAAATGTGCAATTTTCGGGCTTTCAGTACACTCATTTATATTGCTCAGAATCAATTTTAAATGAAACCATATGATTCTACACATCAATTTACATAAGAAGCAGCATTAATCTTGATATGCATGAAAATACACTAAATGCGCAATTTTCGGGCTTTCAGTACACTCATTTATATTGCTCAGAATCAATTTTAATTGAAACCATATGATTCTACACATAAATTTACATAAGAATCAGCATTAATCTTGATATGCACGAAAATACACTAAATGCGCAGTGTTTGGTTTTTCAGTACAGTCATTTATATTGCTCAGAATCAATTTTAATTGAAACCATATGATTCTACACACATCAATTTACATAAGAATCAGCATTAATCTTGATATGCATGAAATTACACTAAATGCGCAATTTTCGGGCTTTCAGTACATTCGTTTATATTGCTCAGAATCAATTTTAAATAAAACCATATGAGACCATATTATTCTACACATCAATTTACATAAGAATCAGCATTAATCTTGATATGGCTGAAAATACACTAAATGCGCAATTTTCCGGCTTTCAGTACACTCATTTATATTGCTCAGAATCAAATTTAAATGAGACCATATGATTCTACACATCAATTTACATAAGAATCATCATTAATCTTGATATGCATGAAAATACACTAAATGCGCAATTTTCGGGCTTTCAGTACACTCATTTGTATTGCTCAGAATCAATTTTAAATGAAACCATATGATTCTACACATCAATTTACATAAGAATCACCATTAATCTTGATATGCATGAAAATACACTAAATGCGCAATTTTCGGGCTTTCAGTACACTCATTTATATTGCTCAGAATCAATTTTAAATGAGACCGTATGATTCTACACATCAATTTACATAAGAATCAGCATTAATCTTGATATGCATGAAAATACACTAAATGCGCAATTTTCCGGCTTTCGGTACACTCATTTATATTGCTCAGAATCAATTTTAAATGGGACCATATGATTCTATACATCAATTTACATAAGAATCAGCATTAATCTTGATATGCATGAAAATACACTGAATGCGCAATTTTCGGTCTTTCAGTACACTTATTTATATTGCTCAGAATCAATTTTAATTGAAACCATATGATTCTACACATCAATTTACATAAGAATCAGCTTTAATCTTGATATGCATGAAAATACACTAAATGCGCAATTTTCGGGCTTTCAGTACACTCATTTATATTGCTCAGAATCAATTTTAAATGTAACCATATGATTCTACACATCAATTTACATAATAATCGGCATTAATCTTGATATGCATGAAAATACACTAAATGTGCAATTTTCGGGCTTTCAGTACACTCATTTATATTGCTCAGAATCAATTTTAAATGAAACCATATGATTCTACACATCAATTTACATAAGAAGCTGCATTAATCTTGATATGCATGAAAATACACTAAATGCGCAATTTTCGGGCTTTCAGTACACTCATTTATATTGCTCAGAATCAATTTTAATTGAAACCATATGATTCTACACATAAATTTACATAAGAATCAGCATTAATCTTGATATGCACGAAAATACACTAAATGCGCAGTGTTTGGTTTTTCAGTACAGTCATTTATATTGCTCAGAATCAATTTTAATTGAAACCATATGATTCTACACACATCAATTTACATAAGAATCAGCATTAATCTTGATATGCATGAAATTACACTAAATGCGCAGTTTTCGGGCTTTCAGTACATTCGTTTATATTGCTCAGAATCAATTTTAAATAAAACCATATGAGACCATATTATTCTACACATCAATTTACATAAGAGTCAGCATTAATCTTGATATGCATGAAAATACACTAAATTCGCAATTTTCGGGCTTTCAGTACACTCATTTATATTGCTCAGAATCAATTTTAAAGGAGACCGTATGATTCTACACAACAATTTACATATGAATCAGCATTAATCTTGATATGCATGAAAATACACGAAATGCGCAGTGTTTGGTCTTTCAGTACACTCATTTATATTGCTCAGAATTAATTTTAATTGAAACCATATGATTCTACACATCAATTTACATAAGAATCAGCATTAATCTTGATATGCATGAAAATACACTAAATGCGCAATTTTCGGGCTTTCAGTACACTCATTTATATTGCTCGGAATCAATTTAAATGAGACCATATGATTCTACACATCAATTTACATGAGAATCAGCATTAATCTTGATATGCATGAAAATACACTAAATGCGCAATTTTCGGGCTTTCAGTACACTAATTTATATTACTCAGAATCAATTTTAAATGAGACCATATGAATCTACACATCAATTTACATAAGAATCAGCATTAATCTTGATATGCATGAAAATACACTAAATGCGCAATTTTCGGGCTTAGAATACACTCATTTATATTGCTCAGAATTAATTTTAAATGAAACAATATGAGACCATATGATTCTACACATCAATTTACATAAGAATCTGCATTAATCTTGATATGCATGATAAGACACAAAATGCGCAATTTTCCGGCTTTCAGTACACTCATTTATATTGCTCAGAATCATATTTAAATGAGACCATATGATTCTGCACATCAATTTACATAAGAATCAGCATTAATCTTGATATGCATGAAAATACACTAAATGCGCAATTTTCGGGCTTTCAGTACACTCATTTATATTGCTCAGAATCAATTTTAAATGAAACCATATGATTCTACATATCAATTTACATAAGAATCAGCATTAATCTTGATATGCATGAAAATACACTAAATGCGCAATTTTCGGGCTTTCAGTACACTCATTTATATTGCTCAGAATGAATTTTAAATGAAACCATATGATTCTACACATCAATTTACATAAGAATCAGCATTAATCTTGATATGCATGAAAATACACTAAATGCGCAATTTTCGGGCTTTCAGTACACTCATTTATATTGCTCAGAATCAATTTTAAATGAGACCATATGATTCTACACATCAATTTACATAAGAATCAGCATTAATCTTGATATGCATGAAAATACACTAAATGCCCAATTTTCGGGCTTTCAGTACACTCATTTATATTGCTCAGAATCAATTTTAAATGAGACCGTATGATTCTACACATCAATTTACATAAGAATCAGCATTAATCTTGATATGCATGAAAATACACTAAATACGCAGTTTTTGATATTTCAGTACACTCATTTATATTGCTCAGAATCAATTTTAAATGAGACCGTATGATTCTACACATCAATTTACATAAGAATCAGCATTAATCTTGATATGCATGAAAATTCACTAAATGCGCAATTTTCGGGCTTTCAGTACACTCATTTATATTGCTCAGAATCAATTTTAAATGAGACCATATGATTCTACATATCAATTTACATAAGAATCAGCATTAATCTTGATATGCATGAAAATACACTAAATGCGCAATTTTGGGGCTTTCAGTACACTCATTTATATTGCTCAGAATCAATTTTAATTGAAACCATATGATTCTACATATCAATTTACATAAGAATCAGCATTAATCTTGATATGCATGAAAATACACTAAATGCGCAATTTTCGGGCTTTCAGTACACTCATTTATATTGCTCGGAAATAATTTAAATGAGACCATATGATTCTACACATCAATTTACATGAGAATCAGCATTAATCTTGATATGCATGAAAATACACTAAATGCGCAATATTCGGGCTTTCAGTACACTCATTTATATTGCTCAGAATCAATTTTAAATGTAACCATATGATTCTACACATCAATTTACATAAGAATCAGCATTAATCTTGATATGCATGAAAATACACTAAATGCGCAATTTTCGGGCTTTCAGTACACTCATTTATATTGATCAGAATCAATTTTAATTGAAACCATATGATTCTACACATCAATTTACATAAGAATCAGTATTATCCTTGATATATCAAAATACACTTAATGCTATGTTTGGTCTTTCAGTACAGTCATTTATATTGCTCGAATCAATTTTAATTGAAACTATATGATTCCACATCAGGTATAAGAACTAAAGCATTAATCTTGTTATGATGAAAATACACTAAATGCAATTTTCTGGCTTTCATACACTCGTCAGTATATTGCTCAATCAATTTAAATGAAACCATATGGAGACCATATGATTTTACTCATCAATTTATGGTGTTAGAATCAGCATTAATCTTGATATGCATGAAAATACACTAAATGCAATTGTCCGGCTTTCAGTACACTCATTTATATTGCTCAGAATCAAATTTAAATGAGACCATATGATTCTACACATCAATTTACATAAGAATCAGCATTAATCTTGATATGCATGAAAATACACTAAATGCGCAGTTTTTGGACTTTCAGTACACTCATTTATATTGATCAGAATCAATTTTAAATGAGACCATATGATTCTACACATCAATTTACATAAGAATCCGCATTAATCTTGATATGCATGAAAATACACTAAATGCGCAATATTCGGGCTTTCAGCACACTCATTTATATTGCTCAGAATAAATTTGAAATGAGACTACGTGATTCTATACACATCAATTTACATAATAATCAAAGGTCAATCTTGATATGCATGAAAATACACTAAACTTCGGGCTTTCAGTACACTCATTTATATTGCTCAGAATGAATTTTAAATGAAACCATATGATTCTACACATAGCATCCGCACAATCTATGCATGAAAATACACTAAATGCGCAATTTCAGTTTTCAGTACACTCATTTATATTGCCTGCAAATAAATTTTAAATGAAAAAAACATATGATGTGACATTATCAATTTGATATGATATCTACATTAATCTTGTTATGCATGAAAATTATTAAACAAAATTTTGGGCTTTCAGTGTCAATCATTTATATTGCTTCAGAATCAATTTTAAATGAAATATATACATTTACACATCAATTTACATAAGAGGTTATCTTGATATGCATGAAAAATACACTAAATGTTTCAAGTACACTCATTTATAGAATCAATTTTAAATGTAACCATATGATTCTACACATCAATTTACATAAGAATCAGCATTAATCTTGATATGCATGAAAATCACTAAATGTGCAATTTTCGGGCTTTTCAAATACTCATTTATTGCTCAGAATCAATTTTAATTGAAAAACCATATGATTCTACACATCAATTTACATAAAGAATCAGCATTAATCTTGATATGCAATGAAAATACACTAAATGCGCAGTGTTCTGCCCTTTCAGTGTACAGTTTATATATTTCAGAATCAATTTTAATTGAAACTATATGATTCTACACATCAATTTACATAGTATTTGATATGTATTGAAAATCAGAATCAATTTTAAATGAGACCATATGATTCTGTTATTATCAATTTACATAAGAATCAGTATTAACCTTGATATGCATGAAAATACACTAAATGCGCAATTTTCGGGCTTTCAGTACACTCATTTATATTGGTCAGAATCAATTTTAAATGTGACCATATGATTCTACACATCAATTTACATAAGAATCAGCATTAATCTTGATATGCATGAAAATACACTAAATGCGCAATTTTCGGGCTTTCAGTACACTCATTTATATTACTCAGAATCAATTTTAAATGAGACCATATGATTCTACACATCAATTTACATAAGAATCAGCATTAATCTTGATATGCATGAAAATACACTAAATGCGCAAATTTCGGGCTTTCAGTACACTCATTTATATTGCTCAGAATCAATTTTAAATGTAACCATATGATTCTACACATCAATTTACATAAGAATCAGCATTAATCTTGATATGCATGAAAATACACTAAATGCGCAATTTTCGGGCTTTCACTACACTCATTTATATTGCTCAGAATCAATTTTAAATGTAACCATATGATTCTACACATCAATTTACATAAGAATCAGCATTAATCTTGATATGCATGAAAATACACTAAATGCGCAGTTTTTGGACTTTCAGTACACTCATTTATATTGATCAGAATCAATTGTAAATTAGACCATATGATTCTACACATCAATTTACATAAGAATCAGCATTAATCTTGATATGCATGAAAATACACTAAATGCGCAATTTTCGGGCTTTCAGCACACTCATTTATATTGCTCAGAATCAATTTGAAATGAGACCATGTGATTCTACACATCAATTTACATAATAATCAGCATTATTCTTGATATGCATGATAATACACTAAATGCGCAATTTTCGGGCTTTCAGTACACTCATTTATATTGCTCAGAATCAATTTTAAATGAAACCATATGATTCTACATATCAATTTACATAAGAATCAGCATTAATCTTGATATGCATGAAAATACACTAAATGCGCAATTTTCGGGCTTTCAGTACACTCATTTATATTGCTCAGAATCAATTTTAAAGGAAACCATATGATTCTACACATCATTTTACATAAGAATCAGCATTAATCTTGATATGCATGAAAATACACTAAATGCGCAATTGTCGGGCTTTCAGTACACACATTTATATTGCTCAGAATCAATTTTAAATGAGACCGTATGATTCTACACATCAATTTACATAAGAATCAGCATTAATCTTGATATGCATGAAAATACACTAAATGCGCAGTTATGATATTTCAGTACACTCATTTATATTGATCAGAATCAATTGTAAATGAGACCATATGATTCTACACATCAATTTACATAAGAATCACCATTAATCTTGATATGCATGAAAATACACTAAATGCGCAATTTTCGGGCTTTCAGTACACTCATTTATATTGCTCAGAATCAATTTTAAATGTGACCATATGATTCTACACATCAATTTACATAAGAATCAGCATTAATCTTGATATGCATGAAAATACACTAAATGCGCAATTTTCGGTCTTTCAGTACACTCATTTATATTGCTCAGAATCAATTTTAAATGAAACCATATGATTCTACACATCAATTTTCATAAGAATCAGCATTAATCTTGATATGCATGAAAATACACTAAATGCGCAATTTTCGGGCTTTCAGTACACTCATTTATATTGCTCAGAATCAATTTTAATTGAAACCATATGATTCTACACATCAATTTACATAAGAATCAGCATTAATCTTGATATGCATGAAAATACACTAAATGCGCAATTTTCGGGCTTTCAGTACACTCATTTATATTGCTCAGAATCAATTTTAAATGAGACCGGATGATTCTACACATCAATTTACATAAGAATTAACATTAATCTTGATATGCATGAAAATACACTAAATGCGCAAATTTCGGGCTTTCAGTACACTCAATTATATTGCTCAGAATCAATTTTAAATGTAACCATATGATTCTACACATCAATTTACATAAGAATCAGCATTAATCTTGATATGCATGAAAATACACTAAATGCGCAGTTTTTGGACTTTCAGTACACTCATTTATATTGATCAGAATCAATTTTAAATTAGACCATATGATTCTACACATCAATTTACATAAGAATCAGCATTAATCTTGATATGCATGAAAATACACTAAATGCGCAATTTTCGGGCTTTCAGCACACTCATTTATATTGCTCAGAATCAATTTGAAATGAGACCATGTGATTCTACACATCAATTTACATAATAATCAGCATTATTCTTGATATGCATGAAAATGCACTAAATGCGCAATTTTCGGGCTTTCAGTACACTCATTTATATTGCTCAGAATCAATTTGAAATGAAATCATATGATTCTACACATCAATTTACATAAGAAGCCGCATTAATCTTGATATGCATGAAAATACACTAAATGAGCAATTTTCGGGCTTTCACTACACTCATTTATATTGCTCAGAATCAATTTTAAATGTAACCATATGATTCTACACATCAATTTACATAAGAATCAGCATTAATCTTGATATGCTTGAAAATACACTAAATGCGGAGTTTTTGGACTTTCAGTACACTCATTTATATTGATCAGAATCAATTTTAAATGAGACCATATGATTCTACACATCAATTTACATAAGAATCAGCATTAATCTTGATATGCACGAAAATACACTAAATGCGCAGTGTTTGGTCTTTCAGTACAGTCATTTATACGGCTCAGATTCAATTTTAATTGAAACCATATGATTCTACACATCAATTTACATAAGAATCAGCATTAATCTTGATATGCATGAAAATACACTAAATGCGCAGTTTTTGATATTTCAGTACACTCATTTATATTGCTCGGAATCAATTTTAAATGAGACCATATGATTCTACACATCAATTTACATAAGAATCAGCATTAATCTTGATATGCATGAAAATACACTAAATGCGCAATTTTCTGGATTTCACTTCACTCATTTATATTGGTCAGAATCAATTTTAAATGAGACCATATGATTCTACACATCAATTTACATAAGAATCAGCATTAATCTTGATATGCATGAAAATACACTAAATGCGCAGTTTTTGTCTTTCAGTACACTCATTTATACTGATCAGAATCAATTTTAAATGAGACCATATGATTCTACACATCAATTTACATAAGAATCAGCATTAATCTTGATATGCATGAAAATACACTAAATGCGCAATTTTCTGGCTTTCAGTACACTCATTTATGTCGCTCGGAGTCAATTTTTAATGAGACCATATGATTCTACACATCAATTTACATAAGAATCAGCATTAATCTTGATATGCATGAAAATATAATAAATGCGCAATGTTGATTCTGAGCAATATAAATGAGTGTAGTGAAAGCCCGAAAATTGCGCATTTAGTGTATTTTCATGCATATCAAGATTAATGCTGCTTCTTATGTAAATTGATGTGTAGAATCATATGATTTCATTTAAAATTGATTCTGAGCAATATAAATGAGTGTACTGAAAGCCCGAAAATTCCGCATTTAGTGTATTTTTATGCATATCAAGATTAATGCTGATTCTTATGTAAATTGATGTGTAGAATCATATGGTCTCATTTAAAATTGATTCTGAGCAATATAAATGAGTGTACTGAAAGCCCGAAAATTGCGCATTAATGCATTTTCATGCATATCAAGAATAATGCCGATTATTATGTAAATTGATGTGTAGAATCACATGGTCTCATTTCAAATTGATTCTGAGCAATATAAATGAGTGTGCTGAAAGCCCGAAAATTGCGCATTTAGTGTATTTTCATGCATATCAAGATTAATGCTGATTCTTATGTAAATTGATGTGTAGAATCATATGGTCTAATTTAAAATTGATTCTGATCAATATAAATGAGTGTACGGAAAGTCCAAAAACTGCGCATTTAGTGTATTTTCATGCATATCAAGATTAATGCTGATTCTTATGTAAATTGATGTGTAGAATCATATGGTTACATTTAAAATTGATTCTGAGCAATATAAATGAGTGTACTGAAAGCCCGAAATTTGCGCATTTAGTGTATTTTCATGCATATCAAGATTAATGCTGATTCATATGTAAATTGATGTGTAGAATCATATGGTTTCAATTAAAATTGATTCTGAGCAATATAAATAAGTGTACTGAAAGCCCGAAAATTGCGCATTTAGTGTATTTTCATGCATATCAAGATTAATGCTGATTCTTATGAAAATTGATGTGTAGAATCATATGGTGTCATTTAAAATTCATTCTTAGCAATATAAATGATTGTACTGAAACCCGGAAATTTGCGCATTTAGTGTATTTTCATGCATATCAAGATTAATGCTGATTCTTATGTAAATTGATGTGTAGAATCATATGGTCTCATTTAAAATTGATTCTGAGTAATATAAATGAGTGTACTGAAAGCCCGAAATTTGCGCATTTAGTGTATTTTCATGCATATCAAGATTAATGCTGATTCTTATGTAAATTGATGTGTAGAATCATATGGTCTCATTTGAAATTGATTCCGAGCTAAATAAATGAGTGTACTGAAAGCCCGAAAATTGCGCATTTAGTGTATTTTCATGCATATCAAGATTAATGCTGATTCTTATGTAAATTGATGTGTAGAATCATATGGTTTCAATTAAAATTGATTCTGAGCAATATAAATGACTGTACTGAAAGTCCAAACACTGCGCATTTAGTGTATTTTCATGCACATCCAGATTAATGATGATTCATATGTAAATTGATGTGTAGAATCATACGGTCTCATTTAAAATTGATTCTGAGAAATATAAATGAGTGTACTGAAAGCCCGAAAATTGCGCATTTAGTGTATTTTCATGCATATCAAGATTAATGCTGATTCTTATGTAAATTGATATGTAGAATCATATGGTTTCATTTAAAATTGATTCTGAGCAATATAAATGAGTGTACTGAAAGCCCGAAAATTGCGCATTTAGTGTATTTTCATGCATATCAAGATTAATGCTGATTCTTATGTAAATTGATATGTAGAATCATATGGTCTCATTTCAAATTGATTCTGATCAATATAAATGAGTGTACTGAAAGTCCAAAAACTGCGCATTTAGTGTATTTTCATGCATATCAAGATTAATGCTGATTCTTATGTAAATTGATGTGTAGAATCATATGGTCTAATTTAAAATTGATTCTGAGCAATATAAATAAGTGTACTGAAAGCCCGAAAATTGCGCATATAGTGTATTTTCATGCATATCAAGATTAATGCTGATTCTTATGAAAATTGATGTGTAGAATCATATGGTGTCATTTAAAATTCATTCTTAGCAATATAAATGAGTGTACTGAAAGCCGGAAAATTGCGCATTTAGTGTATTTTCATGCATATCAAGATTAATGCTGATTCTTATGTAAATTGATGTGTAGAATCATATGGTCTCATTTAAAATTGATTCTGAGCAATATAAATGAGTGTACTGAAATATCAAAAACTGCGTATTTAGTGTATTTTCATGCCTATCAAGATTAATGCTGATTCTTATGTAAATTGATGTGTAGAATCAAACGGTCTCAATTAAAATTGATTCTGAGCAATATAAATGAGTGTACTGAAAGCCCGAAAATTGCGCATTTAGTGTATTTTCATGCATATCAAGATTAATGCTGATTCTTATGTAAATTGATGTGTAGAATCATATGGTTTCATTTAATTTGATTCTGAGCATTATAAATGAGTGTACTGAAAGCCCGAAAATTGCGCATTAATGCATTTTCATGCATATCAAGAATAATGCCGATTATTATGTAAATTGATGTGTAGAATCACATGGTCTCATTTCAAATTGATTCTGAGCAATATAAATGAGTGTGCTGAAAGCCCGAATATTGCGCATTTAGTGTATTTTCATGCATATCAAGATTACTGCTGATTCTTATGTAAATTGATGTGTAGAATCATATGGTCTAATTTAAAATTGATTCTGATCAATATAAATGAGTGTACTGAAAGTCCAAAAACTGCGCATTTAGTGTATTTTCATGCATATCAAGATTAATGCTGATTCTTATGTAAATTGAGGTGTAGAATCATATGGTTACATTTAAAATTGATTCTGAGCAATATAAATGAGTCTACTGAAAGCCCGAAAATTGCGCATTTAGTGTATTTTCATGCATATCAAGATTAATGCTGATTCTTATGAAAATTGATGTGTAGAATCATATGGTGTCATTTAAAATTCATTCTTAGCAATATAAATGAGTGTACTGAAAGCCCGAATATTGCGCATTTAGTGTATTTTCATGCATATCAAGATTAATGCTGATTCTTATGTAAATTGATGTGTAGAATCATATGGTCTCATTTAAATATGATTCTGAGCAATATAAATGAGTGTACTGAAAGACGGAAAATTGCGCATTTAGTGTATTATCATGCATATCAATATTAATGCAGATTCTTATGTAAATTGATGTGTAGAATCATATGGTCTCTTATTGTTTCATTTAAAATTAATTCTGAGCAATATATATGAGTGTATTCTAAGCCCGAAAATTGCGCATTTAGTGTATTTTCATGCATATCAAGATTAATGCTGATTCTTATGTAAATTGATGTGTAGAATCATATGGTCTCATTTAAAATTGATTCTGATCAGTATAAATGAGTGTACTGAAAGCCCGAAAATTGCGCATTTAGTGTATTTTCATGCATATCAAGATTAATGCTGATTCTTATGTAAATTGATGTGTAGAATCATATGGTCTCATTTAAATTGATTCCGAGCAATATAAATGAGTGTACTGAAAGCCCGAAAATTGCGCATTTAGTGTATTTTCATGCATATCAAGATTAATGCTGATTCTTATGTAAATTGATGTGTAGAATCATATGGTCTAATTTAAAATTGATTCTGATCAATATAAATGAGTGTACTGAAAGTCCAAAAACTGCGCATTTTGTGTATTTTCATGCATATCAAGATTAATGCTGATTCTTATGTAAATTGATGTGTAGAATCATATGGTTACATTTAAAATTGATTCTGAGCAATATAAATGAGTCTACTGAAAGCCCGAAATTTGCGCATTTAGTGTATTTTCATGCATATCAAGATTAATGCTGATTCTTATGTAAATTGATGTGTAGAATCATACGGTCTCATTTAAAATGGATTCTGAGCAATATAAATGAGTGTACTGAAAGCCCGAAAATTGCGCATTTAGTGTATTTTCATGCATATCAAGATTAATGCTGATTCTTATGTAAATTGATGTGTAGAATCATATGGTTTCATTTAAAATTGATTCTGAGCAATATAAATGAGTGTACTGAAAGCCTGAAAATTGCGCATTTAGTGTATTTCTCGCTATATCAAGATTAATGCTGATTCTTATGTAAATTGATGTGTAGAATCATATGGTTTCATTTTTAAAATTGATTCTTGAGCAATATAAATGAGTGTACTGAAAGCCCGAAAATTGCGCATTTAGTGTATTTCATGCATATCAAGATTAATGCTGATTCTTATGAAAATTGATGTGTAGAATCATATGGTGTCATTTAAAATTCATTCTTAGCAATATAAATGAGTGTACTGAAAGCCCGAATATTGCGCATTTAGTGTATTTTCATGCATATCAAGATTAATGCTGATTCTTATGAAATTGATGTGTAGAATCATATGGTCTCATTTAAATATGATTCTGAGCAATATAAATGAGTGTACTGAAAGACGGAAAAATTGGTGCATTTGCGTATTATCATGCATATCAATATTAATGCAGATTCTTATGTAAATTGATGTGTAGAATCATATGGTCTCTTATTGTTTCATTTAAAATTAATTCTGAGCAATATATATGAGTGTATTCTAAGCCCGAAAATTGCGCATTTAGTGTATTTTCATGCATATCAAGATTAATGCTGATTCTTATGTAAATTGATGTGTAGAATCATATGGTCTCATTTAAAATTGATTCTGATCAGTATAAATGAGTGTACTGAAAGCCCGAAAATTGCGCATTTAGTGTATTTTCATGCATATCAAGATTAATGCTGATTCTTATGTAAATTCGATGTGTAGAATCATATGGTCCATTTAAATTGATTCCGAGCAATATAAATGAGTGTACTGAAAGCCCGAAAATTGCGCATTTAGTGTATTTTCATGCATATCAAGATTAACGTTGATTCTTATGTAAATTGATGTGTAGAACCTATATGGTTTCAATTAAAATTGCTGATTCTGAGCAATAAATGACTGTACTCGAAAGACCAAACACTGCGCATTTAGTGTATTTTCATGCATATCCAGATTAATGCTGATTCATATGTAAATTGATGTGTAGAATCATACGGTCTCATTTAAAATTGATTCTGAGCAATATAAATGAGTGTACTGAAAGCCCGAAAATTGCGCATTTAGTGTATTTTCATGCATATCAAGATTAATGCTGATTCTTATGTAAATTGATATGTAGAATCATATGGTTTCATTTAAAATTGATTCTGAGCA
Organism: Ascarosepion bandense; assembly: GCA_037127315.1. Lineage (NCBI taxonomy): Eukaryota > Metazoa > Mollusca > Cephalopoda > Sepiida > Sepiidae > Ascarosepion > Ascarosepion bandense. The sequence continues at coordinate 2,498,712 of JBBBDQ010001359.1, read as the reverse complement.
ATATAAATGAGTGTACTGAAAGCCCGAAAATTGCGCATTTAGTGTATTTTCATGCATATCAAGATTAATGCTGGATTCTTATGTAAATTGATATGTAGAACTCATATGGTCTCATTTGAAATTGATTCTGAGCAATATAAATGAGTGTACTCCAAAGCCTGAAAATTGCGCATTTAGTGTATTTTCATGCACATCAAGATTAATGCTGATTTGCGTAAATTCGACAGTAGAATCATATGGTCTCATTTAAAATTGATTCTGAGCAATATAAATGAGTGTACTGAATATCAAAAACTGCGTATTTAGTGTATTTTCATGCATATCAAGATTAATGCTGATTCTTATGTAAATTGGATGTGTAGAATCATATGGTCTCATTTAAATTTGATTCTGAGCAATATAAATGAGTGTACTGAAAGCCGGAAAATTGCGCATTTAGTGTATTTTCATGCAACCAAGATTAATGTTGATTCTTATGTAAATTGATGTGTAGAGTCATATGGTCTCATATGGTTTCATTTAAAATTGATTCTGCGCAATATAAACGAGTGTACTGAAAGCCCGAAAATTGCGCATTTAGTGTATTTTCATGCATATCAAGATTAATGCTGATTCTTATGTTAATTGATGTGTAGAATCATATGGTTTCAATTAAAATTGATTCTGTGCAATATAAATGACTGTACTGAAAGACCAAACACTGCGCATTTAGTGTATTTTCGTGCATATCAAGATTAATGCTGATTCTTATGTAAATTGATGTGTAGAATCATATGGTTTCAATTAAAATTGATTCTGAGCAATATAAATGAGTGTACTGAAAGCCCGAAAATTGCGCATTTAGTGTATTTTCATGCATATCAACATTAATGCTGATTCTTATGTAAATTGATGTGTAGAATCATATGGTTTCATTTAAAATTGGTTCTGATCAATATAAATGAGTGTACTGAAAGACCAAAAACTGCGCATTTAGTGTATTTTCATGCATATCAAGATTAATGCTGATTCTTATGTAAATTGATGTGTAGAATCGTACGGTCTCATATAAAATTGATTCAGAACAATGTAAATGAGTGTACTGAAAGCCCGAAAATTGCGCATTTAGTGTATTTTCATGCATATCAAGATTAATGCTGATTCTTATGTAAATTGATGTGTGGAATCAGATGGTCTCATTTAAAATTGATTCTGAGCAGTATAAAGGAGTGTGCTGAAAGCCGGAAAATTGCGCATTTAGTGTATTTTCATGCATATCAAGATTAATGCTGATTATTATGTAAATTGATGTGTAGAATCACATGGTCTCGTTTCAAAATTGATTCTGAGCAATATAAATGAGTGTGCTGAAAGCCCGAATATTGCGCATTTAGTGTATTTTCATGCATATCAAGATTAATGCTGATTCTTATGTAAATTGATGTGTAGAATCATATGGTTTACATTTAAAATTGATTCTGATCAATATAAATGAGTGTACTGAAAGTCAAAAAACTGCGCATTTAGTGTATTTTCATGCATATCAAGATTAATGCTGATTCTTATGTAAATTGGTGTGTAGAATCATATGGTTACATTTAAAATTGATTCTGAGCAATATAAATGAGTGTACTGAAGGCCCGAAAATTGCGCATTTAGTGTATTTTCATGCATATCAAGATTAATGCTGATTCTTATGTAAATTGATGTGTAGAATCATATGGTCCCATTTAAAATTGATTCTGAGCAATATAAATGAGTGTACCGAAAGCCCGAAAATTGCGCATTTAGTGTATTTTCATGCATATCAAGATTAATGCTGATTCTTATGTAAATTGATGTGTAGAATCATATGGTCTCATTTAAAATTGATTCTGATCAATATAAATGAGTGTACTGAAAGACCAAAAACTGCGCATTTAGTGTATTTTCATGCATATCAAGATTAATGCTGATTCTTATGTAAATTGATGTGTAGAATCATACGGTCTCATATAAAATTGATTCAGAACAATATAAATGAGTGTACTGAAAGCCCGAAAATTGCGCATTTAGTGTATTTTCATGCATATCAAGATTAATGCTGATTCTTATGTAAATTGATGTGTGGAATCAGATGGTCTCATTTAAAATTGATTCTGAGCAGTATAAAGGAGTGTGCTGAAAGCCGGAAAATTGCGCATTTAGTGTATTTTCATGCATATCAAGATTAATGCTGATTCTTATGTAAATTGATGTGTAGAATCATATGGTCTCATTTAAAATTGATTCTGATCAATATAAATGAGGGTACTGAAAGTCCAAAAACTGCGCATTTAGTGTATTTTCATGCATATCAAGATTAATGCTGATTCTTATGTAAATTGATGTGTAGAATCATATGGTCTCATATGGTTTCATTTAAAATTGATTCTGAGCAATATAAATGAGTGTACTGAAAGCCCGAAAATTGCTCATTTAGTGTATTTTCATGCATATCAAGATTAATGCTGATTCTTATGTAAATTGATGTGTAGAATCATATGGTCTCATTTAAAATTGATTCTGAGCAATAAAAATGAGTGTGCTGAAAGCCCGAAAATTGCGAATTACTGTATTTTCATGCATCTCAAGATTAATGCTGATTCTTATGTAAATTGATGTGCAGAATCATATGTTCTCATTTAACATTGACTCTGATCAATATAAATGAATGTACTGAAAGTCCAAAAACTGCGCATTTAGTGTATTTTCATGCATATCAAGATTAATGCTGATTCTTATGTAAATTGATGTGTAGAATCATATGGTTACATTTAAAATTGATTCTGAGCAATACAAATGAGTGTACTGAAAGCCCGAAAATTGCGCATTTAGTGTATTTTCATGCATATCAAGATTAATGCTGATTCTTATGTAAATTGATGTGTAGAATCATATGGTCTCATTTAAAATTGATTCTGAGCAATATAAATGAGTGTACTGAAAGCCCGAAAATTGCGCATTTAGTGTATTTTCATGCATATCAAGATTAATGCTGATTCTTATGTAAATTGATGTGTAGAATCATATGGTCTCATTAAAATTGATTCTGAGCAATATAAATGAGTGTACTGAAAGCCGGAAAATTGCGCATTTAGTGTATTTTCATGCATATCAAGATTAATGCTGATTCTTATGTAAATTGATGTGTAGAATCATATGGTCTCATTTAAAATTGTTTCTGATCAATATAAATGAGTGTACTGTAAGCCCGAAAATTGCGCATTTAGTGTATTTTCATGCATATCAAGATTAAAGCTGATTCTTATGTAAATTGATGTGTAGAATCATACGGTCTCATTTAAAATTGACTGAGCAATATAAATGAGTGTACTGAAAGCCCGAAAATTGCGCATTTAGTGTATTTTCATGCATATCAAGATTAATGCTGATTGTTATGTAAATTGATATGTAGAATCATATGGTTTCATTTAAAATTTATTCTGAGCAATATAAATGAGTGTACTGAAAGCCCGAAAATTGCGCATTTAGTGTATTTTCATGCATATCAAGATTAATGCTGATTCTTATGTAAATTGATGTGTAGAATCATATGGTCTGATTTAAAATTGGTTCTGAGCAATATAAATGAGTGTACTGAAAGCCGGAAAATTGCGCATTTAGTGTATTTTCATGCATATCAAGATTAATGCTGATTCTTATGTAAATTGATGTGTAGAATCATATGGTCTCATTTAAAATTGATTCTGATCAATATAAATGAGGGTACTGAAAGTCCAAAAACTGCGCATTTAGTGTATTTTCATGCATATCAAGATTAATGCTGATTCTTATGTAAATTGATGTGTAGAATCATATGGTCTCATATGGTCTCATTTAAAATTGATTCTGAGCAATATAAATGAGTGTACTGAAAGCCCGAAAATTGCTCATTTAGTGTATTTTCATGCATATCAAGATTAATGCTGATTCTTATGTAAATTGATGTGTAGAATCATATGGTCTCATTTAAAATTGATTCTGAGCAATAAAAATGAGTGTGCTGAAAGCCCGAAAATTGCGAATTACTGTATTTTCATGCATCTCAAGATTAATGCTGATTCTTATGTAAATTGATGTGCAGAATCATATGTTCTCATTTAACATTGACTCTGATCAATATAAATGAATGTACTGAAAGTCCAAAAACTGCGCATTTAGTGTATTTTCATGCATATCAAGATTAATGCTGATTCTTATGTAAATTGATGTGTAGAATCATATGGTTACATTTAAAATTGATTCTGAGCAATACAAATGAGTGTACTGAAAGCCCGAAAATTGCGCATTTAGTGTATTTTCATGCATATCAAGATTAATGCTGATTCTTATGTAAATTGATGTGTAGAATCATATGGTCTCATTTAAAATTGATTCTGAGCAATATAAATGAGTGTACTGAAAGCCCGAAAATTGCGCATTTAGTGTATTTTCATACATATCAAGATTAATGCTGATTCTTATGTAAATTGATGTGTAGAATCATATGGTCTCATTAAAATTGATTCTGAGCAATATAAATGAGTGTACTGAAAGCCGGAAAATTGCGCATTTAGTGTATTTTCATGCATATCAAGATTAATGCTGATTCTTATGTAAATTGATGTGTAGAATCATATGGTCTCATTTAAAATTGTTTCTGATCAATATAAATGAGTGTACTGTAAGCCCGAAAATTGCGCATTTAGTGTATTTTCATGCATATCAAGATTAAAGCTGATTCTTATGTAAATTGATGTGTAGAATCATACGGTCTCATTTAAAATTGACTCTGAGCAATATAAATGAGTGTACTGAAAGCCCGAAAATTGCGCATTTAGTGTATTTTCATGCATATCAAGATTAATGCTGATTCTTATGTAAATTGATGTGTAGAATCATATGGTTTCAATTAAAATTGATTCTGAGCAATATAAATGACTGTACTGAAAGACCAAAACTGCGCATTTAGTGTATTTTCATGCATATCCAGATTAATGCTGATTCATATGTAAATTGATCTGTAGAATCATATGATCTCATTTAAAATTGACTCTGAGCAATATAAATGAGTGTACTGAAAGCCCGAAAATTGCGCATTTAGTGTATTTTCATGCATATCAAGATTAATGCTGATTATTATGTAAATTGATATGTAGAATCATATGGTTTCATTTAAAATTTATTCTGAGCAATATAAATGAGAGTACTGAAAGCCCGAAAATTGCGCATTTAGTGTATTTTCATGCATATCAAGATTATTGCTGATTCTTATGTAAATTGATGTGTAGAATCATATGGTCTCATTTAAAATTGATTCTGAGCAATATAAATGAGTGTACTGAAATATCAAAAACTGCGCATTTAGTGTATTTTCATGCATATCAAGATTAATGCTGATTCTTATGTAAATTGATATGTAGAATCATATGGTTTCATTTAAAATTTATTCTGCGCAATATAAATGAGTGTACTGAAAGCCCGAAAATTGCGCATTTAGTGTATTTTCATGCATATCAAGATTAATGCTGATTCTTATGTAAATTGATGTGTAGAATCATATGGTCTCATTTAAAATTGATTCTGAGCAATATAAATGAGTGTACTGAAATCCCGAAAATTGCGCATTTAGTGTATTTTCATGCATATCAAGATTAATGCTGATTCTTATGTAAATTGATGTGTAGAATCATATGGTCTCATTTGAAATTGATTCTGATTAATATAAATGAGTGTACTGAAATATCAAAAACTGCGCATTTAGTGTATTTTCATGCATATCAAGATTAATGCTGATTCTTATGTAAATTGATGTGTAGAATCATAAGGTCTCATTTAAAATTGATTCTGAGCAATATAAATGAATGTACTGAAAGCCCGAAAATTGCGCATTTAGTGTATTTTCATGCATATCAAGATTAATGCTAATTCTTATGTAAATTGATGTGTAGAATCATATGGTCTCATTTAAAATTGAATCTGATCAATATAAATGAGTGTACTGTAAGCCCGAAAATTGCGCATTTAGTGTATTTTCATGCATATCATGATTAATGCTGATTCTTATGTAAATTAATGTGTAGAAACATACGGTCTCATTTAAAATTGATTCTGAGCAATATAAATGAGTGTACTTAAAGCCCGAAAATTGCGCATTTAGTGTATTTTCATGCATATCAAGATTAATGCTGATTCTTATGTAAATTGATGTGTAGAATCATACGGTCTCATTTAAAATTGATTCTGAGCAATATAAATGACTGTACTGAAAGTTGGAATATTGCGCATTAAGTGTATTTTCATGCATATCAAGATTAATGCTGCTTCTTATGTAAATTGATGTGTAGAATCATATGATCTCATTTAAAATTGATTCTGATCCTATATAAATGAGTGTACTGTAAGCCCGAAAATTGAGCATTTAGTGTATTTTCATGCATATCAAGATTAATGCTGATTCTTATGTAAATTGATGTGTAGAATCATACGGTCTCATTTAAAATTGATTCTGAGCAATATAAATGAGTGTACTGAAAGCCCGAAAATTGCGCATTTAGTGTATTTTCTTGCATATCAAGATTAATGCTGATTCTTATCTAAATTGGTGTGTAGAAACATATGGTTTCAATTAAAATTGATTCTGAGCAATATAAATGAGTGTACTGTAAGCCCGAAAATTGCGCATTTAGTGTATTTTCATGCATATCAAGATTAATGCTGATTCTTATGTAAATTGATGTGTAGAATCATTTCGGTCTCATTTAAAATTGATTCTGAGCAATATAAATGAGTGTACTGAAAGGCGGAAAATTGCGCATTTAGTGTATTTTCATGCATATCAGGATTAATGCTGATTCTTATGTAAATTGATGTGTAGAATCATACGGTCTCATTTAAAATTGATTCTGAGCAATATAAATGAGTGTACTGAAAGCCCGAATATTGCGCATTTAGTGTATTTTCATGCATATCAAGATTAATGCTGATTCTTATGTAAATTGATGTGTAGAATCATTTGGTCTCATTTAAAATTGATTCTGAGCAATATAAATGAGTGTACTGAAAGTCGGAAAATTGCGCATTTAGTGTATTTTCATGCATATCAGGATTAATGCTGATTCTTATGTAAATTGATGTGTAGAATCATACGGTCTCATTTAAAATTGATTCTGAGCAATATAAATGAGTGTACTGAAAGCCCGAATATTGCGCATTTAGTGTATTTTCATGCATATCAAGATTAATGCTGATTCTTATGTAAATTGATGTGTAGAATCATATAGTTTCAATTGAAATTGATTCTGAGCAATATACATGAGTGTACTGAAAGCCCGAAATTGCGCATTTAGTGTATTTTTATTCATATCAAGATTAATGCTGATTCTTATGTAAATTGATGTGTAGAATCATATGGTCTCATTTAAAATTGATTCTGAGCAATAGAAATGACTGTACTGAATGACTGAAAATTGCGCATTTAGTGTATTTTCATGCATATCAAGATTAATGCTGATTCTTATGTAAATTGATGTGTAGAATCATATGGTATCATTTAATATTGATTCTGATCAATATAAATGAGTGTACTGAAAGACCAAACACTGCGCATTTAGTGTATTTTCATGCATATCAAGATTAATGCTGATTCTTATGTAAATTGATGTGTAGAAACATACGGTCTCATTTAAAATTGATACTGAGCAATATAAATGAGTGTACTGAAAGCTGGAATATTGCGCATTAAGTGTATTTTCATGCATATCAAGATTAATGCTGATTCTTATGTAAATTGATGTGTAGAATCATATGATCTCATATGAAATTGATTCTGATCAATATAAATGAGTGTACTGTAAGCCCGAAAATTGAGCATTTAGTGTATTTTCATGCATATCAAGATTAATGCTGATTCTTATGTAAATTGACGTGTAGAATCATACGGTCTCATTTAAAATTGATTCTGAGCAATATAAATGAGTGTACTGAAAGCCCGAAAATTGCGCATTTAGTGTATTTTCATGCATATCAAGATTAATGCTGATTCTTATGTAAATTGATGTTTAGAATCATATGGTTTCAATTAAAATTGATTCTGAGCAATATAAATGAGTGTACTGAAATCCCGAAAATTGCGCATTTAGTGTATTTTCATGCATATCAAGATTAATGCTGATTCTTATGTAAATTGATGTGTAGAATCATATGGTCTCATTTAAAATTGATTCTGAGCAATATAAATGAGAGTACTGAAAGCCCGAAAATTGCGCATTTAGTGTATTTTCATGCATATCAGGATTAATGCTGATTCTTATGTAAATTTATGTGTAGAATCATATGGTCTCATTTAAAATTGATTCTGAGCAATAGAAATGACTGTACTGAAAGACCGAAAATTGCGCATTTAGTGTATTTTCATGCATATCAAGATTAGTTCTGATTCTTATGTAAATTGATGTGTAGAATCATATGGTCTCATTTAAAATTGATTCTAATCAATATAAATGAGTGTACTGAAAGACCAAAAACTGCGCATTTAGTGTATATTCATGCATATCAAGATTAATGCTGATTCTTATGTAAATTAATGTGTAGAAACATACGGTCTCATTTAAAATTGATTCTGAGCAATATTAATGAGTGTACTTGAAGCCCGAAAATTGCGCATTTAGTGTATTTTCTTGCATATCAAGATTAATGCTGATTCTTATGTAAATTGGTGTGTAGAATCATATGGTTTAAATTAAAATTGATTCTGAACAATATACATGAGTGTACTGAAAGCCCGAAAATTGCGCATTTATTGTATATTCATGCATATCAAGATTAATGCTGATTCTTTTGTAAATTGATGTGTAGAATCATATGATCTCATTTGAAATTGATTCTGATCAATATAAATGAGTGTACTGTAAGCCCAAATATTGAGCATTTAGTGTATTTTCATGCATATCAAGATTAATGCTGATTCTTATGTAAATTGATGTGTAGAATCATACGGTCTCATTTAAAATTGATTCTGAGCAATATAAATGAGTGTACTGAAAGCTGGAATATTGCGAATTAAGTGTATTTTCATGCATATCAAGATTAATGCTGATTCTTATGTAAATTGATGTGTAGAATCATATGGTTTCATTTAAAATTGATTCTGAGCAATATAAATGAATGTACCGAAATCCCGAAAATTGCGCATTTAATGTATTTTCATGCATATCAAGATTAATGCTGATTCTTATGTAAATTGATGTGTAGAATTATATAATATCATTTAAAATTGATTCTGAGCAATATAAATGAGTGTACTGAAAGCCCGAAAATTGCACATTTAGTGTATTTTCATGCATATCAAGATTAATGCTGATTCTTATGTAAATTGATGTGTAGAATCATATGGTCTCATTTCAAATTGATCCTGAGCAATATAAATGAGTGGACTGAAAGCCCGAAAATTGCGCATTGTTTATATTTTCATGCATATCAAGACTAATGCTGATTCTTATGTAAATTGATGTGTAGAATCATATGGTCTCATTTAAAATTGATTCTGAGCAATATAAATAAATGTACTGCAAGCCCGAAAATTGCGCATTTAGTGTATTTTCATGCATATCAAGATTAATGCTGATTCTTATGTAAATTGATGTGTAGAATCATATGGTCTTATTTATAATTGATTCTGAGCAATATAAATGATTGTACTGAAAGCCGGAAAATTGCGCATTTAGTGTATTTTCATGCATATCAAGATTAATGCTGATTCTTATGTAAATTGATGTGTAGAATCATATGGTCTCATTTAAAATTGACTCCGAGCGAAATAAATGAGTGTACTGAAAGCCGGAAAATTGCGCATTTAGTGTATTTTCAAGCATATCAAGATTAATGCTGATTCTTATGTAAATTGATGTGTAGAATCATATGGTGTCATTTAAACTTGATCCTGAGCAATATAAATGAGTGTACTGAAAGCCCGAAAATTGCGCATTTAGTGAATTTTCATGCATATCAAGATTAATGCTGATTCTTATGTAAATTGATTCTGATCAATATAAATGAGTGTACTGTAAGCCCGAAAATTGCGCATTTAGTGTATTTTCATGCATATCAAGATTAATGCTGATTCTTATGTAAATTAAAGTGTAGAATCATACGGTCTCATTTAAAATTGATTCTGAGAAATATAAATGAGTATACTGAAAGCCCGAAAATTGCGCATTTAGTGTATTTTCATGCATATCAAGATTAATGCTGATTCTTATGTAAATTGATGTGTAGAATCATATGGTCTCATTTAAAATTGATTCTGATCAATATAAATGAGTGTCCTGTAAGCCGGAAAATTGCGCATTAATATATTTTCATGCATATCAAGATTAATGCTGATTCTTATGTAAATTGATGTGTAGAATCATATGGTCTCATTTAAAATTGATTCGGAGCAATATAAATGAGTGTACTGAAAGCCGGAAAATTGCGCATTTAGTGTATTTTCATGCATATCAAGATTAATGCTGATTCTTATGTAAATTGATGTGTAGAATCATATGGTTTCAATTAAAATTAATTCTGAGCAATATAAATGAGTGTACTGAAAGCCGGAAAATTGCGCATTTAGTGTATTTTCATGCATATCAAGATTAATGCTGATTCTTATGTAAATTGATGTGTAGAATCATATGGTCTCATTTAAAATTGATTCTGAGCAATATAAATGAGTGTACTGAAAACCCGAAAATTTCGCATTTAGTGTATTTTCATGCATATCAAGATTAATGCTGATTCTTATGTAAATTGATGTGTAGAATCATATGGTTTCAATTAAAATTAATTTTGAGCAATATAAATGAGTGTACTGAAAGACCAAACACTGCGCATTTCGTGTATTTTCATGCATATCAAGATTAATGCTGATTCATATGTAAATTGGTGTGTAGAATCATACGGTCTCATTTAAAATTGATTCAGAGCAATATAAATGAGTGTACTGAAAGCCCGAAAATTGCGAATTTAGTGTATTTTCATGCATATCAAGATTAATGCTGCTTCTTATGTAAATTGATATGTAGAATCATATGGTCTCATTTAAAATTGATTCTGATCAATATAAATGAGTGTACTGAAAGCCGGAAAATTGCGCATTTAGTGTATTTTCATGCATATCAAGATTAATGCTGATTCTTATGTAAATTGATGTGTAGAATCATATGGTTTCTTTTAAATTGATTCTGAGCAATATAAATGAGTGCACTGAAAGCCCGAAAATTGGGCATTTAGGGTATTTTCATGCATATGAAGATTAATGTTGTTTCTTATGTAAATTGATGTGTAGAATCATATGGTTTCATTTAAAATTGATTCTGAGCAATATAAATGAGTGTACGAAAGCCCGAAAATTGCGCATTTAGTGTATTTTCATGCATATCAATATTAATGCTGATTCATATGTAAATTGATGCCTAGAATCATATGGTCTCATTTAAAATTTATTCTGAGTAATATAAATGAGTGTGCTGAAAGCCCGAAAATTGCGCATTTAGTGTATGTTCATGCATATCAAGATTAATGCAAATTCTTATGTAAATTGATGTGTAGAATCATATGGTCTCATTTAAAATTGATTCGGATCAATATAAATAAGTGTACTGAAAGACAAAAAAACTGCGCATTTAGTGTATTTTCATGCATATCAAGATTAATGCTGATTCTTATGTAAATTGATGTGTAGAATCATATGGTCTCATTTAAAATTGATTCTGATCAATATAAATGAGTGTACTGAAAGACCAAAAACTGCGCATTTAGTGTATTTTCATGCATATCAAGATTAATGCTGATTCTTATGTAAATTGATGTGTAGAATCATAGGGTCTCATTTAAAATTGATTCTGAGCAATATAAATGAGTGTACTGAAAGCCCGAAAATTGCGCATTTAGTGTATTTTCATGCATATCAAGATTAATGCTGATTCTTATGTAAATTGATGTGTAGAATCATATGGTCTCATTTAAAATTGATTCTGAGCAATATAAATGAGTGTGCTGAAAGCCCGAAAATTGCGAATTACTGTATTTTCATGCATATCAAGATTAATGCTGATTCTTATGTAAATTGATGTGTAGAATCATATGTTCTCATTTAACATTGATTCTGATCAATATAAATGAGTGTACTGAAAGTCCAAAAACTGCGCATTTAGTGTATTTTCATGCATATCAAGATGAATGCTGATTCTTATGTAAATTGATGTGTAGAATCACATGGTTTCAATTAAAATTGATTCTGAGCAATATAAATGAGTGTACTGAAAGCCCGAAAATTGCGCATTTAGTGTATTTTCATGCATATAAAGATGAATGCTGATTCTTATGTAAATTGATGTGTAGAATCACATGGTCTCATTTAAAATTGATTCTGAGCAATATAAATGAGTGTACTGAAAGCCGGAAAATTGCGCATTTAGTGTATTTTCATACATATCAAGATGAATGCTGATTCTTATGTAAATTGATGTGTAGAATCATATGGTTTCATTTAAAATTGATTCTGATCAATATAAATGAGTGTACTGAAAGCCCGAAAATTGCGCATTTAGTGTATTTTCATGCATATCAAGATTAATGCTGATTCTTATGTAAATTGATGTGTAGAATCATATGGTCTCATTTAAAATTGATTCTGAGCAATACAAATGAATATACTGAAAGCCCGAAAATTGCGCATTTAGTGTATTTTCATGCATACCAAAATTAATCCTGATTCTAATGTAAATTGATGTGTAGTATCATAGGGTCTCATTTAAAATTGATTCTGAGCAATATAAATGAGTGTACTGAAAGCCCGAAAATTGCGCATTTAGTGTATTTTCATGCATATCAAGATTAATGCTGATTCTTATGTAATATGATGTGTAGAATCATATGGTTTCAATTAAAATTGATTCTGAGCAATATAAATGAGTGTACCGAAAGCCCGAAAATTGCGCATTTAGTGTATTTTCATGCATATCAAGATTAATGCTGATTCTTATGTAAATTGATGTGTAGAATCATATGGTCTCATTTAAAATTGATTCTGAGCAATATAAATGAGTGTACTGAATGCCCGAAAATTGCGCATTTAGTGTATTTTCATGCATATCAAGATTAATGCTGATTCTTATGTAAATTGATGTGTAGAATCATACGGTTTCATTTATAATTGATTCTGAGCAATATAAATGAGTGTACTGAAAGCCCGAAAATTGCGCATTTAGTGTATTTTCATGCATATCAAGATTAATGCTGATTTTTATGTAAATTGATGTGTAGAATCATATGGTCTCATTTAAAATTGATTCTGATCAATATAAATGAGTGTACTGAAAGCTCGAAAATTGCGCATTTAGTGTATTTTCATGCATATCAAGATTAATGCTGATACTTATGTAAATTGATGTGTAGAATCATACGGTTTCATATATAATTGATTCTGAGCAATATAAATGAGTGTACTGAAAGCCCGAAAATTGCGCATTTAGTGTATTTTCATGCATATCAAGATTAATGCTGATTTTTATGTAAATTGATGTGTAGAATCATATGATTTCATTTAAAATTGATTCTGAGCAATATAATGAGTGTACTGAATGCCCGAAAATTGCGCATTTAGTGTATTTTCATGCATATCAAGATTAATGCTGATTCTTATGTAAATTGATGTGTAGAATCATACGGTTTCATTTATAATTGATTCTGAGCAATATAATGAGTGTACTGAATGCCCGAAAATTGCGCATTTAGTGTATTTTCATGCATATCAAGATTAATGCTGATTCTTATGTAAATTGATGTGTAGAATCATACGGTTTCATTTATAATTGATTCTGAGCAATATAAATGAGTGTACTGAAAGCCCGAAAATTGCGCATTTAGTGTATTTTCATGCATATCAAGATTAATGCTGATTTTTATGTAAATTGTTGTGTAGAATCATATGGTCTCATTTCAAATTGTTTCTGAGCAATATAAATGAGTGTGCTGAAAGCCCGAAAATTGCGCATTTAGTGTATTTTCATGCATATCAAGATTAATGCTGATTCTTATGTAAATTGATGTGTAGAATCATATGGTCTCATTTAAAATTGATTCTGATCAATATAAATGAGTGTACTGAAAGTCCAGAAACTGCGCATTTAGTGTATTTTCATGCATATAAAGATGAATGCTGATTCTTATGTAAATTGATGTGTAGAATCATATGGTCTCATTTAAAATTGATTCTGAGCAATATAAATGAGTGTAATGAAAGCCGGAAAATTGCGCATTTAGTGTATTTTCATACATATCAAGATGAATGCTGATTCTTATGTAAATTGATGTGTAGAATCATATGGTTTCATTTAAAATTGATTCTGATCAATATAAATGAGTGTACTGAAAGCCTGAAAATTGCGCATTTAGTGTATTTTCATGCATATCAAGATTAATGCTGATTCTTATGTAAATTGATGTGTAGAATCATATGGTCTCATTTAAAATTGATTCTGAGCAATACAAATGAATATACTGAAAGCCCGAAAATTGCGCATTTAGTGTATTTTCATGCATATCAAGATTAATGCTGATTCTTATGTAAATTGATGTGTAGAATCATAGGGAGATCTCAATTTAAAATTGATTCTGAGCAATATAAATGAGTGTACTGAAAGCCCGAAAATTCCGCATTTAGTGTATTTTCATGCATACCAAAATTAATCCTGATTGTAATGTAAATTGATGTGTAGTATCATAGGGTCTCATTTAAAATTGATTCTGAGCAATATAAATGAGTGTACCGAAAGCCCGAAAATTGCGCATTTAGTGTATTTTCATGCATATCAAGATTAATGCTGATTCTTATGTAAATTGATGTGTAGAATCATATGGTCTCATTTAAAATTGATTCTGAGCAATATAAATGAGTGTACTGAATGCCCGAAAATTGCGCATTTAGTGTATTTTCATGCATATCAAGATTAATGCTGATTCTTATGTAAATTGATGTGTAGAATCATATGATTTCATTTAAAATTGATTCTGAGCAATATAATGAGTGTACTGAATGCCCGAAAATTGCGCATTTAGTGTATTTTCATGCATATAAAGATTAATGCTGATTCTTATGTAAATTGATGTGTAGAATCATATGGTCTCATTTGAAATTAATTCTGATCAATATCAATGAGTGTACTGAGAGACCAAATACTGCGCATTTAGTGTATTTTCATGCCTATCAAGATTAATGCTGATTCTTATGTAAATTGATGTGTAGAATCACACGGTCTCATTTAAAATTGATTCTGAGCAATATAAATGAGTGTACTGTAAGCACGAAAATTGCGCATTTAGTGTATTTTCATGCATATCAAGATTAATGCTGATTCTTATGTAAATTGATGTGTAGAATCATATGGTCTCATTTGAAATTAATTCTGCTCAATATAAATGAGTGTTTTGAAAGGCCAAATACTGCGGATTTAGTGTATTTTCATGCATATCAAGCTTAATGCTGATTCTTATGTAAATTGATGTGTAGAATCATATGGTTTCATTTAAAATTGATTCTGATCAATATAAATGTATATTCTAATTCTATTCACTAAATGCGCAATTTTCGGGCTTTCAGTACACTCATTTATATTGCTCAGAATCAATTTTAAATGACACCATATGATTCTACACATAAATTTACATAAGAAGCAGCATTAATCTTGATATGCATGAAAATACACTAAATGCGCAATATTCGGGCTTTCAGTACACACATTTATATTGCTCAGAATCAATTTTAAATGAAACCGTATGATTCTACACATCAATTTACATAAGAATCAGCAATGAACTTGATATGCATGAAAATACACTAAATGCGCAGTTTTTGGTCTTTCAGTACACTCATTTATATTGATCAGAATCAATTTTAAATGAGACCATATGATTCTACACATCAATTTACATAAGAATCAGCATTAATCTTTATATGCATGAAAATACACTAAATGCGCAATTTTCGGGCTTTCAGTACACTCATTTATATTGCTCAGAATCAATTTTAAATTAGACCGTATGATTATACACATCAATTTACATAAGAATCAGCATTAATCTTGATAGGCATGAAAATACACTAAATGCGCAGTATTTGGTCTCTCAGTACACTCATTTATATTGCTCAGAATCAATTTTAAATGAAACCATATGATTCTACATATCAATTTACATAAGAATCAGCATTAATCTTGATATGCTGAAAATACACTAAATGCGCAAATTTCGGGCGTTCAGTACACTCATTTATATTGCTTAGAATCAATTTGAAATGAGACCATATGATTCTACACATCAATTTACATAAGAATCAGCATTAATCATGATATGCATGAAAATACACTAAATGCGCAATTTTCGGGCTTTCAGTACACTCATTTATATTGCTCAGAATCAAATTTTAAATGAGACCGTATGATTCTACACATCAATTTACATAAGAATCAGCATTAATCTTGACAGGCATGAAAATATACTAAATGCGCAGTATTTGGTCTCTCGAGTACCTCATTTATATTGATCAAATTGGATTTAAAATGAGACCATATGTTCTACACATCAATTTACATAAGAATCAGCATTAATCGATATGCATGAAAATACACTAAATGCGCAGTTTTCGGTCTTTCAGTACACTCATTTATATTGCTCAGAATCCAATTTTAAATGGACATATATATTCTACACATCAAATTTATAAAAATCTGCATTAATCTTGATATGCATGAAAATACACTAAATGTGCAATTTTCGGTCTTTTAGTACACTCATTTATATTGCTCAGAATCAATTTTAAATGAAACCGTATGATTCTCCACATCAATTTACATAAGAATCAGCATTAATCTTGATATGCATGAAAATACACTAAATGCGCAATTTTCGGGCTTTCAGTACACTCATTTATATTGCTCAGAATCAATTTTAAATGAAACCATATGATTCTACATATCAATTTACATAAGAATCAGCATTAATCTTGATATGCATGAAAATACACTAAATGCGCAATTTTCGGGCTTTTCAGTACACTCATTTATATTGATCAGATTCAATTTTAAATGAGACCATATGATTCTACACATCAATTTACATAAGAATTAGCATTAATCTTGATATGCATGAAAATACACTAAATGCGCAATTTTCGGGCTTTCAGTACACTCATTTATATTGATCAGAATCAATTTTAAATGAAACCGTATGATTCTACACATCAATTTACATAAGAATCAGCATTAATCTTGATATGCATGAAAATACACTAAATGCGCAATTTTCGGGCTTTCAGTACACTCATTTATATTGCTCAGAATCAATTTTAAATGAAACCATATGATTCTACACATCAATTTACATAATAATCAGCATTAATCTTGATATGCACGAAAATACACTAAATGCGCAGTGTTTGGTCTTTCAGTACAGTCATTTATATTGCTCAGAATCAATTTTAATTGAAACCATATGATTCTCCACATCAATTTACATAAGAATCAGCATTAATCTTGATATGCATGAAAATACAATAAATGCGCAATTTTCGGGCTTTCAGTACACTCGTTTATATTGCTCAGAATCAATTTTAAATGAAACCATATGAGACCATATGATTCTACACATCAATTTACATAAGAATCATCATTAATCTTGATATGCATGAAAATACACTAAATGCGCAATTTTCGGGCTTTCAGTACACTCATTTATATTGTTCCTGAATCAATTTTATATGAGACCGTATGATTCTACACATCAATTTACATAAGAATCAGCATTAATCTTGATATGCATGAAAATACACTAAATGCGCAGTTTTTGGTATTTCAGTACACTCATTTATATTGATCAGAATCAATTTTAAATGAGACCATATGATTCTACACATCAATTTACATAAGAATCAGCATTAATCTTGATATGCATGAAAATACACTAAATGCGCAATATTCGGGCTTACAGTACACTCATTTATATTGATCAGAACCAATTTAAAATGAGACCATATGATTCGACACATCAATTTACATAAGAATCAGCATTAATCTTGATATGCATGAAAATACACTAAATGCGCAATTTTCCGGCTTTCGGTACACTCATTTATATTGCTCAGAATCAATTTTAAATGGGGCCATATGATTCTACACATCAATATTACATAAGAATCAGCATTAATCTTGATATGCTTGAAAATACTCTAAATGCGCAATTTTCGGGATTTCAGTACACTTATTTATATTGCTCAGAATCAATTTTAATTGAAACCATATGATTCTACACATCAATTTACATAAGAAGCAGCATTAATCTTGATATGCATGAAAATACACTAAATGCGCAATTTTCGGGCTTTCAGTACACTCATTTATATTGCTCAGAATCAATTTTAAATGTAACCATATGATTCTACACATCAATTTACATAAGAATCAGCATTAATCTTGATATGCATGAAAATACACTAAATGCGCAGTTTTTGGACATTCAGTACACTCATTTATATTGACAGAATCAATTTTAAATGAGACCATATGATTCTACACATCAATTTACATAAGAATCATCATTAATCTTGATATGCATGAAAATACACTAAATGCGCAATATTCGGGCTTTCAGCACACACATTTATATTGCTCAGAATCAATTTTGAAATGAGACCATGTGATTCTACACATCAATTTACATAATAATCAGCATTAATCTTGATATGCATGAGAATACACTAAATGCGCAATTTTCGGGCTTTCAGTACACTCATTTATATTGATCAGAATGAATTTTAAATGAAACCATATGATTCTACACATCAATTTACATAAGAATCAGCATGAATCTTGATATGCATGAAAATACACTAAATGCGCAATTGTCGGGCTTTCAGTACACTCATTTATATTGCTCAGAATCAATTTTAAATGAGACCGTATGATTCTACACATCAATTTACATAAGAATCAGCATTAATCTTGATATGCATGAAAATACACTAAATGCGCAATTTTCGGGCTTTCAGTACACTCATTTATATTGCTCAGAATCAATTTTAAATGAAACCATATGATTCTACACATCAATTTACATAATAATCAGCATTAATCTTGATATGCATGAAAATACACAAATGCGCAATTTTCGGCTTTCAGTACACTCATTTATATTGTTCTGAATCAATTTTATATGAGACCGTATGATTTCTACACATCAATTTACATAAGAATCAGCATTAATCTTGATATGCATGAGAATACATAAATGCGCAATTTTCGGGCTTTCAGTACATCTCATTTATATTGATCAGAATGAATTTTAAATGAAACCATATGATTCTAACATCAATTTACATAAGAATCAGCATTAATCTTGATATGCATGAAAATACACTAAATGCGCAATTTTCGGGCTTTCAGTACACTCATTTATATTGCTCAGAATCAATTTTAAATGAAACCATATGATTCTATTACATCAATTTACATAATAATCAGCATTAATCTTGATATGCATGAAAATACATTGTGCAATTTTCGGGCTTTTCAGTACACTCATTTATATTGCTCAGAATCAATTTTAAATGAAACCATATGATTCTACACATCAATTTACATAAGAAGCAGCATTAATCTTGATATGCATGAAAATACACTAAATGCGCAGTGTTTGGTCTTTCAGTACAGTCATTTATATTGCTTTGAATCAATTTTAATTGAAACCATATGATTCTATTACATCAATTTACATAAGAATCAGCATTAATCTTGATATGCATGAAAATACACTAAATGCGCAATTTTCGGGCTTTCAGTACACTCGTTTATATTGCTCAGAATCAATTTTAAATGAAACCATATGAGACCATATGTTCTACACATCAATTTACATAAGAATCAGCATTAATCTTGATATGCATGAAAATACATTAAATGCGCAATTTTCCGGCTTTCAGTACACTCATTTATATTGCTCAGAATCAAATTTAAATGAGACCATATGATTCACATCAATTTACATAAGAATCAGCATTAATCTTGATATGCACGAAAATACACTAAATGCGCAATTTTCGGGTTTCAGTACACTCATTTATATTGCTCAGAATCAATTTTAATTGAAACCATATAATTTTACACATCAATTTACATAAGAATCAGCTTTAATCTTGATATGCATGAAAATACACTAAATGCGCAATTTTCGGGCTTTCAGTACACTCATTTATATTGCTCAGAATCAATTTCAAATGAGACCGTATGATTCTACACATCAATTTACATAAGAATTAGCATTAATCTTGATATGCATGAAAATACACTAAATGCGCAAATTTCGGGCTTTCAGTACACTCATTTATATTGCTCAGAATCAATTTTAAATGAGACCGAATGATTCTACACATCAATTTTCATAAGAATCAGCATTAATCTTGATATGCATGAAAATACACAAAATACGCAGTTTTTGATATTTCAGTACACTCATTTATATTGATCAGAATCAATTTTAAATGAGACCATATGATTCTACACATCAATTTACATAAGAATCAGCATTAATCTTGATATGCATGAAAATACACTAAATGCGCAAGAATCATATGGTCTCATTTAAAATTGATTCTGAGTAATATAAATGCGTGTACTGAAAGCCCTAAAATTGCGCATTTAGTGTATTTTCATGCATATCAAGATTAATGCTGATTCTTATGTAAATTGATGTGTAGAATCATATGGTCTCATTTAAAATTGATTCCGAGCAATATAAATGAGTGTACTGAAAGCCCGAAAATTGCGCATTTAGTGTATTTTCATGCATATCAAGATTAATGCTGATTCTTATGTAAATTGATGTGTAGAATCATATGGTTTCAATTAAAATTGATTCTGAGCAATATAAATGAGTGTACTGAAAGCCCGAATATTGCGCATTTAGTGTATTTTCATGCATATCAAGATTAATGCTGATTCTTATGTAAATTGATATGTAGAATCATATGGTTTCATTTAAAATTGATTCTGAGCAATATAAATGAGTGTACTGAAAGCCCGAAAATTGCGCATTTAGTGTATTTTCATGCATATCAAGATTAATGCTGATTCTTATGTAAATTGATGTGTAGAATCATATGGTCTCATTTAAAATTGATTCTGATCAATATAAATGAGTGTACTGAAAGCCCGAAAATTGCGCATTTAGTGTATTTTCATGCATATCAAGATTAATGCTGATTCTTATGTAAATTGATGTGTAGAATCATATGGTTTCATTTAAAATTGATTCTGAGCAATATAAATGAGTGTACTGAAAGCCCGAAAATTGCGCATTTAGTGTATTTTCATGCATATCAAGATTAATGCTGATTCTTATGTAAATTGATGTGTAGAATCATATGGTCTCATATAGTTTCATTTAAAATTGATTCTGAGCAATATAAATGACTGTACTGAAAGACCAAACACTGCGCATTTAGTGTATTTTCATGCATATCAAGATTAATGCTGATTCTTATGTAAATTGATGTGTAGAATCATATGGTCCCATTTAAAATTGATTCTGAGCAATATAAATGAGTGTACCGAAAGCCGGAAAATTGCGCATTTAGTGTATTTTCATGCATATCAAGATTAATGCTGATTCTTATGTAAATTGATGTGTAGAATCATATGGTTTCATTTAAAATTGATTCTGAGCAATATAAATGAGTGTACTGAAAACCCGAAAATTGCACATTTAGTGTATTTTCATGCATATCAAGATTAATGCTGATTATTATGTAAATTGATGTGTAGAATCATATGGTTTCATTTTAAAATTGATTCTGAGCAATATAAATGAGTGTACTGAAAGGCCGAATATTGCGCATTTAGTGTATTTTCATGCATATCAGATTAATGCTGATTCTTATGTAAATTGATGTGTAGAATCATATGGTCTCATTTAAAATTGATTCTGAGCAATATAAATGAGTGTACTGAAAGCCCGAAAATTGCGCATTTAGTGTATTTTCACATGCATATCAAGATTAATGCTGATTCTTATGTAAATTGATGTGTAGAATCATGGTCTCACTTAAATTTGATTCTGAGCAATATAAATGAGTGTACTGAAAGCCGGAAAATTGCGCATTTAGTGTATTTTCATGCATATCAAGATTAATGCAGATTCTTATGTAAATTGATGTGTAGAATCATATGGTCTCATATTATTTCATTTAAAATTAATTCTGAGCAATATAAATGAGTCTATTCTAAGCCCGAAAATTGCGCATTTAGTGTATTTTCATGCATATCAAGATTAGTAATGCTGATTCTTATGTAAATTGATGTGTAGAATCATATGGTCTCATTTAAAATTGATTCCGAACAATATAAATAGGTGTACTGAAAGCCCGAAAATTGCGCATTTAATTGTATTTTTCATGCATATCAAGATTAATGCTGATTCTTATGTAAATTGATGTGTAGAATCATATGGTTTCAATTAAAATTGATTCTAGAGCAATATAAATGACTGTACTGAAAGACCAAACACTGCGCATTTAGTGTATTTTCATGCATATTCAGATTAATGCTGATTCATATGTAAATTGATGTGTGAATCATACGGTCTCATTTAAAATTGATTCTGAGCAACATAAATGAGTGTACTGAAAGCCCGAAAATTGCGCATTTAGTGTATTTTCATGCATATCAAGATTAATGCTGATTCTTATGTAAATTGATATGTAGAATCATATGGTTTCATTTAAATTTATTCTGAGCAATATAAATGAGTGTACTGAAATATCAAAAACTGCGGATTTAGTGTATTTTCATGCATATCAAGATTAAATCTGATTCTTATGTAAATTGATGTGTAGAATCATATGGTCTCATATGGTCTCACTTAAATTTGATTCTGAGCAATATAAATGAAATTGTACTGAAAACCCGGAAAATTGCGCATTTAGTGTATTTTCATGCATATCAGATTAATGCAGATTCTTATGTAAATTGATGTGAATCATATGGTCTCATATTGTTTCATTCAGAACAATTCTGAGCAATATAAATGAGTCTATTCTAAGCCCGAAAATTGCGCATTTAGTGTATTTTCATGCATATCAAGATTAATGCTGATTCTTATGTAAATTGATGTGTAGAATCATATGGTCTCATTTAAAATTGATTCCGAACAATATAAATGAGTGTACTGAAAGCCCGAAAATTGCGCATTTAGTGTATTTTCATGCATATCAAGATTAATGCTGATTCTTATGTAAATTGATGTGTAGAATCATATGGTTTCAATTAAAATTGATTCTGAGCAATATAAATGACTGTACTGAAAGACCAAACACTGCGCATTTAGTGTATTTTCATGCATATTCAGATTAATGCTGATTCATGTAAATTGATGTGTAGAATCATACGGTCTCATTTAAAATTGATTCCAGGCAATATAAATGAGTGTACTGAAAGCCCGAAAATTGCGCATTTAGTGTATTTTCATGCATATCAAGATTAATGCTGATTCTTATGTAAATTGATATGTAGAATCATATGGTTTCATTTAAAATTATTCTGAGCAATATAAATGAGTGTACTGAAATATCAAAAACTGCGGATTTAGTGTATTTTCATGCATATCAAGATTAAATCTGATTCTTATGTAAATTGATGTGTAGAATCATATGGTCTCATATGGTTTCATTTAAAATTGATTCACAATATAAACGAGTGTACTGAAAGCCGAAAATTGCGCATTTAGTGTATTTTCATGCATATCAGATTAATGCTGATTCTTATGTAAATTGATGTGTAGAATCATATGGTTTTGCAATTAAAATTGTTTCTGAGCAAAATAAATGACTGTACTGAAAGACCAAACACTGCGCATCTAGTGTATTTTCGTGCATATCAAGATTAATGCTGATTCTTATGTAAATTGATGTGTAGAATCATATGGTTTCAATTAAAATTGATTCTGAGCAATATAAATGAGTGTACTGAAAGCCCGAAAATTGCACATTTAGTGTATTTTCATGCATATCAAGATTAATGCTGCTTCTTATGTAAATTGATGTGTAGAATCATATGGTTTCATTTAAAATTGATTCTGAGCAATATAAATGAGTGTACTGAAAGCCCGAAAATTGCACATTAATGTATTTTCATGCATATCAAGATTAATGCTGATTATTATGTAAATTGATGTGTAGAATCATATGGTTTCATTTAAATTTTTTCTGAGCAATATAAATGAGTGTACTGAAAGCCCGAAAATTGAGCATTTAGTGTATTTTCATGCATATCAAGATTAATGCTGATTCTTATGTAAATTGATGTGTAGAATCATATGGTCTCATTTAAAATTGATTCTGAGCAATATAAATGAGTGTACTGAAAGCCCGAAAAATGCGCATTTAGTTCATTTTCATGCATATCAAGATTAATGCTGATTCTTATGTAAATTGATGTGTAGAATCATATGGTCTCATTCAAAATTGATTCTGATCAATGTAAATGAGTGTACTGAAATAACAAAAACTGCGCATTTAGTGTATTTTCAGCATATCAAGATTAATGCTGATTCTTATGTAAATTGATGTGTAGAATCATATGGTTTCATTTAAAATTGATTCTGAGCAATATAAATTAGTGTACTAAAAGTCCGAAAACTGCGCATTTAGTGTATTTTCATGCATATCAAGGTTAATGCTGGTTCTTATGTAAATTGATGTGTAGAAACATACGGTCTCATTTAAAATTGATTCTGAGCAATATAAATGAGTGTACTTAAAACCATCAATTTACATAAGAATTAGCATTAATCTTGATATGCATGAAAATACACTAAATGCGCAATTTTCGGGCTTACAGTACACTCATTTATATTGATCAGATTCAATTTTAAATGAGACCATATGATTCTACACATCAATTTACATAAGAGTTAGCATTAATCTTGATATGCATGAAAATACACTAAATGCGCAATTTTCGGGCTTACAGTACACTCATTTATATTGATCAGAATCAATTTTAAATGAGATCATATAATTCTACACATAAATTTACATAAGAATCAGCATTAATCTTGATATGCATGAAAATACACTTAATGCACAACATTCCAGCTTTCAGTACACTCATTGATATTGCTCAGAATCAATTTTAAATGACACCGTATGATTCTACACATCAATTTACATAAGAATCAGTATTAATCTTGATATGCATGAAAATACATTAATGCGCAATTTTTGGGCTTTAAGTACACTCATTTATATTGCTCAGAATCAATTTTAAATGAGACCGTATGTTTCTACACATCAATTTACATAAGAATCAGCATTAATCTTGATATGCATGAAAATACACTAAATGCGCAGTTTTTGGTCTTTCAGAACACTCATTTATATTGATCAGAATCAATTTTAAACGAAACCATATGATTCTACACATCAATTTACATAAGAATCAGCATTAATCTTGATATGCATGAAAATACACTAAATGCGCAATTTTTGGGCTTTAAGTACACTCATTTATATTGCTCAGAATCAATTTTAAATGAGACCATATGATTCTACACATCAATTTACATAAGAATCAGCATTAATCTTGATATGCATGAAAATACACTAAATGCGCAATTTTCGGGCTTTCAGTACACTCATTTATATTGCTCAGAATCAATTTTAAATGAGACCATATGATTCTACACATCAATTTACATAAGAATCAGCATTAATCTTGATATGCATGAAAATACACTAAATGCGCAGTTTTTGATATTTCAGTACACTCATTTATATTGATCAGAATCAATTTTAAATGAGACCATATGATTCTACACATCAATTTACATAAGAATCAGCATTAATCTTGATATGCATGAAAATACACTAAATGCGCAATTTTCGGGCTTTCAGTACACTCATTTATATTGCTCAGAATAAATTTTAAATGAAACCATATGATTCTACATATCAATTTACATAAGAATCAGCAATAATCTTGATATGCATGAAATACACTAAATGCGCAATTTTCGGGCTTTCAGTACACTCATTTATATTGCTCAGAATCAATTTGAAATGAGACCATATGATTCTACACATCAATTTACATAATAATCAGCATTAATCTTGATATGCATGAAAATACACTAAATGCGCAATTTTCGGGCTTACAGTACACTTATTTATATTGATCAGATTCAATTTTAAATGAGACCATATGATTCTACACATCAATTTACATAAGAATTAGCATTAATCTTGATATGCATGAAAATACACTAAATGCGCAATTTTCGGGCTTTCAGTACATTCATTTATATTGCTCAGGATGAATTTTAAATGAGACCATATGATTCTACACATCAATTTACATAAGAATCAGCATTAATCTTGATATGCATGAAAATACACTAAATGCGCAATTTTCGGGCTTTCAGTACACTCATTTATATTGCTCAGAATCAATTTTAAATGACACCGTATGATTCTACACATCAATTTACATAAGAATCAGTATTAATCTTGATATGCATGAAAATACATTAATGCGCAATTTTGGGGCTTTAAGTACACTCATTTATATTGCTCAGAATCAATTTTAAATGAGACCGTATGTTTCTACACATCAATTTACATAAGAATCAGCATTAATCTTGATATGCATGAAAATACACTAAATGCGCAGTTTTTGATATTTCAGTACATCTCATTTATATTGATCAGAATCAATTTTAAATGAGACCATATGATTCTACACATCAATTTACATAAGAATCAGCATTAATCTTGATATGCATGAAAATACACTAAATGCGCAATTTTCGGCTTTCAGTACACTCATTTATATTGTTCTGAATCATTTTATATGAGACCATATGATTTCTATCAATTTACATTAATTATAGAATCAGCATTATCTTGATATGCATGAAAATACACTAAAGTGCAAGTTTTTGACTTCAGTACACTCATTTATATTGATCAGAATCAATTTTAAATGAGACCATATGATTCCACATCAATTTGTAGGAATCGGCATTAATCGCAGTATGTACATGAAAATACACTAAAATACGCAGTTTTTGAACTTTCAGTACACTCATTTGTATTGATCAGAATCAATTTTAAATGAAACCATGTGATTCTCTGCATCAAATTTGCATAAAAATTGACATTAATCTTTGTGATGTGCATGAAAAATGCACCTAATGCAATTTTCAGACACAGTACCTCATTTATATTGATCAGAATAATTTCGACGGAACCATGTAATTCACGTGTTTATAAAGAATCGACATTAATCTTGATATACGTAAATACATCGTACGCAATATTCATTGACACTGTTGCATATTGCTCGGTCGTTACAAGTAGAACCGTGTGATTCTACACATCAATTTGGCAGATCAACATTCATCTTGATGCTTAATACGCTAAATGCGCAATTTTCTGACTTTTCCGGTACTCATTTGTATTGCTCGAGAATCAATTTTAAACAGACCATACGTTCTACATCCAATTCACATAAGTCAGCATTCATCTTGATATGCATGAAAATACATAAATGTACCAATTTTTGAGGCTTTTAATTTGCTAATTTATCATGCTCAGAATCAATTTTGTTAAGACCGTATATTCTGCAATAATTTGTAGATGGCGGTAATCTTGATGTCGCAATGTAAGCTGTGTTGTTTTTCCGTACACTCATTGTATTGCATAAGATGTTCTGGTAGTATGATTCTACATCAATTTACGCGAATCAGCGCATTTAGTGTATTTTACCGCATATCAAGATTAATGCTGATTCTTATATGAAGTTGATGTTGTAGAATCATATGGTCTCATTTGGTGATTCTAAACAATAAAAATGAGGTGTACTGAAAACTTGAAATTGCGCATTAGTGTGTATTCATGCATATGAAGATTAATGCTGATTCTTATGTAAACTGAAGTGTAGAATCATATGGTCTCATTTAAAATTGATTCTGAGCAATATAAATGTGTGTACGGAAAGCCTGGAAATTGCGCATTTAGTGTATTTTCATGCATATCAAGATTACTGCTGTTTCTTATGTAAATTGATGTGTAGAATCATATGGACTCATTTAAAATTGATTCTGAGCAATATAAATGAGTGTACTGAAAGCCCGAAAATTGCGCATTTAGTGTATTTTCATGCATGTCAAGATTAATGCTGATTCTTATGTAAATTGATGTGTAGAATCATATGGTCTCATATGGTTTCATTTAAAATTGATTCTGAGCAATATAAACGAGTGTACTGAAAGCCCGAATATTGCGCATTTAGTGTATTTTCATGCATATCAAGATTAATGCTGATTCTTATTTAAATTGATGTGTAGAATCATATGGTTTCATTTAAAATTGATTCTGAGCAATATAAATGAGTGTACCGAAAGCCCGAAAATTGCGCATTTTGTGTATTTTCATACATATCAAGATTAATGAAGATTCTTTTGTAAATTGATGTGTAGAATCATATGGTTTCATTTAAAATTGATTCTGATCAATATAAATGAGTGTACTGAAAGTCCAAAAACTGTGCATTTAGTGTATTTTCATGCATATCACGATTAATGCTGATTCTTATGTAAATTGATGTGTAGAATCATATGGTCTCATTTAAAATTGATTCTAAGCCATATATGTAGTGTACTGAAAGCCCGAAAATTGCGCATTTAGTGTATTTTCATGCATATCAAGATTAATGCTGATTCTTATGTAAATTGTGGTGTAGAATCATATGGTCTCATTTAAAATTGATTCAGATC
This sequence comes from Ascarosepion bandense, assembly GCA_037127315.1. Classification (NCBI taxonomy): domain Eukaryota; kingdom Metazoa; phylum Mollusca; class Cephalopoda; order Sepiida; family Sepiidae; genus Ascarosepion; species Ascarosepion bandense. The sequence continues at coordinate 2,469,870 of JBBBDQ010001359.1, read as the reverse complement.
AATATAAATGAGTGTACTGAAAGACCAAATATGGCGCAGTTAGTGTATATTCTAATTCTATTCACTAAATGCGCAATTTTCTGGCTTTCAGTACACTCATTTATATTGCTCAGAATCAATTGTAAATGACACCATATGATTCTACACATCAATTTACATAAGAATCAGCATTAATCTTGATATGCATGAAAATACACTAAATGCGCAATTTTCGGGCTTTCAGTACACTCATTTATATTGCTCAGAATCAATTTTAATTGAAACCATATGATTCTACACATCAATTTACATAAGAATCAGCATTAATCTTGATATGCATGAAAATACACTAAATGCGCAGTTTTTGATATTTCAGTACACTCATTTATATTGATCAGAATCAATTTTAAATGAGACCATATGATTCTACACATCAATTTACATAAGAATCAGCATTAATCTTGATATGCATGAAAATACACTAAATGCGCAATTTTCGGGCGTTCAGTACACTGATTTATATTGCTCAGAATCAATTTTAAATGAGACCATATGATTCTACAAATCAATTTACATAAGAATCAGCATTAATCTTGATATGCATGAAAATACACTAAATGCGCAAATTTCGGGCTTTCAGTACACTCATTTATATTGCTCAGAATCAATTTTAAATGAAACAATATGATTCTACACATCAATTTACATAAGAATCAGCATTAATATTGATATGCATGAAAATACACTAAATGCGCAGTTTTTGGACTTTCAGTACACTCATTCATATTGATCAGAATCAATGTTAAATGAGAACATATGATTCTACACATCAATTTACATAAGAATCAGCATTAATCTTGATATGCATGAAAATATACTGAATGCGCAATTTTCTAGATTTCAATAGACACATTCATATTGCGCCGTATCAATTTTAAATGAGACCATATGATGTGTAGAATGATATGGTCTCCTTTAAAAATAATTTTGAGCAATAAAAATGACTGTACTGAAGGCCCAAATGTCGCGCATTTATTCATGCATATCAAGATTGATGCTGATTCGTATGTAAATTGATGTGTAGAATCATATGGTCTCATATAAAATTGATTCTGAGCAATATAAATAATTTTCTGAAAGCCCGAAAATTGCGCATGTAGTGTATTTTCATGCATATCAAGATTAATGCTGATTCTTATGTAAATTGATGTGTAGAAACATACGGTCTCATTTAAATTTGATTCTGAGCAATATCAATGAGTGTACTGAAAGCTGGAATGTTGTGCATTAAGTGTATTTTCATGCATATCAAGATTAATGCTGATTCTTATGTAAATTGATGTTAAGAATCATATGGTCTCATTTGAAATTAATTCTGCTCAATATAAATGAGTGTACTGAAAGTCCAAAAACTGTGCATTTAGTGTATTTTCATGCATATCAAGATTAATGCTGATTCTTATGTAAATTGATGTGTAGAATCATACGGCCTCATTTAAAATTGATTCTGAGCAATATAAATGAGTGTACTGAAATCCCGAAAATTGCCCATTTAGTGTATTTTCATGCATATCACGATTAATGCTGATTCTTATGTAAATTGATGTGTAGAATCATATGGTCTCATTTAAAATTGATTCTAAGCCATATATATGAGTGTACTGAAAGCCCGAAAATTGCGCATTTAGTGTATTTTCATGCATATCAAGATTAATGCTGATTCTTATGTAAATTGTGGTGTAGAATCATATGGTCTCATTTAAAATTGATTCAGATCAATATAAATGAGTGTACTGAAAGACCAAATATGGCGCAGTTAGTGTATATTCTAATTCTATTCACTAAATGCGCAATTTTCTGGCTTTCAGTACACTCCTTTATATTGCTCAGAATCAATTTTAAATGAGACCATATGATTCCACACATCAATTTACATAAGAATCAGCATTAATCTTGATATGCATGAAAATACACTAAATGCGCAATTTTCGGGCTTTCAGTACACTCATTTATATTGTTCTGAATCAATTTTATATGAGACCGTATGATTCTACACATCAATTTACATAAGAATCAGCATTAATCTTGATATGCATGAAAATACACTAAATGCGCAATTGTCGGGCTTTCAGTACACTCATTTATATTGCTCAGAATCAATTTTAAATGAGACCGTATGATTCTACACTAATTTACATAAGAATCAGCATTAATCTTGATATGCATGAAAATACACTAAATGCGCAATTTTCGGGCTTTCAGTACACTCATTTATATTGTTCTGAATCAATTTTATATGAGACCGTATGATTCTACACATCAATTTACATAAGAATCAGCATTAATCTTGATATGCATGAAAATACACTAAATGCGCAATTTTCGGGCTTTAAGTACACTTATTTATATTGCTCAGAATCAATTTACATAAGAATCAGCATTAATCTTGATATGCATGAAAATACACTAAATGCGCAATTTTCGGGCTTTCAGTACACTCATTTATATTGCTCAGAATCAATTTTAAATGAAACCATATGAGACCATATGATTCTACACATCAATTTACATAAGAATCAGCATTAATCTTGATATGCATGAAAATATACTGAATGCGCAATTTTCTAGATTTCAATAGACACATTCATATTGCGCCGTATCAATTTTAAATGAGACCATATGATGTGTAGAATGATATGGTCTCCTTTAAAAATAATTTTGAGCAATAAAAATGACTGTACTGAAGGCCCAAATGTCGCGCATTTATTCATGCATATCAAGATTGATGCTGATTCTTATGTAAATTGATGTGTAGATTCATATGGTCTCATTTAAAAGTTATTCTGTGCAATATAAATGAGTGTACTGAAAGCCCGAAAATTGCGCATTTAATGTATTTTCATGCATATCAAAATTAATGCTGATTCGTATGTAAATTGATGTGTAGAATCATATGGTCTCATATAAAATTGATTCTGAGCAATATAAATAATTTTCTGAAAGCCCGAAAATTGCGCATGTAGTGTATTTTCATGCATATCAAGATTAATGCTGATTCTTATGTAAATTGATGTGTAGAATCATATGGTCTCATTTAAAATTGATTCTGAGCAATATAAATGATGTACTGAAAGCATACAAATGGCGCATTTAGTGTATTTTCATGCATATCAAGATTAATGCTGATTCTTATGTAAATTGATGTGTAGAATCATATGGTCTCATTTAAAATTGATTTTGAGCAATATAATTGAGTGTACTGAAATCCCGAAAATTACGCATTTAGTGTATTTTCATGCATATCAAGATGAATGCAGATTCTTATGTAAATTGATGTGTAGAATCATATGGTCTCATTTAAAATTGATTCTGAGCAATATAAATGAGTGTACTGAAAACCTAAATATGGCGCATTTAGTGTATTTTCATGCATATCAAGATTAATGCTGATTCTTATGTATATTCATGTGTAGAATTATATGTATAGTATTAAATGAGAGCATATGATTCTACACGTCAATTTACATAAGAATCAGCATGAAAATACACTAAATGCGCAATATTCGGTCTTTCAGTACAGACATTTATATTGCGCAGAATCAATACTATATGAGACCATATGATTCTACGCCTTAATTTACATAAGAATCAGCATTAATCTTGATATGCATGAAAATACACTATAAACGCAATTTTCTGGCTTTCAGTACACTCATTTCTATTTCTCAGAATCAATTTTAAATGAGACCATAAGATTCTACACATCGATTTACATAAGAATCAGCATTAATCTTGATATGCATGAAAATACATTAATGCGCCATTTTTGGGTTTTCAGTACACTCATTTATATTGCTCAGAATCAATTTACATAAGAATCAGCATTCATCTTGTTATGCATGAAATTCACTAAATGCCCAATGTTCGTTCTTTCAGTACACTCATTTATATTGCTCAATATCATTTTGAAATGAGACCATATGATTCTATACATCAAATTACATATGTATCAGCATTAATCTTGATATGCATGAAAATACAACAAATGCGCAAATTCCGGGCTGTCAGTACAATCATTTATATTGCTCAAAATCATTTTGAAATTAGACCATATGATTCTACACATCAGAATCAGCATTAATCGTGATATGCATGAAAATACACTAAATGGACAATTTTCGGGCTTTCGGTACACTCATTTATATTAATGTGTAGAATCATATGTTCTCAGTACATGCATATCAAGATTAATGCAGATTCATATGGTCTCATTTAAAATGATTTTGAGCAATATAAATGAGTGTACTGTAAGCCTGAAAATTGCGCATTTAGTGTATTTTCATGCATATCAAGATTAATGCTGATTCTTATGTAAATTGATGTATAGAGTCTTATGATCTCATTTAAAATTGATTCTGTGCAATAGAAATGAGTGTACTGAAAGCCCGAAAGTTGGGCATTTTCTGTATTTTCATGTGTAGAATCATATGGTCTCATTTAAAATAGATTCTGAGCAATATAAGTGTGTTTACTGAAAGAACAAAAAAGGCGCATTTAGTGTATTTTCATGCATATCAAGATTAATGGTGATTCTTAAGTAAATTGATGTGCAGAATCATATGGTCTCAACCCTACACGACGATGTAGGGGTGGAGATGCGAGTTAGGGTTGCAATTTTTTTTGTCCGGCCTGTTCCCAGGCATTGTATATTTTGTTATGTCTCCGTTCGAGTTTCATATTTTCCGTTTTAATCTCGTCTGAGTCAGCATTATATCTTCCCCGCTCCACAGAAAGAGAGCTTTTTGATTTTAGGTTGGGTCGAGCTAACATAATGTTTATGTTGTTATTTTTTTGTTTTAAAATTTTGATTTGGGGAGTTTGTGTCATTTCATGTTAATGTATTATGTATATTTTTGTATTTATTGTATATCGTGTTTAAAATTTTTTAGGTGCATGATAGTATGAGTGTTGATTGACAAGTTTTTATGGTGACTGAGACACATTGTAACGTATGTATGGGTCGTGAATCTGATTAGCTATGTATAGGATAGAGTACTGCATGACCAACCAAGTTTTATTCCCCCTCCACTTTTTAGGCCTTGTGCCATAAACTTTTTGTAAAAAAATTTAAATAAATGCATGCCTTTCCTGGGCAGTGAAACATCTCTGAGGTGGTTTGGATCCACCACAAACCCTGGCAGAGATTATGTGATAAAGTCATTCTAATAAACGTTAAGTAATATACTTTCGAAAAGCAGTTCAAATGCTAAAACCTGGGTAAAAAGGGACCTGCCTCTGGTCAACACTAATCTTTAAACACGCCGCTTAATGGATTCGGAAAAAATACCGAATCTATTAATGAATGAGCCCCCACCACGGAACTACACACTGGATACGCTCCTTTTATGCGCTTATAAACTGAAGATTATTTATAATAATAAAATTAAAGTGAAAACTTCTAAGACCTGGTATCGAAACAGCAGCATAACACTGAGCCACTAACGACGAATGGAGATGTTACGTAAATTTAATGACTTGCTTGAGGATTTCCGTTTCTTTAGAAATAATCAAAAACCATAATGCATTGAGTGTTAAACCAGATAAATTCTGATTTATTTTATTTTTGAAAATAAAAATAATTATAGTTATTTTTGCTGTTGTTTTTTTAGAAAGATTTTTTGATTATTTGACAATATGAGTTGAGATAAATAATTGTCGAAAAATTAAAAAAAATGATACGTGGAAAAGAATTGTGTCAGAAATTTTCCTTCCTTTCTTCACATCTTTTTCTCTCGGCAAATGTCTAAATCTTGAACTCTGTGTTTAGTAGAGTTATGAGCCTGTAATCGTCTAAACACCCCACACCCGTGGCCTTTTTCTACAGAGTGATCACACCCTTGGAAACCCGATCGGACAAAGAACGTTGACGGAAGCAGTTGTTGTAGACCTATGTCAAAATCTATACAAGGATATGCCAAAGACTCAAATACAATTTAGAGGATAGATTATTAAGTCCTGGAGACTTGCCCCTGTCGAACCTCTCCCTCTCGCAGCTAGCTGCTTCAGACGGCACAAGTCGAAGAAAGTGAGCTAAATAGCTAAGAAACTTCTTGCGAGATGCAGTTTCAAACGAGGGTATTTAAATTAACGCTAAAATGCTAACAATAACGCCAAACATAACCCCTGCCCCCTAATCACGTACTTGTAAAATCCGGGGAATAGAGAAATTAGTTTGCAGATGAGAAGGAGCGAGAAAAATGTAATTTTCTTTCTTTGCCATATACGATGCGCATTATTTTGGGCTAGCTGGAGATTTCTTATCATGTAACTAATACAAATACTTTTGAAATTATTATTATAAACATGAAAACAAAATAGACAAAGAAGAATGTCAAACGAGACATTCCTTCTCATATGTATGAGAAGGAAGTCTGAAATGCGTTGAAGATGCATGGCCGGAACAAGACTCTAGGTCTGAGATGTATTATGGCTGTCACTGGTTTTCATTCTGCTTGCAATAATGATCAACTACTGGTTGAAGAATAGAAATATACCCCAACGGAGGGGATAGGTAAGGTAATTTTCACCCTTTGACTATGCTAAAACCGACTTGAAGATTTTGGCAGCTTGTCCTGACTAGTCTTGAGCTGTGAAGAGCAGAGTTATTCAGGATAATCTTCACTTGCTTCAGCAGATCATAGAAATAAAATCAAAGAAGCCCTGTTCAATTTTAATCAGTACAAGACATTCGATAGGATAGACCACTTTCGCGGGACTGTCTTCACATCAGCTGGATTCGGGCTGCATTTCCGCTCTTGTACAATTCCCTGGGCGCCTTGGTGGAAGTAAACCAAGTGAGGTCGGAACCGTTCAAATGGTCTCATTCTATTTACCGGGGTTGTCTGTTTTCGTCTACGCTGTACATTCTTGCTTTGGAACTCTTCCTGTGCCCGTAGCTTTCTGCCTATGCCGACACGTTGTCAAAATACACGAAGTTGGAAAAGAAAATTGCAGGTTTGAGATGATGGTGGTGGGACCCAAGTTTAATCGCAACGTCTGTCAGCTTGCAATTGGGTGACTGGAAGAGAGAATTTTCCTGGATGGACGGACCGGCGAAGATACTCAGTGTCTGGTTCGATCTCAACCTCTCGCTAGAGATGACTGGTTGAGGTTTGGAAGTCGGGTGAAGAAGCAGTCCTTGAAGGGAAAAGTTAGGTAGATGTGCGGTTCATCCTTTATTGGCTTTCCGTTCTTCTACTTCTGTCTACAGAACGAAGTCAATTCGTTAGAAACTTCTCCAGTTTCCTCTGGAGAAACAAGTCTTCTTTGCTATGTCACGAGGTCTGATACCTACATTCTGCCTAAGGTGGTCTGAGATTGTCAAGCGTTGAGAGCCACCAAAACATTTTTCGTTTGAATTTACTGGTTCATATGTGTATGTAGGCATCTGCTAATTTCTCCTGTCATTGGAAAATTTGCATATAGGCAAAGTAGATGCAAACCGATCGCCTCAAGACAAATGCCCCATATATGATAATTGTCGTGAAGCAATGCACTGTGTGATAGTGTGAGTAGCTGCCAAAAAGAAACTCCCCAACGTGCTCGGCTTTACAAACGAGAAATTTTACTCCATCTTGCCTTGGGCTTCCAAGTTGAAATGTCCCAACAACAATGAAGATTAGGGCGGAAAGTGTGTGGCTCTCTTCATCGAAAAATCATCAAAAGGTTAGCTAGGTTAAGACTAGTGACAACCAGACCTTCCCCCATCGTACAATTTTGATATTAGTCTTTAATAATAATATCTATTGTATCTGCACACTGTTTAAATATTCAGTTTCTGCTCTCCGGCCACCTCTAGCTAGGCATACACTTCATTTCCAATCCTGCTCAAGATCCGGCAAAGGAGATGAAAACTACTCTAGTCCAATTGCCCTGGGATGTGTGTTGTGGTGCAATTGATACCGTCTCGGAACGAGAAGTCGGGGAGCCAAGTTCAAATTCCATTTGGAAACGTACTAATCCAGCTCGGGTTCTGTAGCCTTTGCTGGCAACCTATTGCCGGATAATCTTCTGCTCAGTCAGTCATGTCTCTTTCGAGATATGATCGCTCAAGTGTGTATCATGTATGGCACTTGATTGACTCGTGCTATCTCACAGTTAAATCCTGCTAAGAAAGCGAAACACATACCTGCCAGACGCTGATGACGTTCCCGATTCCTGTCTGTTTGGTTGTGATTGCTCTTCATTTTTATCATAAGAAATATTGACGTTTGTTAAATTTTACTACTTTACCTGTCTCAGACATTTCTATTCATTAAAAGTATGTGGGGTCAACATCTTGACCGAGGCCCCACAACACTATCAATAAGTCTGTCTAGATCCGTAGTGCTTAATTTTTTAATTAAAAAAAGTTTAATGACCTGCAGTCGTTTTAATTTATTTGACATGCGTATGAAATCCTAGTTTTGCAAAATAGAAAAAGTCGAAACCGGATTTTGCGAGTATATGTTAAATTGATCTGAATGATTAAAACGAGTTAGCGATCTAGTGCAAAAAAAAAAAATCACTATAAAGGCTTCGGTCAGATAGGAGCAGCGAGACGACACACTAAAATGTAAGGAGGGAAACTCCGGAAGTAAGGTCGCGTCGCATTATTGTTCTCGTGCTCTGATTCCTTTTACTTCTTCTCTATTCATAGACATTTCTACAACTCTTGATACCCTTAACTTTTTCAACAATAATTTGTACAATTTATGTTATTCTTTTATTCTTCCACACATTCCAACCTGCTATTAACCTTTTGATGATGACCAATAAATCTCTAAGTTGTAGGGAGTTCGGTTATGCTTCGCACAAGTCCGATTTAATAAACATTAACTATCTTCACAGTCACTGATTCTTTTTCAAACAACTTATTTCCCAAAAATCAGCCCCGAATTGTAAAATAAAATAAGACCTTATTTAGAAAATATCTGAATTGCTTTTATAATATTTATTAAAGACATCGTTGTATGAAGAAATATATTTTTATACGAAGTTTTAATTCTTTTTAAATGTTAAATATAATAATTTATTATAAATTATTATTTTAAATTTCGCATTAATATTATTAAGTATATTTAAGAATCAAAAATTAAAAACTTAATACAAATCATTTCACCCCAAATTTTTAAAATTTATTTTTTGTGTTGAAACATTCACATTTTTCTAAGAATCCCTGTTCATAAATGACTTTATTACAGAAAGGTTTTAAGGATTATTCTTTCCTTTCTGGAACAATCAAAACAATAAATTTTGCTGCCTACTAGAAGTAGTATTAAATCATTTAGTTTTAAATTAAAGCTAATAGGAATGATTCAAGAAAATGTCTCAAAAAGATATTACTGACTGGACAGAAGATTTTCCTAGGTAGACTGGTTGCCAACCAAGGCTAGAGAACCTAATCTTTCCTGCTATTTTATATATAGCTGGAGGGAAAGGGCAGATTAATATCTTTCCAAAGGGTACTTGCGCGTAAGTGAATGCAACTGGAAATGGAAGTCTTGTTATGTATTTTGTAAAATACATAATTATTTTTCAATTGTTTTATCTGCTTGATTTTAGTATCGCCGTCCTGTTTTTGATGATGAACATGCATTTAGTTATCTTGTAGTTTATGCTTAGTAATTTCTTTTCGTGTCTGCTATTTAACCCATAGACCTTATTTCAATACCTTAAAATAATAAAATAAAACATTAATAAGCTCAATAATTATCTATCTTTCTTGTTCATATATACTTCTTCTATGTGTCATGTCCCTTCAGGACGTAGGCGATTGTGGCTCTTAGAACGTTTTCTCCTGTTACCCCACCCAAACCCTTCAAATATGTTATCCGCTGCTTTCACCTCTTTTTGACTTGTGAGTATCATATTTTACAAGCCTCCCTTCCTCATTACATGTCCCAAGAACTTTAGTTGTGTTTTACTGATGTTCAGAATTAATTTCCATCCTTTCCAAAACCTCATCATTCACTGCCATATAGAAGGACAGACATCACATAGCAATCAAGTACTAACTTCCTTGTTTCTATGAAAATTTTCATGTCTCTTAATACTCTGCTCAACTTCTGGAATGCGACTTTGGCTATTCCAATAATTATTATATTTATATATATATAAAAGTATATCGCATAATTCAAAGAAAGGAAATGTCTGCCTTTCAGCAATATGACTATTTTAATTACTTAATATAATAAGACGTTAACCCGCTATCATTTCACCGCAAGAAAGACAGAAATGCCACTGGTGCGCAGGGGTTACAGTGAGTGAGTAAAGAAGGTACTGTGACTATCATCAGTCTATGATTTTTGAACTTTTCCAGTGATGATAGTTGAAAGTAACGATTATAGAATCCAATTTGACCTGCTATTTAATCCATAGCTTGAGGGAGAAAGGTCCGATTAATACTTTCTCAAATGTATTTGTGCGTAAGTGAATGCATCAATTCAATTGGAATTCGAACTCGGCTCTCCGATTTCTCGTTCCGAGTCAGTATCCACTGCACCATAACATACATATGAAAGAAGTGGGCGATCATGTTTACAAAGAGACATGACTGAAGATTATCCCGCAGTAAGTTGCCGACCAAGGCTATAGAACCCAATCTGTCCTGTTATTTAACCCATAACTGGAGGGAAGAGACGGATTAATACCTTTCCCAAGGGTATTTGCGCGTAAGTGAATGCAATGAATTCGAACTCGGCTCCCCGATTTCCACTGCACATCCTTCGATATTAAATACTGTGAATAAAAAAAACCGGCAGAAGGAGGCGAGAGACAGAACAGTTACATTTGTTGCGGACAGTTTTAGAAGACAATGCTATTCTTATCTTGTTCTTTCTTTGTGTTAATCATTAAAAATACATTTCCGATATCAACAACAAAAACTCCAGCATATTATTCATCGAATTTATTCCCAGATATACATCATCATTCACGAAATGAAATGTCTCCCTTTCAGTGAACAGTTAAAGTTATTTAGTCGTATTTTGAAACTATGGTTTAAATACTGGCCTGTGTGTAATTCAAACATATTTGTGATTTTTTTCTAGGAAATCTTAATACGCTCAGCGATCACCTCTCTTTCGTGTTCATTTTGCAACAATCATATTTTTTATAATATTTTCACCTCCAGCAAGGCAGAAATCCCACATCTCTTATCTTGCTTTTAGTCTAAGGAGACAACAGTCCAGCCGTTGAGCTGAAGGGACCACCGCCATTCGTCATGTTGTGAATTTTTTGATCCGATGATAAAGGATGAAATGGCTGGGGTCTACATAGAAGAAAAATCCCTATTTGTACAGAAAAAGGTTCCGCCCACAGTCGCAAGGACTTCAAAGTATAAGCAACACTTTCAGTTCCTGTACAAAGAGTCTTTTCAGACTACTGTTTTTATGTCGCTACCAAAGAATTTATACGAATACAAAGTGTTTTAAGGAGATTCACTCGTTTGGGTCTGAAGGTAATTTCCTGGTTCTTTATCTACAATACATAACAGTTTCTCTCCTCGGATTTGTTGACAGACTTAGACTTATATGGATCGGACTTCTGGATGCCTGACAATCACAGAGATAATTCAGCTAATCTCTGCGGGAGAGTATTTGTCAAGTGGAACTAAATATGAATTTGGAGTTTCCCGTGATGTTGGTTGGATTTTGATCTTTCAGACCACCTAGAACACTATTTGCCATTTATCATAAACTTTATTTAACGAACCTGTCCGTTAATTCTTCTGTCTAATTAGTTAATAACGTAACCACCAGAAATAATTATTTAAAAAAAACAAATTATTAATCAATGTACCTGGAGGAAAGCGCTCTAACTTTCTCTATGTCACAATTCCTCCCTTACCTATGGAGCGTCATACAAAAGAAAACATGAATAGAAGTTCATGACTCTCCGGCAATACGGTCTGACTTCAACTGCGAACAATTACCGAATAAAAACATTAATAAGAACAGACAACAACAAAAAAAAAAAAAGAAAGATACAAGTGTTTAACGTCTCCTGTTAATACATCTAATGTTATTTATAAATGGAACTGTTTTTGTGTGTATCCGTTAACTATAGACTCCGAAACGGCTGAACCGATTTTCTTGAAAATTTACAGTTATACTATAAGCATCTGCGAGTGTTTTTAGGTAGGTTTTGTGTCGAGATACCCCCGTTAAATACCAAAAATCGAAAAAATGCGGTTATAGAAGGCGTGGTCCGATTTTAATCAAATTTGATATACTCATAGACAAAGACATAAGAAACGATATTCAGAAGTTTCAAGGTTGCAGTTCTTACAATAGTGCAGAAATTCGATAATATATATAAGGCAAGATGTTTATCTGCCTGTATTTTTTTTAGTTTTTGCTTCGGGTTTGGCTCTAAGTAGGTATAATTGTAGTTCTTAGTCTCAGCCATGATACCATTTACTCAGAGGACATATTTAGCCTTCAAAATTCAGTTTACGACGAAAAAACTTAATCATATTCACTCATTAGAATTGGTTAAACCACCACAAAAACTCGTCAATTATTTTACAATACTAGATATACAATGATGAGACTTATTTGTTGGATAACTTAAAAAAGGGGAAAAGAAACCGATGACATAAAAAGTTTTTTTTATATACAATATATTACAGAAAGAGGTGGAGATCAATAGCGTTAAAACACACTAAAATAAAACAAAATATCCATACTAAAGATCAACAAATGTTAGTAAAACCCGTCCGCACCACAAAAATTTCAATCAGCTGCTGTATTACTCCAAAAGGTGAAATAATAAATAAGTTATTTTACGTTATAGATTTTGAGAATATTTTTGTAAATAAAATTTTTTATATCACGGCTGTTTTATTAAGTCTGCTGTAAATATGTAGTATTTTGGTATTAGAACATGATGGATGGGTTCATGTGGCTCAGTTTGGATTTTGTTTTATAGCAGATGAACCTCTGTTGGGTATTTAAGGTATCTTTTAATGCTCGGTTATAGTAAGAGTTTTTGTTTTTATTCTAGACAACTGAAAATTTCTTGTAGTTTTGTATTGACAAATATTTATTTTCCAATGAAAGTGTATTTTTATACCCCAGTTTGGGGGTTAAGTATTTACCTATAGCAGGGACCCTACCACTGCGGGTCAGGGTGGACGTTTTCTCTTATATATTACATAGTCACCAAATATTCTAAATATTCTTTCCTGATTAACATTCATTCTTTGTAGCACATAGCAAAGTGAGACTTTTTAATATCTACCTGAATATGTGTTCATTAATCTATTTACATACGCATGTTAAGCTCAATTTTGGATTTCTTTCTCTCACCTGTATATTTTATATGCTCTGCGTGTAATATTCAGTCCTGATTATAAATCATTGTCAAGTTCGTTGTAATCGTTAGTTAACTATGGCTTTTTTAAAAAATCTATCCATTATTATATATTCTCTGAGTACAAAATACATCAAATACTTTTTCCTGATGACCATTCATTGAGAGTTCAAGTCCAGATTTCTTTTTCTCAAATGGATTAATCTATGTACTGTGAGAATTAAAATTCACTAAATGTTCTTCTCTTATTAAATTTCATTTGTAGCTCTTAGTAAAATGTGACTGTTATCCATGTACAAAATTGTTAATGACAAAAATAGATTTTTTTATCTTACATGGTTATCATATATTCTGTGTGTGTAAAATTCACTAGATAATCATTCATGAACACTTTAATTGTTCTTTGTAGCCCTGAGTAAAGTGTCAATTTTCTATTTATATCTATCCGAATATGTCTTCATTAACCTATTTAGATTAAAATTGTTAAGTTCCGTTGCAGATTTCTTTCACAAGTGTATTATATAATTTCCTGATTACTATTCATGAACTGTTGATTTATTCTTTGTGGCACTTAATGCAATGTGATTTTTAACTATCTATTTAAATATCTTTATTGTCATACATTTAGGAAAGCTTGTTAATATCAAGTGATGGTATCATTCATTGATATGATTATTATATTTTCTGTTTGTGTAAAAGTCACCAAATATACTTTCCTAGTTACATTTCATGGACAGATTAATTGTTGTTTGTACTGCTTACTAAAAAGTGAATATTTTTATATTCATCCCAATATCTGTATTGTCATTCATTTTATCACAGTTCTATTATATATTCAGTGATTGTAAATTTCAAGTAATCATGTTTGTTGGTTACGATTCATGGACAGTTGAATTTTTGAAAGTAACCCTTATAAAGTGTGATTTTTTTATATCTATCCGAATACTTGTTTATTAATCTATTTGTATATAATTGTAAGGTTCAGTTGCAGATTTCTTTCACTCAAATGTAAATTATAAATTCTCTGAGTATAAAATTCACCAAATTTTGATTCTTGGTTACTATTTATAGAGTTTGATTGTTTTTCTAGCCCTTAGTAAAGTGTGAAATTTCATATATCTATCCAAATATCTGTTTATTAATCTATTTAGTTAAACATGTTTAAGCTCAAGTGTAATATTCAAATATATTTTCCTGATTACTATTCATTAATCTATTTAGTTTTAAAGATGGCTGACAGGTGCTTGCTTCCGCAGTCGGCACTTGGATAGGTTTTGCATTGAACTGAAGAAGCCTAGTGCAGCACCCAGACTGCAATACAACACAGTCGTGAATGACATCAATCTGCTGAAAAAGTAGAGACAGTGTGAGTAATAAATATGAAAAACAAAGGGGAAATGGAATGCACTTAAAGAAGTGCTAATGACGTCAACAAACAACATGGTTCCAGAGGAAATCAAACGCAGAAGAAAACACGAGTCGATCACTGAAGAGATTCTCGACGTGTTACCAAGGAGACAGAAGACTATGACAACCCAAAGAACATGCTCCTCAACAAAATGTATAAAATCCAAGGATGGGAAAAATATATAAAAGATGTCTTCCACAAAAAGCAAGAGCAATCGATAGTAAAAAAAAATAACGATACTGACAAACTGGAAAGATTTAGGCATAGAGAAAATTACAGAAATCTACAACTGTGGTGTAATATTAGATAACCTAAGCATATCAATCTTCATAGCTCTGCCTTTGAAGCCAGGTGCCAACAAATGTGAACTCCACTGAACAATCAATTTGATGATCTATGTAACGAAACTTATTGTTCGAATCCTGACGAACAGAGCTCAAAGCAGAATCAGGTTGGAGATAGGACAAGAAGTGTGCGGTTTCGTCATGGACACAACCTCCATATTAGACTAATCGAGAACCTCTACTGGCAGTAAATGAATTCAGCAGATATATAAATATAGAAAGGGGTGTAAGACAAGGATGTGCCTTTTCACTGGATCTATTCAACTTGTACAGCAAGTACTATGCTGAAGGCCGTAGAAGATGTGACAGGATTTTTCATCAGCGGTCACAATCTGAACAACATTAGATAAACAGATGATACCGTGGTGATAGCCAACATGGAAAAAAACCTACAAGAAAACCGAATGTATGGTCATCAGCAAAAAAAGGATCCGAAAATGCCAATTGCAAGCACAAACATTTAAGTACTTGTTCTAAAGGAAGGCGGAAAGTGCAACACTGAGATCTAAAGTCAAATTGGCATAGCGAAGGATGCGTTCTAGAAGCTGAGTAAAATATTAAATAATAGAGTACTGGATTGCTATGTGATGTCTGTTTTTCAGTATGCTGGACACTATCATTAAAGATGAAGGTAAAATTTGAAGCAACTGAAATGTTGTTAGTCAGATATCATGGATTGAGCACGTGACCATTGATGAGGTTCTGGAAGGGATGTGAATGAAAAAGAGAATAATACTTCACATCAGCAACATAGAGCTAAAGTTCGTGGAACATGAACTGAGGAAAGAGGGCTTGAAGAATCTGATACTCACTCCACTTTGGCTCTTATCCGGGCGGTCGAAGAGGCCAGATCTAATCCATTGGCTAGTCACGTCAAGGCATAACACTTACACCACATATAAATGCTAGCAGTTGGTAGCAAGGGTCAATCTGTTAGATGAATGGAACGTACCTGAAGTTGTCACAAAATGATAGCATCAATGCTGGCAGATGCTCATCTAATATACCTTTCTTGTATACCTGGGATTCTATGGCGAATGGGTTCCCCCCTCCAACATCTCCCATTGTTGGGCTCTGAGGAGAGTAGAGACGAACTAAGCATAAATGCATGGAAAGCCAAACCAAAAAATCAGACACTGAAGCTAACTATCCAAAATTTATTGTAATCGAATCATTAGAGAAAACTACAGTACATCAGTTATTACCTAAAAAACAAAAATAGTAATTTGTTTGTAGAAGTTGAAAACTAAATTCCTTCAAAGCTGTCATAAGAGGAAGGGCTCATTTACTTGCTAAATGAAAATAATTCGAGACAGCGATTCCAAAAGAAATAACACAAACAATACAAAATATGAATGCAAAAATTCCCATGAAGACCATATCGTTCCCACAGGCAAGAAAATAGTAGAAAACTATATGAGAATAAATATAGTTTCTTTACATTTCATGGACACTTCAATTTTCCTTGTTAGGACTTAGTAATATATGTACTCTCATCCATTTACAGATTATTTTAAAGATTAAGCGCCACATACGTGATAACTGGCAGAACGAATGTGATATTTTAATGCCAGAAATATATAATTAAGCCATGATAACATCATTTAGTTTTGCAACTGTAAAATGCATTCCCAATTAGAAATAAACAAATATAAATGAAAACCACATTGAAATTAAAATAATGGAAGTAGTAAAGTATATACCAAATATGCTTTCTACTGCAGACAACTCTTCACTCAGATCTATGAATTTGTTCAAATAGCACAAAGAAATTAATCATTTGGGAATTGTTTTCTTGGGAGAAAAATAGCATGAATTAGTCGAAAGGTGTCAATAAATTGAGGTGCAGAGGTTTTGTGGGACACTCTTTGGGCAAGGCATTAGCAAATACTAGAATCGTGAGAGCGGTGCGTGAATGAAACTAAGATTTTCATTGAGTGAAGCTTTTTCCTCTCCTCTTGTCATTTATAATTTTTATGAGCAATGCCTGAATATCACTCGCAATAGGAAGCTGAGAGTCAACCGACATTCATGATTGCAGGAACGCTCGCCGAGGAATATTTTTACCAAGATTTTCTAAAAAATAATGATTACACAAATAGTTTCGTTAACATTCGACAGTTATTTCATTTTTGAAAGAATTTTTAATTTAATGTTTTCTTCAACCAAGAAAAAAAAACAAATTATGTAATGTTAAATTATGCATTGTAAACTTTTCTAACAATTTGGTTATCCACTGACAATAATGAAAACAAGATTTTTACCAAAATTTTAAAAAAAAATTAAATAATAGCTTGATCTTTCTTCTTAATTATAGCATAAACATTTAATCAGTTGGTCCACCTGTTTAAAACTGTTGGCTTTATATCTACGCCAACTAGAAAATGCAAGTAATCTTTCTCAACAAAAGGGGAGGGGCGAAAAAAAGCTTTCAGTCACCATTATCCTTCTTCTGCGGCATCAGAGCTTTCTTTTAGCTCTTCTATAATTTCAATGCCTGGTATTTCTCTCACTTTCGTTCATTAACGAGCGGTATGTTCTCCTCCAAGGAATATTATAATTCACAAATTATTAACTTCTTTGTGTTTGAAATAATTAATAGATGTGGGTGAAGTGCCATATAGTGATATGGCATGGCAAATTCAATTGTTTGTTTGTTTTTTTCCCCGGCCTTAATAAAGGTAATGGCTCTTTCTAGGTATATCCACTAAATCGCTACAAAAACAGCATAGTGTGAAGAAAAAAAAAAAGGCCTCAAATAATTTTGTTGTTAATAATAGTAAGAGGAATGATCAAACTATTTAATTATTTTAAAATGAAATTTCAAACACATTCAAAATTTTGGTAAAAAATCTTGTTCTGAATTTCGTTAGCGCGTAACCAAATCGTTATTGTTTACAGTTGATAAGGTAATATTACGTAACACAAATTTTTTAATTCTTCCAAAAATCAAATTATTGTCGTATGTTAATGATACTTTTAGGACATATTCACAAAGAAATCAAATTAGTATTTGTAGAAAATGTTAGTAACATTTTTATTTTATATCTGTTTCCCAACCTCCATAAAAATTCATTAAATTTAAAGAAATTTAATTTTATAGCGTAAAGGTGTTAGTAAAATAAAAAAATTTGCAATAAATCTACAGCATTCTTTAATTAGATAAGCTTTTTAAAATAATATATAATAAGGATATTGCAGACTGGCAAAAGTTTTTTCGATAAATAATGAAATTTTAAAAGAAATATTTTTAATTCTACAAAGCATTGTAGCGGATAGGTTAGTAAGTGAGACTATCTTTACTAATCGAATATCTGAAAGTTTAATACATATAATCAAGCCATTGGATTTTCAAAATCTATCCGATTATCTGTTCATTTGTTTAATTTACATAAAAATGTTAAGTTCAAGTGTCTTTCTTTCTTTCACATGATTATTATATATCTTGCCAGTGAAAATTCATCAAGTTACTGTTTAACTTTTATGCGCTGACCACTTGTATTTTGTAAACTTTTTTATATGTATCCGAATATCTTTTCATACATCTGTTTCGATAAACTTGTCAGGTGTTTGATTATTGACTTTCGAAATGTGTCTTTCAGAGAGTGTCTTTTAATAGTTAAAAACAGTAATTTCTCTTGGAATAGCGAGATGGCATTTATTTTATCGCATTATTAATAATAATAGTTAGGAATAGGACGCCATTTTTACTCTATCTGTCGGTTGCATTTTATTTTCTTAAATTTATCTTTCTTTTCTCTAGTTGTTTGAAAATTAACGAAAACTTTTTTTACTAGTCAGGTGTTCATTTGTGACTTCTGTATTTGCTTTTATTAAATTTCATTATTGAGAAAAATTGCTCAGAAGAATAAGTACTGCCAAAAAGTGAGATCATTTTGTAAGCATGTTTCTCTATATGTGGATGCTTTCCACATATATAATTTTTATAGAAAGTTACATCATTGCTGTCATATGCTTTTTTTAAATCCATGTCACACAACTTGCCAATACTTTCAGCATATTTGGAACATTTTAAATCTGGTATGTCTTCTTTCCTCAAAGGAACAAATGTGCTTAAACATCTTGTTCAACAACTGGCTTTTGCCTTGGAGTTTAACATTTAAGTATGACAGATGTTGTGTGATGTCTGTTAAAAAAGCAATGCCATTTAGCAAACGTATTATTATGCAAGTCACTTTTTGCCGGTAAAAGACTCATTAATGTGGAAATTATTATAAACATCAAATAATGGTCCAGCCCTGCCGGCGGGGATTCAGATCCTGGTGATTGAGGGAGTCCATGGTTAGGGTTAAAAACTTTCGATCCCCAAGACCCTTACCTGAACTAGACGGGCGGTCGGAGTGGCCCGATCAGATCAAGCTTTAACGCCTACTACAATATATAAATATATATAAAAACCAAGAATATACAAAAAGTAATACTTGGTAAAGACTCAGAGAAAAGAACATCTAATACCTTGACCAAATATGTAAGAGTTAGAGGACGCTGGCTGAGTGTCACTCGTTCTTTCGTGAGAAAAATACTCATGGCTGCAAATCAGTTTCTTATCCATTATAGATTGGGGCAGTGTTATATACATGATGACGTATGCTCAGATTCTCTCACGTAAACGAGTATACTGTCAAGGTGATTGGGTTTCCGCCTTGATAGGTCCCAAAAGACGAGCTCATAGATGTGTGGTGAGCACAGGCAATGAATAAAACAAGCTAAGCTAAGTTAAGTTTGATCACCAGAATAGATAGAATTGTCCAAAAAATTTAATTATTCACCGAAAAAACTTTTTTTTTCAGTCTATAATGTCCTTAAAATGTTATGTAATTAAATAATGTCAAAGTTTTATTATTCGGAACAGATTTTCAGAAAAAAGACTAGACGTTTGAAAAATAATATTAGATTTACGTTCCCCAATGTGTCTTGTTTTTAACTAATAAAACGCATCTGCATTACAAAATTAAATTTCTTACGTAAAGGTGACGGTTAAAGAATAATAATTTCATTTATTTGTGAATAAGTGTTTGATTAAAATGCAACAATTATTTTATTTTTGCAAGAAGTTCAAAATTAATGTGTTTTTCACTAGTTACGTATTATTATTATATAATTTATTGTAAATTCTGGTCATGATTTTTCACCTAAATTTGGAAATTGTTAGAAAGGATTATAAACTTAAAAATACTTTGATTTTCCTCTTCACATATAAGTTTGTCTACTGACCTGAATTTAGGAGAATTTCGACTATTAGAAATTGATAAACGTTTAGTACTCCCTATAGAAACCAGTAACTGAGTAATCGTATCTTCAACAGATGTTATTCACTCATGAATACTACCCTCATTATGTTTTATAACATGATTAGTAGCATTATGATCATTACATCATTTTGACCAAATTAATATTTAAACCACTCGATCTTATAGTATAAACTTGAGAGGATTCATATTAATTATTTCATATTACCTGTAGCTACTCCTAATTTTTTAACTGTTATTAAAAATTTAAGAATAACTATGTTTTATTGCATTATCAATTCGACTAGATGCTCATATTATTTTAACATTAATTGGTGATTATTTTAGTTTCTCAGTTTTATTGCTCAAACTCATCAAGTATCAGTTTTCTTTTGATTTTTATCCTCTTCAAAACCTCATGGGTGTGAGTTGTTGAACCATATTGGCGTTGAACACTTTGCCAAAAATTGATAGGAGGCTGATAGGGCGATAATTAGAAGGGTCAGAAGGTTCATTAGTAGTTTTATATATTGGAACCACGGAGGAGGACTTCCAGCAGGCAGTAGTTATAAAGTTTGGAGTGATAATGAGGGGGTAATGTGGATGTCATTCATTTGGGTTGGGAAGTCGGGTAATTCCAGTGTTGAGTTGGGGGAGAATCTGCGTGCAAATCACTCAGCCTTGTCTATTGTAGAGGTATCGACGTGAAATTCGTTGATCGGGTTAGATTTTTGTAGCCTAGGATATGTACTGATTGTTTAAGTTTACGTAGTTTCCAATGGCGTTTTCTATTTATTTTTTCAACTTTATCCCATAGGTGGTGGTGATCGCCTTTCTCGGGAGAGGTACCTGCGAAGTGTAGAACCACAGATCCTTTGTATTTTCTCCGATAATCCCCTTCACATAGGGCAGACAGTCCGACGCTGTTTTCTGGGAGTTGTTATCCTCATGCATTCTGGATAATTGTTTTGTTGTTGTGTGCTGCTTATAATGACCATTTTTTGTTAGTATGTCTCTTTTTCACGACGTGGGTGATGGTATACAGATGTCTTGAAACCCACTTCTGTTAGGGTTATTAGCACATCCAGGGAATGCCAGTTTGTTGTCACTCTCTTTTTCATAGTGAACTGTGTAGATGATATCATCAATGTATCCCAGTCTTCATTCTGCCAATATATGTCTGATCCCAATACAAAGTGTATAGAAAGTTAGCATCTCTATCAGGTTATCTAGTGGAATACTGGTATATTGTCCTAGGGATGAGATAGAGACCAGTCTGTCCCTGACTACCAATAGTGGCTTCACTTATTAAATTTCTTAAGAAATAAATGTCATACGTAAACCTTGCAAAATGTTCACCTTAGAATATATCTAATAATTTGTGTTAGAGAAATAATAATTAAGTAGAAATTTAAAACATTGTATTAGAATATAATAATAAAAGTTTAGGAAAATTAGAATGAAATGCATTTTGCATAAAAAAAAACAGTATCTTATACTGAAAAGTTAGATAACATTTTATATTTTTAATCTATCTTTCTTTTCAGTAAGTGTTGGGATATGGAGAAAGATGAAAGAAAAGATTTGTAATAATAATGGGTACATTAACAGAAATAGGGGTTTAAAAATTAGGATGACATTTTGTTAAGATTGAAAGAAGCAATCATGTCTTCTCCAAAAATATAAAGTTGTTTCCAAATTTAAAGTGAATTTGTATTCTGATTAGTTAAATTGAACACACACATAAATTGTTGTCTTCCCATCTCTAAGGTTAACCGTGGTAGCTATGGGTTAATAGTTAGCCTCCAAACCGAGAAAGTATTTACCAACTGAACATCACATAGCAATCTATTACTATTTCAGTTTCTGGAATACGTTGTTGGCCATTCGAAGTACTTGCAGTTTCCCTTTCGTGTCTGCTATCAGCACGGTATCTTATGTTGTTTAGATTGTGACCAATAATGAGGAATCCTGGCAGAACTTCTAGCGTCCTCCGAATAGGCTTCCTGTACAAGTCGAATAGATCTGGTGAAAAGGCACATCCTTGTCTTACGCTCTAGAAAGGAATAAAAAGAATTTAAAGTATAATGACAACAAAGTGTTATTTTTAATAGCATACATATATTCGTAAACTTTATTCTTATTACGTTTGATTCGTATTAATATCGTGCTATGCTGTTTTTTAGGCAATTGAGTAGATGTAAGTACTTGAAACTCTTACCGCAACAACCCTGCTAAAATCATTTCGAAATGAAAAATTCTCATTTCCACTTAATTACAAATTGATGATTTTAATGCAGACAGTTCTTACATGAGTATAAAGTGTCGTCTTCCAGACAAAAAAAAAAATACTCGTGCAGATACCTGCACTCATTTGCAGTACCTAATTTTAAGATATTACTTTTTGTCTAATGATTTCATATGAACAACGTGTCCTGAAAAATCAGTTGTGTAATTTCTTTATTTAGTTTTGTTTAACAGAACCATAAACTAATCCTCGTGTTTCCTCATTATCCTGACATACATTATTTACGATGTAAGTCAAATAGTTTTTATAACAATAATACAGATTTTCAAAAGGTGGTAATATCCAAAGATAATCTGACAATGATCGAGAAAAGCTCCAAGTATAAAATTCATTTAACTAGTAAAAATATTTGTGAATAATTCTTCAGTTGCATGATCAGACAATCATTTTATTTTTACAATCTTGTTGGAAATTTATGTGTAACAAACAGAACTTGTCAGATAAATTTTCAGTACTAGGTTAGCAAACCCTTTTACGATTATAAAAAAATACTTGAATATACATATAAATGTAATAACTTTTAAAAAAATTGGGTGTAGTTACGTATTTGATGACATCAAAAGGGTAAGAAAGAAAGCAATATATTTGTGGTGAGTTAGATAGTAGCTGATGTATTTACGGATAATGAAGAAACACGTAGTTTTTTTTAACAAAAAATGTAATGAAATTATTTACACATCTGAAGTCTCCGCAGTTTGTTTATATTAAATCATTGGAGAAGATGTAATATTTTTAAATTTAGGTATAGAAAGTGAGTGGACGTATTTACACTTTTTTGTGTTTTTTTTTTGACAGACGCAGATCAAGGTTAAATATTTAGCAGAGGTATTTCCATGATGAAAATTTTAAGCTACAATGAGTTATGAAAGTCCATTCTGAAGGGCTAAATTCAATTTTAATACTTGCGAAATGTTCAGGGGTGCATTAAAGAATGGTCTGTTTGGGCTTCAGTGGTAAAATTTTTTATGTGTTAATCAAAAGTTTTAGTAGCCTTTCTGTTTTTATTTTGTCAAAGTGAGCTTTGTATTGTTAAAACACGACATGGTAGGGTTTTATGGGTATTCCGCAAGTTTGGGGCCTATTAACACCAAGGGCGTTTCATTGGCTTCTCTGTGTAGACTGTCAACTGGCGATGTGTAGGTTGAAGTTCATTAAGGTAGGACATAAATGAAATACTAGTAGTCAAATTTGGATCTGATTAAAGTTCTATAAAATTTGAACATCATAACATAGGCACATGATAGAGTGCTGATTGCAGACACGGAAAGAAAATTACAAAACCTTCTTACAGAAAGTTACTCTCTAAAGAGCGACAAAAAAGAACTACAAATAAACCGCAATAAAACTGAATGCATGGTCATCAGCAAAAAGAGCAACCCAAAATGTAAAATCAAAAATGATAAAAATTCTTGTATAAATTTTATTTCTTCAAACAATAATGCCTTTGATATTACTTATTTGCAAAAGCAACTAAAAGCTTTTCTAATTCAGTAATTAGATAGTTTTATCGGATTCATTATTTTTCAATTTAGATTTTCAGTTAAATAGCACAAATTTGAAAAAAGATGTAGGTGATTTACAATCTCCAATGAATCATGCTTTTAACAAAAAAAATTTTCATTAAGTGGGACGAGGGGTTAAAATAGATTAAAAAAATATAATTTTTAGGAAAACTTTCTTAAAATAAACAAGTGTATGGGTAGGTTTAGAAGGCTATCACAATGAGTTATGAAAAATAAAGAAAGGCAGTGACGTTGTTGGGTATTACCTATTAATCAATAATTTTAGATCATAGTCTCATTTTCAGAATGAAAGGAGGGCTTTTAACCTATCCATTCACATAATATACTGAATGCTTCAAGCAAATTACAAAAGTATATAAAAAATAATTTCATTCATTTGTCAATAAGTCCTGAAAATTGGATTCTTACAAGAATTTCCATAGGAAAACGTCAATATTAAAAGTTAGCCACAGCGTTGACGTAAAGAAAACAAGGTTTTAAACAAAATTTCGAACGTGTTAAAAAGGATTTAAAAAATACTTTGGTCTTTCAGTTTAATATAAACATTTTGACGAAAAACTTTATTTTCGTTGTGACATTTTTCCGCTAA
Source organism: Ascarosepion bandense (assembly GCA_037127315.1). Lineage (NCBI taxonomy): Eukaryota > Metazoa > Mollusca > Cephalopoda > Sepiida > Sepiidae > Ascarosepion > Ascarosepion bandense. The sequence goes on along the minus strand of JBBBDQ010001359.1, from coordinate 2,445,114 downwards.
AAAGTGAAGGCACCTGATTTGAAATTAATCTATATATATATATATATATAATGCAAGATGTTTGTGTGTCTGTATGTCCTTTATGCAAATCCACAATTTTTTATCAGATTCTCAACCGATATATACATATAAAAGGAAAGGTGTGTCCGATTCGTTCAACCTGCCGCATCAATCGATTTTAGTAGCGGCAGCGCCTTCTTTTGGACAAAAGACGCGTCCTTTGTTTTTGCATTGCATACTGTCGAAAGAGTCTCAGCTCCAGGCATCGGTTTATTCTATTTATCATTAACTGTTTAAAAAGCAAACTGCTAACAGTTTATTTTACTTGGAAGTTAAGAGACCATCAATAAAAGATTAATCTGTACATAAAATTAGGGAACGGTATATCGTATGTATCATTAACATTTCAAAATAAAATCACTAACAGTATATATAACTTGGAATGCAAAATACAAAAAGAAGAATCTGTACATAAAATCGGGGGTCGATTCATACTATCCCTCCTTTCTTGAAAGGCAAGAGATAAATTCCAGTAAACAAAATACCGTGGTGCATTTGAAACCGAATTATTGTTTGAAATCTTAAATTTTTTACATAAATCTTGCACAGATAAAATATACCTCGCTGAATTGTTATTCAAAAAACATTTAAACTTACGTTTCCAATAAGATTAAGGTATTTTTTGCTTACTGTCTGAAATATTTATAAAAGCGTTTCTTAATCTCGGTAGTCATCTGAGGTGACGAATGATTTAATCAAACGGAAGCCATCAAAAAATTTAACATTTTCAGCAATTATATAATATTTTATAGATTTTTAGTAAGTTTAGCTTTATAGCTATACGTTTGTATAAGCTTTCTGAATAAATAAAAATTTAAAAAATATAAAACTTTCTTTTAAAATAACTTTACATTAAAAAATTTATAATTTCAATGGTAGGATTAGCAAAGAGGTTATTGAAATGTACAACAAAAGCAAAGCCTTTTCAATTTCTGTAAGGTACCTATATTCAGAATTAAGGTAATGATGAAACTAGGAAGTAAATTACTTTAAAATTTGAAAGCCTGTTGTTGGGTGATTCAGTAACACGTGGATATGTAAGAAAATGGGTACTGAAGACGAATATTTATTATAACGAATTTGAGGAAACAAGGAATTGGTTAAAAATTTTTTTTTTTATTTTTACATTTTTCATTAAAAGAAGTTTTACTTGATGTTGGGGTTGCGTTTATCTTATGCAAAATTAAAATTTAGAAAGTATATTATTAATAGTTTAGATTGGTTTGTTTGTTATTACGGTATAACTACCTCAATGGGTTATTTAATGCCGACGAAATTCTTTCGATAGATTTGTATGAATAGGTGGTTCCATGCTACTCACAACCTGAGGCCTTGCTGCCGGACGTAGTTTACGGTCATACTCAGGACCAGCTAAAATTTTTAATTACTTGGAAATCATGACTCATTTTTACATGAAGTTGGGCTTTCCCTTTAAATTTATAAGAAAAATTTAAATTAATTGGAAATTAAGAGTCATTATAAATACAATGAAGATTAAGCTATACAGGAAGTTGGGGTTTTCGTTCAACTTATCAATTTTCTTTCTAAATTTTAATTATTAATCCCAGTTTAGATTGGTTTGATTCACGGCCTATAAACTTCAATGACGCCAAAATTTTTACAGTAGATTTGTATGAATAGAATATACTTTCTATGTAAATTGGGTTTCGTTTAGAGTCAGATGTATTGCTGGTAATAATTTTTCCTTGAACCAAGTTTTGTTGTTAAATGTTTTCATAACATTTTGACCACGGTTTGGGAGTTATCTATTAAGCGGAGTTTCTTGCTCCTCACAATCAAAGGCTTTGCTGCCGGACATACCCAGGACCAGATAAGTTATAATTTCTAAGTAATTAAAAATATAAAAAATATTAATCTTCACATGAAGTTGGATATCCGTTTATCATAGCAATTCTCTATCAAAATTTAATTATAACAGATTAAAAGTACTTGGAAATTAAGATTCATTAAAAATAAAATATAATAATCTTTCCAATAAGATGGGGTTCCGTTTAGCTTATTCACAATTAAAGTTTAGAAAGAAAATTGGTAACAGTTTGAATAAATTTGCCCGATTGCCACATTTATTTAAACTGTTACCAATTTACCAAGAGACGCCAGCTCGCATACCCACCTGCCGAAACCCTTTCCTTCCAACCTATGCAGCAAAGCTAATTCGTGTATCAACCGTTGCTTTTTTTTCTTAACATTGGTTTCATTACATCGGGGAGGTGAAGAAATTAATGTGTTTCTTTATTTTTTCGAATTTTGTACGATTCGCTTCCAGGAATAAACTCCAATTACAGAAAAAGCATATAGAATAATGCAAAAACTGAAAACGAAATAACACGCACTTTTTCGCCGACAGTCGCGGTGGACCAAGTCGGCATTAGCTATCTCACCCGGAAGACTGAGTCGATTGAGGGCTTAGTCTCATGCTTCACTGAATGTTCGAAATTAAATTAAGAAAGATAATTGCAAACAATATTAAGATTTACTTGAAGTTGAGTTTCTGTTTTTCTTAAAATGAAAAGTGAGAAAGAAAATTGTTATCAGTTTAATTTATTTGATAATTAAGTCTCATTTCAATTTAAAGAATATTAATATTTTCATTAACTTTGGGTTCAGTTTATCTTTTTCATGATTAAAATTTACAGTCATTCAAAATACAAAGAACATTAATCTTTATATGAAGTTGGGGTTCCGTTTGAACCTTATTCATTATGAAAATATCTTTTCTATGTAAAGTTTTTTCATTGAAAATAGTTTTGTTGTTAAATACTCATAAACAATGTAGAACGTCTCTATTGGATTATGGTGGGAAATAGTAACATATATAGATAACAAAGTGGGGTGATAATATAAATTTTTCTACCCCCTCCCCCAATTTTGGCTTTCTGAACAGAAAATGGAGAGCTAAGTCGAATCTATCAAATAAACAAATACTTACACAATGTCTACCCTCGTCACTTTTAAAGATATAGATTTACTTGGAAATTAAGAGTCATTTAAAATAAAAAGAATATTAACCTTTCCCTGAAGTTTGTTTTCCGTTTATCTTATAATTAAACTTTAGAGAGAAAAATGCTAACAGTGAAAATATTCATCCAAAATACAACGAAGATGGGATTCTGATTATCTTGTTTTACGGAATATCAACCACAATGGGTCATTTAATACCGACGTAATTTTTACAATAGATTTGTATGAATAGAACATATATTCTATGTAATGTGTTTCGTTGAAAGTCAGATATATTGCCAGTAATAATTTTTTTCCTTCAAATCAGAGGCCTTGCTTCTGAACGCAGTTTACGGTCATACCCAGTACCAGCTGAGTAAAAATTTCCAAATAATTTAGAGTCATTCAAAATACAAACAATATTATTTTTAACATGAAGATGGGTTTACATTATAACAATATAATTTCTATTTTAAATATAGTAGTGTATTTTGCTTACTGGAACTATTAAATTTAATCAATTTTTTTTTCGTTGTCATTTGTCTTAAAAAAAAATTTCATGGTAAGCTACATGCTTCACATACATTAGTTAATAAAATGAACATACAAGAACATTCTCCAAATTTAATAAAAAGAAACATTTATCGCGAAAATTTTGAAGTGCAATTATAAAGATTAGTTTCATACTTATTGGTAATACAATTTTGTAAAAATTATCAGGATTTTCAGCACCTACATTCACAGGACAAAAATATTTCATTGTAAAACTATATTTTTTATCAATTTCAGAAATTTTTCTTTCTTCAAACTATGCTGCTTTTTCAGCGATTTAGTTGACGTTTAACATATCAATCAGTTTAAACTCCACAATTATTTTATTAAAACAATATGGCAGTTACATCGCGTGAAAATGCAAAGGACTTACCATAACGCTGGTGCAGGAAAGACAAAAATGGAAAGCTCGCGCCACACACAGACAGACTAAATCTGATTGGCTAATGCAATTCTAGACGCCATTTTGTTTTTATTATGTATTTAAGGTATTAGTATTATTTCTCAATCGCATGCCTTTCCTCGGACAGAGAAGCATCTCAAAGATGGTTTCGATCCACCACAAAGCCTGGCAGAGAATATGTGATATTATGGAGAAAGTCATTCTAATAAACGTTAAGTAATATACTTTCGAAAAGTAATTCAAGTGGCTATAAACCTGAGTAAAAGGGGCCTGCCTCTGGTCAACACTAGATCTTTAAGCACGCCCGTTTAATGGGGGTCGAAAGTCTATTCATTAATGGATTCGGAAAAAAACCCGAATCCATTAATCAATAGAGCCCCCACCACCCTAAACGTTGTACCTATCAATCTGGTGCTATTAGCATCCGACCTATAGAACGGACTCTTACAGTATTCGAACGCTTACTGCTTGAAACCATTCGCATAGGTCTTACCGCTACCCCACCAGGGGACTTCCCACTAGATGCAGTCATTTTATGCGCTTATAAACTGAAGATTATTTGTAATAATAAAAGAAAAATCTTCCAAGACCTGGATTCGAAACTGTATCGAAATAGAAGTTATCTAGTAGCATACCACTGAGCCACTAACGACGAATGGAGAATTGTGTCAGAAATTTTTCTTTCTTTCTTCACATCTTTTTCTCCGACCCTCAATGATTGACTAAAAGAATTGATTTCATGTTTCAACGGTTAACAAAATGACTGAAGAAAAAAAATATCCATGGAGAGAAAGCCTCCCTAAAATAGAATCCTCTGTCAAGTTGCGACGTAAGAAAGCCAACCTCGAGGCGTGTCGGTGACACTTCACGTGTGACATTCCCAGTTTCCCTTTGACACGGACGTTTGGTGCAAACAAAGGGGGATTACCAAGGTAAAGGACGAGGTAAAAGATGTATGTAACACACACCTCAGCCCTGCCTTTCACGGACAACCGCTGCCGAAGCCAAGTCGAGATCGACGCTCCGACCTTTACCAGTACATCCGACCAATTTTTCTCCAGCTGGAGATCCTGCCCGAACCACACTCCAAGAATGCTGATTGGACCGTCAGTCCAACTGAAGGGCTCCTGGAAAGCAGCGCTCTTCCAGGCACCTAACCTCAAGACGGAAGAATTGTCGCGGTTACCTTTTCGTACCGTTCAAGCGCCTACTGTACCACCTCAAGGTCGTCCCGGGATGACATGAAAATGGATAGGTCATCGGCGTACGCAGAAATCTTGGCTAGAGCCCCACTAGGAACGGCGATTCCGCGTAGGGCCGGAATGCACGCCCTGTTCTTTATCCGGCAATGTAGGGGCTTTAACGCCAAAGTGAAAAGTATAGGCGATAGCTGGACACCTGATGAACCCTAACCCAGCGCCCAACCACTTTCCGTTCATCTGTACCACAGCTCTGGGAGAGCGATTCAGTAGGCTAATACACTTGCAGAAATCGGCTTTGAATCCAGCAGCCTGCAGGACAGCTGCCAGATATCGATGGAAGACCCTCTCGAATGCTTGGACTGGTCCAAATTGATCAGCACTGCTTGCTCGTCGTCTTCTATACCCTCTAGGATCGTGCATGTGGCTACGAATTGTTCGTCCCATCATAGAACAAGTCTGATCGTGTCCCAACAGAATCTCGGTTTAGCAGAGAGAGAGAGTTATGAGCCTGTAATCGTCTAAACACCCCTCAACCGTCACCTTTTTCTACAGAGTGATCACACCCCTGGAAACCCGGTCGGACAAAGAACCTTGACGGAAGCAGTTGTTGTAGACCTATGTCAAAATCTCTACAAGGATATGCCACAGACTCAAATACAATTCAGAGGATAGATTATTAAGTCCTGGAGACTTGCCTCTGCCGAACCTCTTCAATGCCAAGTGAACTTCTCAGCTTTTATTTCAATTGCAGATTATTAATTTTTTGTATTACCTTTTATTCATTTTTGAAAATATTATACTAATTTTTTCTATTAGTTTCTTCTTTTCGTTTTAGTTAAATATTTTATTTAATCATTTTTCAATTTCTTTGTGTCATAGCCTCTTATTTTATTTCTGTCATGGTTTCGCTTTTTATTTAGATTCATTGTTTAATTCTTTCTTTTATCGATTTCAGTTTGCAAACAACTGTCTTATTGAAAGACTGAGTTATAAAATTGGGTACTAGTCCTATTTATTAATAATATTGAAAATAATGGACGAAGATATCCAAAAAATTAATTTTCTTAACGTGCCAACAAGAAATAGGATACAATAAATACCATTTGTAGTCATTCCAAGGCAAAATACAATTTTCACTGAAAATTTTTCAACTGTCAATACAAAAATTAAATATTTAAATTAATAAATAATTACAAAATTTTCAACTATCAAACAAAAATTAAATAACTGCCAAACATTATAAGGGAAAACATTCTGTTTAACGCTCACTGAAACTTATCTCCCTTAAATTACATCTTCCCCCCTCTAACCACCTTTTGTAAGAAATAATTTTAAAATCATTTTTAAATTCGATTTTATTTATGATTCTTCTTTTAAATCTTACAATTTGTATATTTTCTTTTATTTTGGATTTTTCTTTTTTCTTTCTTAGTCTGTTTCATTTTTTAGTTTCTTAGTTTGTTTCTTCTTTTTAGTTTTTTCATACGTAGATTCTCAATTTAGTGGTAAGATTCATATTTTCTTGTTTTCTGTCTTAGTTTCTTTATTTTATCATAGGTATTATCCTTTTTTTTTTCTATCAGTATCTTTCGTTTGTATTTTGGTTATTTATAATTTTATTATTTTGGTTATTTATAATTTTTTTTTCTTACTTGGGGCGTTTCATATATTCTGTCGTATTTTCCTTTTTTTAGCTACCTTCATCGTTTCATTAGTTCTTTCTTAGAAGTTACTTGGCAAACAACAGTGACAAAGAAATATGATTTTCCGAGATAGCCTATCGCTTAGATGTGGCACAAGGCCCAGAGTATGGGGTACTGAGAAATATAAATTATCGGTTTTATTTCTAACAATTGGATAAGCCAATTCAGTGTGATAAAGTTATCAAATCTGTGTTTGCATATACTTCACAACTCTTGAAACGTTTTCGTGGAGTTAACAAAAAAGTTGACCTCTAAAAAAGAAAAAAACATGTCTTTAATAAATGCTGGAAAGGATTGTATACTTCAGGAACGAAGAAAATGGGGTATATATAATTTATGCTATATTAAATTTGTAAAATTTTTTCAGAAGCCACCTGTGATATACACACTTTGGATTAAACTCAAACTTGCAACAGTCTATAAAACCAATTTGTTAATTCTTTTTCCAAGGTAAAATCTAATATGAAAAGAGGAATGTCAAAGCCAAATTGTTTTAATGACACATAAATTTATTTTTTTCAACTTTTGATAATTCTAAAAAAAAAGTTTCTCATCTACTGGCAAGTATTTAACATTTTCACCAATAGAATGAAATAAAATATTTGACAGCCAATTTGTAAAAAAAAAAATCAACATTGAGAAAAGTTATAATTAGTTTTCAACATAAAACTAAATAATGCAGAAATAGGTTTTACATTTTTGATAATGACTGCAATATAATGAAAAGATTGATATACAAATTTCAGTGATTATAGCATCTAGAATATTCTTCTAAAAAATAACTTAATAAAATTGTTAGAAGCTTCAAAAGTCAAAGAAAAACCAACGAAAATGTCACCATTTCTATGTTGTACTGTCTAGATGAGAAAAACATTTACAAAAGTAAGGTATCTAGTGGGACCATGTCTAGATCTAAGATCTAAGCCGTCCTGCACCCTTTCCTAACCCAAATGTTTATCTCCATTGTTACGTAATTTTAAATGCTGATTGACTAGTTATAAGACACCTAAATACCTATCCTCCAACCACTACTCCTTGATTTTGTAAATAACCATGAATTCATCTTATATTTTCAAAACATAAATCTTTTTCACCATTTATTTTAACATATCATCTGAAGAGCAACAGTTCTCTTCCGAAACATGAACATGTTTGTGTAGTGATATTATGCTTTTATAAACCATTGCAATAACAAAATTACAATATATATATATATATATATATATATATATATATATAATACATTTAGTATATTTCGCGATTTTTTTGTTCAAAGTAATCGACCTACCGACGGTGCAATTGGGAAAATTGTTCGTACATTCTAACAAACTGGATCGGATGTGAGATGTGAAATCGTTCTTGCGTGCTCATTAACACCGTTCAGCTAAAAATATTGCTGCAGTGTGCGAGAATGTGGCCGACGATCAAGACATCGTTATTCGTCATCGCGCACAGGAAAGGAAAATCTACACAACAGCGTTAAAATTAGCCACCACGACCGTACAACTTGACGACTTTAGATTTCTTTCTTTGGAGTCATCTCAAAGATAAGTTCTATGTGAACAAGCCAACAACAATTTAAATGCTGAAGGATGACATTAGAAGGCATATTGGTGAGATCGCGGAGCAACTATGCAGAGACGTCATCCAACTATTTGATCATCGAGTGGAGGTGTACCGCCGAACCCTTGGGTGTTATAATTTTTCTCACATAACTGGCGTGACACAAACAATATGATCTCGTAGTGAAATCATAAAAATTAACTAATAACGCTGTTTCATTTACTGCTATGTTTGATCCGTGTTCATGGAACATCCTATATATATATATATATATATATATATATATATATCCAGGAAAGGAGAATCCAAGGTTTTGCGATTTTGAGTTCAATGCCATTTATTTTTTTTCTTAAACAGTGCAATAAATATTGTAGAGCATAATATAATCATGAATTAAAAGTACATTGCGACACGTAAGTTTTTGTTTCGAGAAAGAATCTCGTCATCAGGCAATGTTGGGTATGAAAATGATTTATATGTAAATAGAAGGAAATGAGCCTTCCATATCATTCGCCGAATTAAATACTCTGTTTTGTCTAATAACTTTATACAGTATTCCCTTTTGTCTATCGTATAAATATGCGTGATTTTGCTTTTCATTCAGAGATTCAAGGTCGTCTACCGGATGTCAAGTCCAGGCGACTTGCATTTTCTGATTCTCCTTCCTTATGTAATGTCAACAACGAAAAAGAACATTACAGAGAGTTACAGGTCGTCAACCGGATGTCTAATCTAGAATATACGCCTTTTTCATAGTTTCTTACTCTTTCACATCGCACTAATTGATGTTTCCTCTTTTACTTGTCGGCAACAAAAAAGAACGACGAACAAAAGCATCATTTTCGTTTTCATTCACATTCAAGACGTACTTTCACCTATACAATTGTACAATTCACTGACATCAGATTTGTCTTTTGTTCTCAAGTCCATTTCATTCGACTTTAAGAAAACTGAACTCATATTCAAAAAGGAAAAAATCATGCTGAAATTTCAAACATAAATATTTTTTCAAAACAACAAAATTAATGTCATTCTTCTCGTTAAAGAAATTTATATTTATTAATACAAACAAGATTATTTCAAATCTGGTGGGCTCGCTTACGTTTGACACAAGGTCATTTTGCCATCATAGCAGAATGAATGTATTGAAAGCCAGAAAATTTTGCAGTTTGTGTATGTTTATGCATATCTAGTTTAATGACGATTCTTATTTAATTAGATGATTAGGATCATATGGTCTCATTTTAAATTGAATTTGAGCTATATAAGTGAGTGTATTGAGATCCAGATAATTCCGCATTTTGTGTATTTTTATTCATATCTAGTTTAATGCTGATTCTTGATTAAATTGATCAGTAGAATCATATGGTCTTATTTAAAATTGAATTTGAGCTCTATAAGTGAGTGTATTGAAAGACAGAAATTTTTGCATTTTGTGTATTTTTAGACATGTCTAGTTTAATGCTGCTTCTTATTTAAATTTATAAGTAGAATTATATGGTGTCATTTAAAATGTCATTTCAGCAATACTAATGAATGTATTGAAACCATACAATTGGGCATTTTGTGTATTTTTATGCATATCTAGTTTAATGACGATTCCTATTTAATTAGATGATTAGGATCATATGGTCACCTTTTAAATTGAATTTGAGCTATATAAGTGAGTGTATTGAGATCCAGATAATTCCGCATTTTGTGTATTTTTATTCATATCTAGTTTAATGCTGATTCTTATTTAAATTGATAAGTAGAATCATATGGTCTCATTTAAAATTGAATTTGAGCTATATAAGTGAGTGTATTGAAAGCCAGAAAATTTCGCATTTTGTGTATTTTTAGGCATGTCTAGTTTAATGCTGCTTCTTATTTAAATTTATGTGTAGAATCATATGGAGTCATTTAAAATGTCGTTATAGCAATACCAATGAATGTATTGAAACCAGACAATTGGGCATTTTGTGTATTTTTATGCATATCTACTTAATTGCCGATTCTTATTTAAATTGATGAGGAGAATAATATGGTCTCTTTTAAAATTGAATTTCTCATAATAAATGAGATTATTGAAAACCAGAAAATTGCGCATTTTGTGTATTTTTAGGCATATATTGATTAATGCTGATTCTTATTTCAAATGATGAGTAGCATCATATTTTCTCATTTAAAATTGAATTTGAGCAATATAAATGAGTGTATTGAAAACCAGAATCTTGCGTATTATTGTATTTTTACGCATATCTAGTTTAATGCTGATTCTTATTAAATTAATGAGCAGAATCATATGGTGCCATTTGAAATTGAATTTGAGCAATATAAATGAGTGTACTGAAAACAGAAATTTGTGTATTTTTATGCATATATAATTTAATGATGATTCTTATTTAAACTGATGAGTAGCATCATATGGAGTCATTTAAAATTGAATTTGAGCTATATAAATGCATGTATTGAAAGCCAGAAACTAGCGCATTTTGTGTATTTTTATGCATATCTAGTTTAATGCCGATTCTTATTTACAATGATGAGTAGAAACTTATGGTCTCATTTAAAATTGTATATCTAGTTTGATGCTGATTTTTTTTTGAATTGATGAGTAGATTCATATAGTGTCATTTAAAATTGAATTTGAGCTATATAAATTAGTGTATTGAAAGCTAGAACATTGCGCATTTTGTGTATTTTTATGCATTACTAGTTTAATGCTTATTCTTTTTAAATTGATGAGAAGAATCATATGTTGTCATTTAAAATTGAATTTGAGCAATATATATGAGTTAAATTATTAAGTAGAATCACATGGTCTTTTTTAAAATTGAATTTGAGGATTATAATTGAAGGCCAGAAATTTGTGCATATTGTGTATTTTTATGCATATCCAGTTTACTGCTGATTCTTATTTAAATTAATGAATAGAATCATATGGTCTCATTTAAAATTGAATTTTAACGAGAACGAGAAATTTAAACGGAACGAGAAATCGGGGAGCCGAGTTCGAATTCCAGCCAAATTCATTGCATTCACTTACGCGCAAATGCCCTTGGGAAACGTATAAATCCGCCTATTCCTTCCAGTTATGGGTTAAATAACAGGACAGATTGGGTTCTATAGCCTTGGTCGGCAACCAGTCTACCGCAGAAAGCAATGGCAACCTACTTCGGGATAATCTTCTGCCCAGTCAGTCATGTCTACTTCGAGACATGATCGCTCAAGCGTGTATCACGTATGACACTTAACTGACTGATTGAGTATAATTCTGATTCTTATTTAAATTGATGATTAGTATCATTTGAATATATTGAAATCCAGAAAATTGTACATTTTGTGTATTTTTATGTATATCCAGTTTAATGCTGATTCGTTTTTAAATTAATGTGTAGAATCATATTGTCTTATTTAAAATTGAATTTAAGCAAATAAATGAGTGTATTGAAAGCCAGAAAATTGCGCATTTTGTTTCTTTTTATGCATATCTAGTTTACTGCTGATTCCTATTTAAAGTGATGAGTAGAATGATATGGTGTCATTTAAATTTGAATTTGAGCAATACAAATGAGTATATTGAAAACCAGAGAATTGGCTATTTTTTATTTTTATGCACATCTAGTTTAATGCTGATTCTTATTTAAATTGATGAGTAGAATCATATGGTCTCATATAAAACTGAATCAGAACAATATAATCGAGTGTATTGAGAGCCAGAAAATAATGCTGATTCTTATTTAAATTGATGAGCATATACATATGGTCTCATTTAAAATTGAATTTGAGCAATATAAATGACTGTATTGAAAGCGAACCTCAACGGTCGAACTTCGATTTCAAGTACCAAGTGTTGGCCCCGCTCACATATATTCGGTCGTAGAACGTGAATATCAAGAAAGAAACAATATATACTCCATCTAAACCAGCCTGCAATTATAAACAATAAGAGAAGGAAAAATTTAGAATCGAATGAAAAATTTCCCTACAACCCGGTACAGCGTCACAGAAAAATCTGTAAGTAGATTTGTTTTTTGCCTGTCTCTTTCTCTTTGACGTACCTCTTACGAAAAAAATCTGTAACTACAATTAGTGATTTTTCTCTCGTGATTACGACAAGTTGGTCGTGTTGAGTTTGAAAAAAATGTAAGACTTACAAAAACTGATAATTCAATTACTGAAAACTCAGTTGGATCGACAACAAAAAAGCGACAAGCAGTTACGACAACAACAAAAATTATTTATGAAGCTACATAAACAACAGATGGATTTGCAAGAGTAAGTCTTTAAAAGGACCTAGGAACGACAAAATCAATTTGAAGAGTTACTTCTTAAATCTTTAAATGGCAAACAAACTGAGAACGATACTGCTTTTTCCAGGGTACTATGGAAACTTTTGAGTATGTACCTGAAGACGAAAAACCTTTGATGCTTTTTATATGCGGTACGAGGATTTATTTAACGTCGACTGCAATAATTAGCTAAATTCCAAGAAAGTGCATTTATTACTAAAGAAGTTGGGTACAGCAGAACACAGCAGGTTTGTTGATTTATCCTCCCCAAAAAGACAACAGACCTGGAATTCTCAGAAACAGTCAAGTTACTGTTGGAATTATTTGGGCCGAAAACATCACTTTTTCATAAAAGATGGAAGTGCTTAAATTTATTCAAAGAGTATCTGCTTACGAATTTAAATGCCTAATTTTTGCTCAAGGTCTGGTCTCAGCCGGAGACGCTGAAGTTAGACGTCGAGTGCTAACAAAACTAGAAAATGAGCCGGGTTTAACCCTCTAAGAATTATCAGAAGGTTGCCAGAGGGTCGTAAAAAGTGACTCTAGGAATATCGAGGAGTCGGGAGTCGCTCATATAAAAAAATATGAACAGATCAAAATGCCACTCCCCGAAAACAGAGAAAAGAAAATATCGTGACAAGCATACTATAAGACAAGAAAATTCACCACCAGGTCCGTGTTACATTTGCGGAAAATTGCACTGGATGAGGTTTTTCCCGTCCAGAAAGAAAAAAAATCTGTCAGAATTGCAGTAAAGCTGGTCATATAACATCATGTTGCTGGTTTGCGAAAATATCTAGAAGAACAAAAAATAAAATAAGGTAGACGCAGTCAAGCGATAAGGAAGATGGAAATTTGCGTAAATATGTAATCGTGCAAATATTAAATAAAACAATTAAATTCCAGCTGGACAGTAGATCTGACCTGACGATCATAAATTGGCATACGTGGAGGTGACTGAAAAGGCCAACTTTATTGAGAACTAACAAAACGGCACGCTCTGTGACAGATGAAAATATAAACATTTTAGGAGAAGAATTTTGTCGGGAACATTAAATAGAACAACTAAAAATATTGAGAGCATATGTGATGAAAAATACTGAAAATTTGTTCGGTACAGATTGGATTGAAATTTTCAATGAGTATGTTCTGTCGCAAAATAGGAAAAACAACATCCAACATTGAAGAACTGAAACTGAAACTAAAGGAAAAATTCCCGGGAGTGTTTTCAGGCGGCTTAGAGAAATGAACTAAAATAAAAGCTCAATTCAAGTTAAAGGATACTGCACAGCCAGTGGTCAAAAAGAAGAGGAAGGTTCCGTTCGCAGCGATAAACCAAATAGACGAAGAATTAGACAAATTAGTAAATGCAGGTATCCTGTCTAAAATTGAGTTTTCGGAATGGGCTGCTCCAGTGGTATACGTTAAGAAAAAGTCAAATCATATCAGAGTATGCGCTTATTTTTTCGACGGATTTGAACGCCTCGTTAAAATACCATCATTATCCTCTACCTATCTCCGAAGAAATATTCAACAAATTAACCGGAGGAAACTTTTTTTCAAAAATTGATTTATCAGACGCTTACCTACAAATCCAGGTTGACGAAGAATGCCCCAAACTGCTATGTATAAATACACATAGAGGCAAATAGATTTAATAGATTGGCTTTGGAGGTCAAGGTCGCGTCTCAACAGGTCATGGGCACAATGCTGGGCAACCTTGATTTCGCAACTGCCTATCTTGACGACATTCTAGTTAAGAGTGAATCAGTGAAAGACCATATAATAAGCGTATTCGATAAAATCCAGGAATATGGTTTTAAAGTTAAAGAAGCTAAGTGCGAATTTTATTTAACCCAAATAAAATATTTAGGACACATTATTGATACAGACTGTGGACGACCGGATCCTGATAGGGCTACGGCGATTAAGGACATGTCGGCTCCGGATAACGTACAATCACTGCAAAGCTTTTTAGGCCTAGCAAATTTCTGTTAAGTATTCATAAAGATGTGCGTTGTGGTGCATTGGATATCGGCTCGGAAGGCGAAATCAGGGAGCCGAGTTCGAATTCTAGCTGAATTCATTGCATACCCTTGGGTAAAGGCATTAATCCGTCTATTCCTTCCAGTTATGGGTTAAATAACAGGACAGTTGGGTTCTATAGCCTTGGTCGGCAAGTCTACCGCAGAAAGCGATGGCAACCTACTGTGAGATAATCTTATGCCTAGTCAGTCATGTCTCTTTCGAGACATGATCGCCGAAGCGTGTCTCACGTATGGCACTTAACTGACTGACTGATTCATAAAGAGCATGCATAACTTGAGAGCTCAGTTGAATAATCTTTAAAGAAAGATAAAATCTGGAATTGGACACCAGAATGTCAATCAGCATTCGAGAAAATAAAAGATACACTTGCGTCAGACCTTTCCCTCACCCACTATAACCCAAAATTGAATATTATAGTAGCGAGCGATGTCAGCTCTTATGGCATTGGCGCCTGTATATTACATAAACTTCCGGACGGAACGAGAAAACCGATAGCGCATACTTCTCGATCTTTGCTGCCAGCAGAAAAAAAGCATTAAGTATAAACTTTGCTGTGACCAAATTCCACAGATATCTGCATGGCAGACATTTCACTCTACAAACGGATCAAAAGCCGCTGCTGTCGATATATGGAAGTAAAAAAGGATTGCCGGTGTACACTGCTAACAGTCTCATTCAATGGGGAACAATATTGTTGAAATACAATTTCAAAATCGAGCATTTGTCTCCCAAGAATATTTGCCACGCTGACGGATTATCCAGACTCGTTCCTGAAAATAAAAAGTTTTTCGAAGACTCGATAATCGCAACATTGAGAACGGATTGAGAAATAAAAAACATGATTGCCAACACTATAAGAGAGCTCCCAGTTATATTATCCGACATTAAAAGGGAGGCTTTGAAAGACGAGTTCATTACATCTACTAAGAATAAAATTTACAAAAAAGACTCAAGTGTGCCTGAGGTTTTTTCTCTTTGTGATGAGGTACTATTGTAAAATGAAAGAGTGGTGATACCAAGAAGTTTACAAAATAAAATCCTTCGGGACTTTCATACGGGATATCCTGGAAAAAAAAACGAACTAAAAGCCTCATGCGATGTTATGACTACTGGCCTAACATGGACAGAGATATCAGAGACATGATTGACGCATGCAAAGGGTGCGCGTTTGCTGCTAAAGCTCTACCAGTTACGTGCAAGCCTTGGCCGAAGACGGACCAGCCATGGCAGAGAATATATATCGATTTTGCGGGACCACGAGAGGATCACTATTACCTCATAGTCGTAGACTGCCACACTAAATGGCTGGAAGTCCTCAGATGTAAAAGACCAACCACAGGATGCACGATAGCCTTTCTGAATTAACTGTTTGCACGTTTCGTCGTTGTAAATTGCGAAGTAACTGATAACAAAACGCAGTTCACATCTTGCGAATTCAAACAATTCTGCGAAATGTTTCAAGCGAACCAGATCACGACTCCACAATATCACCCTAGAGCCAATGGGCAAGCGGAACGTTTCGTCGACACATTGAAACGAGCACTTAACAAAGCACAGGGCACACCTACTGAAAAGGCGCTACAACAGTTTCTGCAGGTGTATAGAATTATTCCAAATCCCAATACACCAGCGGGATTTTCACCGGCAGAAATGATGTTTGCGAGAAAAATCAGATCAGTTTTCGACAAGCTTATCCCCAAGCTAGCTAAATTCAAAAAGACAATCACACTTCCCAGAAAAAGTTACTCTTGTGGCAAAAAAGTACTTTTCAAAGTATACAAAAATAATATTGCCGTTTTGGGAAGTGGGCACTATAAAACAAAAAGTGGGAGACCTGGTCTACATGATACAAGGTCCCAAGAATATACATAAGCGCCACCAAAATCAAATAAGAAAATGTCGGACAACTGACATAAATGATTTACCACCGTCAAATGAAGAGCCGATAGATATCATCTTCGAGAATTTCGACCTCTAGGCACCCTAAACTTCACCCGAAAGAAGGCGATCTAGTAGGAAAAGGAAGTTCACGGACCCTTTGATCGTCGACCCTAAACGAAAAAATATTAAACAGCTTTTCTTGGAAGTGGGGTGTTACCCACTTAATAATGGACTTATCTTTGCCTATTTTAACCGAAAGTTAATTACTCTCGAGGACAGAGCCGGGACGACAGAGACACTGGTTTCCAGTACGACTTCAGTTCAACTCAGCCTAGTCTGTCTGTCGGTCACTTGTAGCCAAGCTATTATTACTCTTTCTCTTTGTATCTGTTTGTATCTCTTGTTGACGTAATATATGTTCTTGACCTACCACCATGTTGACTTATTATTTTATGGTCCCATACCGGGTCCATATCATTTAGGGATTTGTAATTTGTGTGGAGGAACTTTTATATCACTTATGTTGGTGTTTAATGATCTATTAGCAGCTGCGTCTACTTTTTTTATTCCTTTGAGACCAATGCGCCTGGTAAACAAACATAAAATAATCTTTTCATTTTGGGTGATGAGGTTTATTCTATAAAGAAGATTGATGATCAGAAGGTTACTTAGATTTTTATATTTTAATGCCATTAGCAATGATAATGAATCTGAAAATCTTACATATTTGTGGATGTTAAGTTCGAGGATGAGGTCTAAACAAATTTTGATAGAATTTACTTTAGAAATTCTCGCAATTTTTCTCAAATTTTCAAACCATTATGGCCAATATTTCTGTTTTTTCATCTGTTACCCACCTCTAGGTAATTCCAACTTTCAGAATCCACTCGCTAAAATCACACTTGATGTTTTACCACACAGAAAAAGTTCTCAATTAAACAAACATGATTTCATCCAGAATTCGTATATAATTTTATTAGTAATGCTAGAGGATTGTAGCAGAACTAAGTTCAGCTAATTTACACTGTTGCATTCCTTCATCAGCTACACGCCGAACAGCTTAATGCATTGTATATTTTCTGCTTATTGTTTTGCATTTGGTTGAAAAACAACAATTTATATCAACATGATAGTAACTTTAAACACTCACCAGACTTTATCTATGGTTTCCAATTTACTTACTATCTTACTTCGAGATGAACTAATTTACACACCAATATTTTCTATAAAATCAGATACAAGATTCTTCTGCCATGTACAAATAATTTCAAATAGACTTGAAAATCTTAAACATGTTGTCAGCAATTACTTTCACATTATATTTACAAGTGATAGCAATTATTAACTTTTTTTTTCAAACTTTATAATTAAGAATGGGATAAACCGAACCAAGACTTTATATGCAGATTGATCTTAATGCGTTTTTGATGACTCTTAATTTCCAAATAATGTACTAAGTTTTAGTAGTTTCATTTTAATATTTTAATTAGTTGAGTTCAAGACTTTTGGGTTATCTAATGCTGAATAATTTGTTTGGTTTATGTTTACTGCTTATTGATCTTTTGTGATTCTATTGGTGTCGAGATATAAGTAGAGTTGTTGTCATCTAATGTGTAATGGTTACATGTTATCTTCTTTTCCATCTATATTTTGTTATATAATTTTGTTGTTTTTAGATATTCTAAGAGGTCATTGATCAGATTTGTTGAAGATGTCTATCAGATTTTTTTCTGGATCGTAACTTAAGATCTATGAAACTTGTTAGTATATGTATCACAGTGTAAAGCTCCTGACATGGAATGCACATTGGTGCGTCCTCACCTGACAGTAGCTGTGAATCGGTGACAGCGGTATGGCCTATTTGAAGTCTAGTCATTAATACTTCTTCTCTTCTTGACATTTTCCTATTGGAAAATTTTACCTACTATCCATTTTTTAAGGATGGGTTTAATTTTTTTAATTTTTTAACTTTTGCCAGTCGGCTGTGATAAGATTGTTGATTAGGGGTTTGTAATGTGTGTGGGGTACTTTTACATCACTAATGTTAGTGTTTATGGATCTTCTAGCTGGTGTGTCTACTTCTTGGTTTCTTCTGAGACCAATATGGCTTGGAATCCTGCATAGAATAATGTTTTTGTTTTGTGGGATGAAGTTGATTCATTGTAGAATATTGATAATCAGAGGGTTATTTAATTTTTTGTTTTTTAATGCCATTAGCACTGACAATGAGTCTGAAAACATTATACATTTGTTGAGGTTAAGTTCGAGGATGAGGTCAGAGCCAAACTTATTGCTGCAGCTTCCGCACTGAAAATTGATATATTGTCTGGTAGGCTTTTTGGAGCGTGATGTTATTAGAAATAGCTACACTTCCTACTTTATTTCTGTCTTTTGAGACGTCTGTATATATTTATGTACAGTTTGGATGTTGTTTAAATTAACGACATAAGTTGAGGAATGTGCATTATATTTGGAGTATTTTGTTAATTCATGAACGATTTCTGGTTATTTTAGTAGCCGATGTGGAGGTTCGATGAGTTGGGCTTAGTGAATACTGCTTTTGTAAAGGAGACAGTCTGCAAAGAATTGTTCCATTTGTAGTCTGAATGTTTTTATGGCAATTTCTTTCCATGTCAAATACAGTTTTGTTTGCATGATGGAAGACACAGTTGAAGGTGGAATTGGTAGGACATAAATAAAGTTTGATGTAATATTGGAGTGCCAGTTGTTACCGGCTTAGGGGGAGTGGGCATTCATGGATCTCTGCATTTAGACTATTTACAGGAGAATTGTTAAAGGTTCCTAATTCTAATCTCAACCCTTGATTATGTATATTTTCCTATTCTCTTAAATAGGACTTTCTGAAAGATCCGTAGATGAAGCAGCCACAATCCTATTTTGATCGAATTAATATTCTATAAAGTTTTATTAAGACTTGACGATATGCTTCCCAGTTAATATAAGCAATCTCTCTCCCAAATTGGATTGTTTTGTTGCATTTGATTTTGAGATATTTTACGTGTTTTCTGTCGAAGATAATGCCTCGGAATTTGTGTTCTTCAACTATTGGGATTTCTGTGTTACCAAGTTTGAGAGATGGGTCTAGATGTAGTTTTCGTTGTCGGCAGAAGTGTACACATTTGGTTTTTGTTTGAGAGACTTTAAAGCTGTTTCTTCTTACCCATTCGCTGATTTTGTTGAGACATTGTTGCAGTTGACGTTCGATGGTGTGGATGTATTTTTAACTGTAGCAGATCATAAATTCGTCAACGTATGAAAATTGGTCAACCCCAGGATTGAGAGCTTTCACAATATTATTCATTTTGATGTTAAATAGACTGACCGAAAGGGCGCTCCTCTGTGGGACGCTCATTTCCTGTTCATGGATTGTAGAGAGAGTTTTACGATAAGAAACTTTGAAAAGGCGATTGAGTAAGAAGTTTTGAATGAAAGTTAGCAGTCTACCTTTAAGAACAAAGTTGTCCAAGTCTCGCATTAGACCGTATGTCAACGTGGTGTCGAATACTTTCTCAATTTTAAAACAGAACGCTGCTAAGTGTTTCGTTCGGATGAAGGCATTTCCAATGAGAGTTTCGAAGTGAATTAGATGGTCTATTGTGTATCGCCCTTTTCTGTAGCCGAATTGAAAATTAGTAAGTAGATTTTTAGTTTCTAGACTCCATATCAGTCTGTTGTTGACCGTTCTCTCTAGGGTCTTGCAAAGACAACTGGTTAGATAGATGGGTCTGTATTTGAAGGGGTTAAATATGTCATTTCCTGTCTTGGGTACTGGAATGATGTTGACTTGTTTCTATAGATCAGGTACATTTCCGCTGGACTACATATTGTTAAGGATGTCTAATAAAAGTTCTATGTGAGAACCTAGAAATTGGTAATGCACATTGTCTGGTCTTGCTCCAGTGTTGTAACTATTTTAATGATGAAAAGGATCAACCGATCCTCAAATTTACGTACAGATTATTTCTTATTTGTATTTTGAATGTCTCATTCTCGCTTTATTCATCGAGTATCATAACTCTCACTATATGTACTATTTTTTCTAAATCCTATATTTCCTGTTATAAATTTAGTTGCTAGGACTTATACTCAATACTTGTTAACATTTTTCCGTTTTTTTGGGGGGGGGTTCTTTTATCGCGGGTGGTTAACAACCCTGTAGGACGCACAGTTTACTCTACAAATCGCGTATGAACACTTACTTAGTCAACGGCCAGTTAACTAGAGTTAGCGTCTCGATAAATCGCTGTGAAAAAGGCAACATGAAACCACTCCACTATGTTCTCCCGCGTATATTCATGGACTTTCACATCAATACGACAAATCCTAACGGCGTGTAGGGGTTTAATACTAAAGACACTGACTCCTCTCCTGGTAAAGTACGACACGCGCTACAGGTTTCACCGGACCGTCATCCTGCGACTGTTAGCATTAACGGCGTAAAGGGGACAAATTTCCACAGAATTTATTCCTCGCCCGAAATCGAAGGACATGAGCGACAGGTGTCACCTGACTGTTATCCTGCAACTGCTCGCAACAAACAGAAATTAACTCTTGGAACATGGAATGCCAGAACCTTGAACAACTGTGGGTAGCTGGAAAATGTGAAGCAGGAGATGTCTAGATTGAATATTGACATTCTAGGCATATGTAAAACGAGACGGCCAAACAACGGAAACTTCCTCAGTGACGAGCACAGAATTATATACGCAGGAGGTAAATATAATGAAAAGGGAGTCCGCGTTATACTAGATAAAGACACGAGAAAATGTGTCATGGGATACTGCCAAATATCTGAGAGAATTCTAGTAGCTAAAACGAAAAGAAAGCCTTTCAATACATCGGTAATAGTGGTGTACGCACCAACATCACAAAGTACAGAGGAAAAAACCGAGTCCTTCTACTCAATGCTAGATTATGCCAAGGCACAGTGAAAATCACAATAAATGAGAATTATCATGAGAGATCTGACTTCCAAAGTTGGCGAAGGAAAAGAAGGTGAAACGGCCGGCAACTTTGGACAAGGGCACCGCAATATCTGTGGAGAGAAATGGGTCCAATGGTGCAAATTGAATGACAAGATAATAACCAACACCTGGTTCCAAGAGCACCCAAGAAGACTATGGACACGGAGAAGTCCAAGAAGACAAACTAAAAACCAAATTGACCACATTACTATCAACAATAGATTCAGAAATGCAGCCCTTCCCTGCAAAGCCTACCCATGTGCGGACTGTGGAAGTGACCACCTGCCAGTCGTATGCAAACTAAGGATAAAACTAAGAAGATTAAAGAAACCTAACACGGCGCTAAGACTGTATTACAATAGACTTTGTGAATGACCCTATAGAAAACGTATACATAAAGAGTGAAAACTATATACGAAGAACAAATTGAAAATGGAAGCTCAAAATAGGACGCATTCAGAGCGGCTCTAGTGACATCGGCGAATGATATCATTCCTAAGGAAAAAACAGGCCAGAAGAAAAACGAGTGTATCACCAAAGAACTTCTTGGCCTGATGCAAAAGAAACAGAAAACGATGCCAAGACATGGAACGGAATATAAGAGACTACACAAAGAAATACGAAGCAAATGTAGAAAGACTAAAAAAAGATGGCTCAACGACAAATGCGACGAAGTAGAGAGAATGAGCACAACAAATAATGGAGAAATGCACAAAGAATAAAGAAACTAACAGGGCAAAGGACATCCTCAGCAACAGGATGTATAAAAGCAAAAGATGGCACACTAATAGTAGAAAAAGAAAAAAATACTTCAAAGATGAAACGGGTACATTGGAGATCTCTTCCACAACAACAGAGAGCAACCAACAATGCACAAAACTATGAATTGACCAGAAATATTAAAAACCGAAGTTGAATCGGCAATGGCCGAATTGAAGAGAAACAAATCAGTGGGACCAGACGGGATTGTAAGAGAGATGTTGATGTCCCTAGAAGGCTTTGGCATCAACAGACTAACAGAAATAATAAATAAAATCTACAACAGTGGCAATATACTGGAGGACCTAAGCAGATCAATCTTGATAACACTACCTAAGATATCAGGTGCAAAGGAATGCGAGCTCCATTGAACAATCAGTTTAATGAGCCACATAACAAAACTCATCATCCAGATTCTGATGAACAGACCATGCAGCAGAATAGGCCCAGAGATATGGCAGAAACAATGTGGATTTGTTAAAGATACTGGAATGAGGAATGCAACATTCATGCTCAGAATGCAATACAAATGCAGAAGGACCTTTATCTATGCTTTATAAACTATGCAAAAGCGTTTGATAAAATACGGTACAGGGATTTAATAGAGATGCTCGACAACCTCGACATTTTCGGAAAAGACGTCAGGATAATCAAGAATCTATTTTGGCATCAAACCAATTACGTAGGGGTAGGAGGTGAACTCAGCAGTTATGCAAAAATAGAACGGGGTGTAAGACAAGGATGTGTTTTTTCACCGGAACTTTTCGACCTGTACAGCGAAGCAATTAGGAGAGAAATAAAAGCCTTGCCAGGATTCGTCACTGGCGGCCACAATCTCAACAATATCAGATACGCAGATGACACGGTGCTGATAGCAGACACGGAAAGGAAAATGCAGGATCTTCTACAGAAGTTAGCACAAGAAAGTGAAAAGAAAGGACTAAGCATAAACCTCAAGAAAACTGAATGCATGATCATCAGAAAAAAAGAGGAGACCAATATGCCAACTGCAAGTTGGAAAATCTAAAATAAAACAAGATGCTTTGGCATGGTCAAAGACGCATTTCAGAAGCTAATCATAGTACTCAAAGACAGGATAATCTCATTAGAAACAAAGAAAATAGTGCTGGATTGCGATGTGATATCTGTTCTTCTGTATGGAAGTGAACCATCTCATCAAAGATGAAGGAAAGGATTGAGGCAGCAGAAATGTGGTTTTACAGAAGGATGCTGAGGAAACCATGAACAGATCACATGTGCAACGATGAGGTGTTGGAAAGGATGAAAAAGAGAAGAATACTGATAAGTATCAGGATGAAACAAATGAGGTTTCTGGGGCACATAATAAGGAAGGAAGGCCTGGAGAACTTGATACTCACAGGTTGAATAAATGGAAAAAGTGACAAGGGAATGCAGTGCAAGACATACTTGACATGAAGAAGAAGAAGTACAGTAAAATTCTCCGCAAACACAATTTCTTTGGCATGAAATTCAACATGTTATATGCTATGAAAAACAAAGTTGTTTACAATTCGGCAAATGGCACACACTGAATTTCAAGCTTACTTTCAGTACTTCCTTATAGATGTGTTACCATCTGAAACTACACTCACACAGTTCTGGGAAAGTCATGTGTTGGAAAACAGCAAGCACTTATTCTAGGTCCTAATATATATATATATATATATATATATATAATTCAAATAATTCAACAGTTGTGAAAAATGATCTTTTCATTTAAGAGTAAATAAAACAGACATAATATTTTTAAACAAAATTCACATTTATTCTGTGACATATTACACACATGCAGGCATTATTATTATTATTATTATTATTATTATTATTATTACAATATTTATTTTTGGTTAATATCAAATAATATCTGATTTACAGAATGCAACTATTTCGTCCTTTCTTTGAATTTAAATCAATTCTTCACTTGCTGATAATTTTTCATTTATTTATTTTTTCAGTGTTGTTTCCTTATTTTCTTCTTTTCACAGAAATCTGGAGATTTTAAAAAACAGAACAAACCAAAAATGATAACAGACAGACAACAACAACAACAACATTTCTTTCTTTCCTTCTTGGGGATTCAGTCATTTGACCCCTCATTTGTTTTCTTCACTTAAAAAAATTGTTCTTATATTGTTTCATTTTTTGCAAGAAAAAATATAATCACATCACTAAGTCCTTTTTATATTTCATTATAGAAGTTATTTTTTAATTTTTTTATCATGCCTCATATTGAAAATACATTTTTTTTTTTTTGCATTTAGAATTTCAAGAGCTGTTTAATACTCCTTGGAGTGTTGTTTGTACTCTTATGAGTATAACAAAGTATTTTTAAGCAGAAAAATCATAGCACAAAAGTAAGGAAATTTATAATTAAGCATTTTAAGATAATATTCCATGATTTATTTAATGGATGAGTTGTCATCATAATTTTTTTTTTTTACTCAAGTTATTTTTAACAAACTTGAAACACATACTTGCAATGTAAAGTTAGGCAAAAAACATCTTTTTTCTTTCTTTTCTTTTTGTTTTTTTGTGAGGCGATTGTCTCTTGCTTAGATGTGGGTATGATTGGCCTGGTCAAAGTATTTTATTTTGTTTTAATTTGTAAAATCTATTTCATTGCCTTTAATTATTAAAAAATATTACTGTAGTTGAATATAATTAAGTCAGACTGATTAAGGATACAATGTTTTATTAATTGAATTATTTTTTTTCAGTATGTATACATATATATAAGTAGGCTGCTAGTAAAATTTCATATATTATAGTATATGCAAGGGCACACACATATGTATCCTACTTCATTATACCAATATATATATATATACATATATACAGATATATCAATTTTCTATATAACCTCATAAAAACATTATTTTATTTTAGGCCTCACCCTAAAGTATAGTTTTGTATTTTAGATTATATCTAATGTTCTCAAGTAGTGAAGAATATATGTATATCCTCTCTATTATAATAAAAACCATTATATATATATATATATATATATATATATATATATATATCCCATCATTTTTCTTAATAAAACAATATCTGACATTCCTAAAAATTGTTTATCTGTGTAAGCATCCATTTTAAACTTACAAATGAATAAGCTATTGTCTTTTTCAACGTTTCTTAAGCATTGCACCTGAGCCAACTAGTGCACCCTTAAAGTTAATGAAAGTGTAATTTAAGAATTATCTTTATATTTTAAAAAAATCTTTATTTTTAAAAAGCTAGGGAAATCAAGCACATGGCTTCCAGGTCTAAGCCAAGTCTTTGTAATTTGATATTTTAAACGGAATTTTAAATGCCATAGTCCAAGATGTAGATCATTCTTTCCCTATCTCAAGGTTCTCTAAACAAAATAAATTCTTCATAAATCCTTTTAAACTGTTAACTTTCTTTGGGAATGCTGTTTTCAAATTTCATGGTTAATTCTTCCTTATTAAAATTTAAAGTGCATCCCAGCTTTTTTTAAGTTTTAGTGTGTCCATGAACTAAAATAGGCTGAGAAACATAAGCATTTTACAAAAAGAAAATGTTTATTAGGTTATTAAAAACTGGTTTTGATTTCATAATTTTCATGTAACATTCAGTTTTAATCAGTGAAAAGTAATCAATATTCAGTTGGTAAATACAAACCTTATTATCTCCCTTGGCCTATTTTCTTATTAACCAAACAGTCACAAGCAAATATATAACTTTGTTGACTGACTTGCATTGTTTTTGTATTTTTTAGGTAATTTTTATCCAATAGCTATTTCACTCTAAGCTGTTTTCTTTTTTTTCAGACATTGTTTTGCTTTGAGAATTTGGTTTCAGTAAGCATGAGTTTATCTTTCATATTTATGCATTGTAGTCTTTCAACCAGCTTGCCAGAATTTTTAGTATGTGATAGGGAAATTTTGCTAACAATAAAAGTTTTTTCTCAACCACAGATTTTTTTTCTATGGACCAACTATTTTAAAATCTTTTCTAAACAATATTTTTTTCTGTGTACCAAAAGATTTGAACTCAACTAAAGACTATTTTTTTTCAATATTTTCTGGTAGATATGTTTGTAAATACAAATGGTTTATTTAACAAGCATACCCAGGTCGTCTTTATATTTGTATTATTAAAATTTGGAATTTAGCTGCTCATATTTTTAATATAAAAAAACCAATAGATGACTGAATTTCCTACAATGTCTATTCAAACACATGTAGCCACTAAAATCCACTGCTTGGACATTAACTAAAACCCTAGAGTCTGAGATTGATGGAACCTACACTCAGATGCTGAGAGCTCTTGGAGACAACATCCAGCTGAAACAAAGCACTATGAAACCATCTCTGATACTTCTACAATCTTATGTGAATGTAGAATGTGGTTTGCAAGACACTGATGCTGAGCCAAACAAGAATTCGAGAGTGCTCTACAGTTCTGGACACCTACCCATGGAGCAAGATAGGTTGGTTTCCCACCAATCACCTACTTTGATCAGCTATGTTATGACACAGAATGGCATCCTAATGACCTTGAATGGTTGGCATGCTAGACTCATGAATGTCTGAGCTAGCTCGACTGAATAATATATATATATATATATATATATATATATATATATATATTGTATATTTGGGAAGCAATCTTTCTTTTATGCAGGTTTCATTAAAAATGACAGACAAGGTATTAATGTTAATTTTTTTTATTATTATTGTTAATTTTTCATTTGATCTTATTATTTTTTTCTCTTCAGAACATTAATTATATATAAATTGTTCATATGTTTTGTTTTACTGAGCACTTTTGGCTATACTTGTAGCAATTAACAAGAATAAATTTTGTTTTACGTGTGACTGAATATGTGTAGTGTTTATGTATGAGTGTAGAGTCATGTGTGTGTATTATATGGTTTCATTACAAATAACAGACGGAATATAATGCACATGCATGACTCTAAACACATACATCTACACTCTACATATTCAGTCACACATAAAATAAAACCCATCCTTGATAATGGCTAAAAGTATCACTGAAAGTGCTCTGAAAAACGAAACATTTAGCCAATTTTTACATAATTTATGTTCGGAAAATAAAAAAAATCATAAGATCACATAAAAAAATTACATAAAAAATTTACCATAATACCTTGTCTGTCATTTTCAATGAAACCTGTATATATATACTTGTGTGTATTTAGGCAGCATTTTTTTTATTGATGCATGTTTCATTAAATAATATAGACAAGTTTTGTCGATTTATTTTGTGTAAATTTTTTTCATATCATCTGATAAGCTTAATAGAATTATCGTTGAAAGAGGAAAGAAAATCACAATATTGATACATGTTTTTATTTAATCCTTTCTGAGCTTTCGGCTTACATCAGCCATTATCAAAGATGAAAATAGTGTTGGTTATAACGGGCAGTTCGCAGACGAGCAAGTGATTGGTTATCCCAATGGCTCTCTATACTTAATACTTCTCATCCCCACTCTCATGTGGTCAAGTGAGATACCACAAGCTGTAGTGCAATTTTCACTTCCAGCATGCATGCAAATGTTCCCCAGTTTCCCACACAAACAAAATAGGCGAATACTACTATCGTTCATTTGCAAACTAGTACTAAAATCAACCAACACTATTTTCATCTTTGATAATGGCTGATGTAAGCCAAAAGCTCAGAAAGGATTAAATAAAAACATGTATCAATATTGTGATTTTTTCCTCTTTCAACGATAATGCTATTAAGCTTATCAGATGATATAAAAAAATTTACATAAAATAAATCGACAAAACTTGTCTATATTATTTAATGAAACATGCATCAATATATATACGTATTGATGCTCTATCTCAATCACCTCGATATTGGGCACTTTACAACAACCTTAACACTACATATTATTACAATTAAACACTATATGTACATAGTGTTCAGTTGTGATAGTTTTTGGTGCCAAGATTGTTGTTTTCTCAGTAGTTTTACTGATAAAAGATACTTTGGCAAACAGGTTGTTTATTCTAAAGTGCTCAATATTGGGGTGGAGATAGAGCATTGATAATTTGAATGCAAAAAATCTGTCACTTTAACTGAACAGATTCATGCCAACTTCAAACTTTCGTGAACCTGCTCAGTTAAAGTGAGAAATACTTTGCACTATAATGCACACAGACACACATATACACATATATATATATATATAAGAGAGGGACAAAGAGAGAGAGAGAAATGTAATACTAACAGATCCTAACACCACAGCATTAATGATATGATTATATATAAATTGTAAGGAAACAAGACAGTTCTTGCTGTTATGTAGCATTGGTTTAAAAAACTGTGCTCAACGTCAAGCAGAGAGATTTACAATAATAGGGAAAAACAAATTAAGAAGAAATGTATGTGCGACTACCAGTTTCTTGCATAGGCAATTCTTTGTTCCAGTGTTGGTATTAATAAGGTCAATTATGAAATTTTCTCCTGTGAACTGAAAATTGAGTAATTTCCTGTACAATTGTGTTGACTTTGATGATAAATTGCGCATTAATAATAAATGTTGCTTCATTGTTCCTCAGAGAGAAAAACGAACCAAAAAATCTTTTTGTGGCAGTTATTAGCACTTGTTTTTGAGACCATGAAAAAAGGTTACTTTTAGAATTTACATAGCATGAATGGAAATAAAATGCAATTCATTTTTAGAGGAAAAAAAAATTTAAATGGGTGAAAAATAAAATTTAAAGTAAATTTTCTCCAGAAACTGAAGATATAAAATTGTATAATTTTTCAGTTTAGGAAACTTGACCCTGTAGATGTTTGTCGTTATTTTCTTCTTTTTATAAGGAAACAAGGTAGGTTTATAAATTATAATATCTAATTATAATGTCACGGTTGTCAAAAAAGAACACTGTACAGTGTACATACAATCAAGTAAGATAATTTGGGTCATTCTGGTAATAAAATAGTTGTTGTCCTATTGATTGCATATGACAATGGCTTTTATTTTTGCATACATGTTTAGACAACGAGAGTTTTTAAAAGGAATTCATATACCAAATATTTTAAAATGATAAAAAGTGATTTATTTTCTTTCCAAAGAAGCCGTTGCGTCTTTCCTGTGAATTTTCCCCCTAAAACAAGACGACTATAAATAAAAGGGAAATAACTATCAAGGGAGACAATTCCCATAAGACCTACAATGGCAATTCCAAGGATAAACGCTTGTCAACAAGCTTGTCCCATAAGCCTTTATTAGTGAGTTCGATCCTCAAGAGAGTAATCACCTATTGTGACCCTATTCCAGATCAAACTACAATTAATAAATATCTACAATGACATACACAATTAATGTATATCTATTTTAGACTTTAATAGTACTTTATAGTACTAAAATCAACTAACAATCCAAGTCACCTAACTTAGGAGTGATGTACTTAATTTAATCTGTTTTATATATATATATATATATATATAAAATACAGGGATTTTAAAAAATTGTTTAAAAATCACTTCGTGAAACAAAAAGAAAAAAACAATCCTTTTTACAAAGCAAATATAAAAATTATAGTTGGGTACGAATAAATTGACTAAAATATTTCTACGGTTAAAGAGGAAGGAGAATCGTAGCAGAAAAAATTATATCTGCAGTGAGAGAATTACAAAATTAATGTCTTGAGGGGGAAAAAAGAAAAATTCTTTGAAGTATTTTATTGTTAATTCTTAATATTTGTCTTATGAAAAAAAAAAAGTTACAGTACTTTTCTGAAAAGAAAAAAATGATCCCATTTAGAATTCTGTGATGCACATTTTGACATCATCAAAAACGTTATTGTCATCACGGACAAAATTATTTTTCCTACGATCAAATCTGTTCATAAAGTATACCAATCATGGTCCCAAATAAATTTGTCTGTGATGAAAGCAACTAATGCTAATGTCATTACACACATCATATTACACATGGGACCAGCCTTTCAGACAAGTATATAACATTTACTGGTCATCTGATTTCCACTTTCTTTTCAAACTGGATCACAGATAACCAGTGAAGCCGCTCCACCTGCGGTCAGCCCTGACCATTAATGTGCTTGCCGTTGTTGCTGTTGCTGTTGTTGTTATTATTGTTATTGTTGTTATTGTTCTGTGTCTCCAGTTGTGCTTGCATCTTTGCTAGCATAGCCTGCATCCGTTGTATCTGTGGAAGACAAAATAAAATAAATAAGACTGACTAATGAAAAAGTGTCATCATTTTCAACATCTGAAATAAATTTTGCATTCTAATTATTGAATTACCTCCCGTGGATTTTCTTCTTTTTTGTCTAGCCTCATAAAGCAGCCAGAAAACTAAAGGTGGCCTACAATCCAAGGATTAGTCTCCTATATTATTGTTATTAACTGTCACGCAAAATGCGTGGTTATTCCACATTTTGATGCTGAAAGAGGTGTCCCGCATTAACCAATTGCATATTTTTATTGACGATTCTTTTTAAAAATTACAAAAAATTTTTACTTTTTTTGTAATGATACAAATTCGCTGATAAAGCAGCATGATGTTGTAGTAAACCGGAAGTTATCAATTCGGAGATTTAAAACAGAATGACACAAATCCGATTCTGTGCATGAGGATTGACACAGATCTTCCAGTTAACAAAGAAAAGAAATATACATAAATTGACCAACTGGAGAACGAAAAAATGTATATTTGAAAACTGATCCTCTTTTCACTTCCCAAAAAAAGTATAAATACAAATGGTTTTGAGCGTCTAGACAGAGGACCCAATGTTGTGCATTCCTAGACTGTCAGACACACACTATTGGCTTACCTCTCTCTCTCTCTCTCTCTCTCTCTCTAATGCTGATTTTTCTCTCCTCTTCTTCATAAAGAACATTTCGTAAAGCCAGACAAAAAAAAAGACGACACAGGAAACGAACAATTTATGAGCAGTTATATCAAAGATATCATCTACTACAATCCCATTGCATTCAATACACAATTATCGTTCAAAATTTAATCTATTACTGCTTTCACACATTCAACATTCTTAAATTCTTCTAATCAGCCTTTTGCAACACAAAGAACATTACTAAACTTTCCTAACTAACCTTGTACCAAACATATGAACATGACTCCTTTTGTAAAGTACAGAATTCTTTAATGCTTATATATAAAAAAAAGTATTTTGATAGATCTTGATTGCGTATTCTTATGGATGGCTTCATTATTCTTATTTTTATACATTTCTTATAGTGGACGAAATCAAACAAAATCAAATCCAAACCACAAATAAATATATCTTGGTCCACCATTATGTAAAAGGTCCAAAACAAGTTTTATCGTTAAGATGTTTTATGTTGTTATTAAAAGAAAAGACCAAAGTATTTTTTGATTATTTTTGAATTTTTTAATATCTTTTCTAACACGTTCAAAGTTTGATTATAAATCGTGTTTTTGTTTTGTTTTTATTTTTTCTGTTTCTTTTTCGTCAGCGTGGACCAACATTTTAAAAGAGTTTACGATGATTAATGTAATATGTATTCATCGACGAGAAATCGGAAAACCGAATTCAAATTCCAGTTGAATTAGTTGCATACACCAACGCGCAAAGACTTTGAGAAAGGTATAAATCTATCTCTTCTCCCTCCAGATATAGGTTAAATAGCAAGACAGATTTGGTTCTGTAGCAACCAGTCTACCGCAGGTAAAATCTTCTGTCCAGTCAGTCATGTCTTGAAAGAGACATGATCGCACAATCGTGTATCACGTATGGCGCTTAACTGATTGACTTAATAAAAACAAATGGCGAGAATCTGTAATGAACATTGCTTTTCTGGCCCTCCCTCTCTTCCCCTTCTTTGTCTCTTGCCTGTCTGCCTCACTCTCTCTCTCTCGCTCTCTCTTGTATGCCTTCCCCTCACTCTTTCTCACACATACAGAGACTTTCACACTGAAATTCAAGGACCAGATATGAAGCTGATTTAAGACCTCATTGGATTAAAACGTAAGTTTAATGTTTATGGTTAGTAAAAATATTTAAGAATGTAAAATCCTAGATCTGAGCGAGGCCTTGTTTAATGCTGAGGGGAGAAATAATGGGAGGCAGAAGGATTAAAGAAATTTGAAATCAGTAAAGGTTACAAAGTCATGTCAGAAGACTGAAACTGGTTAGAGGGATTAAGGGGGATGTACTGACTGTTATATATATATATATATATATATATATATATAAAGAAGACAAGAGGAAAATTATATTTTTCCCACCTACACGTTTCGTCCCGTGATTGACTTTAGCGCCATACTCATCAAAAGAGAAAACAATTTACTCAGAAGATAAGTTGTCGAGAGCGCCGCCATCAAATATTATCAACGTATTAATCTACACCCCAGTTTGTTTCCAACCTCATCTTTCCCAATGGAAACAAATTTTCCCAGATTAACATACACAACAAAATTTTTTTTAAATCCAAAGAAAACGGTTCATCTACATCTCTTTTTAACGTCTCATAATATAACATTATGCTGCATATACTCTTCAAACATGAACTATGACGTTTTTTAAATATTTAATAATTTCAGTTAATCTTATGAATATTTATGAGCGTTTTTTCTAATAACCAACGATTTGTTGTTCATAGATACTTTAATAAAATTAATTTCAGCTTTTTGCCACCATAAAGTCCGAAACATGTAAGCGAGAAAAGTATAGTTTTTTCTCGTCTTCTTTATTTAATCATACTGTTCTTTTCTTCAGAATATAACTTAGTATACATTTGCATATATAATATATATATATATATATATATATATATATATATATATATATATATATATATACGGTTGTATATTTATTATAAGTTTATAATAAAAACATAGGCTACTGTAACACTCTATTAGGAATCATTATATATATAAAATTAAAAAAACAACACCATTTTTACCAGATACAGACAGTTAAGGTGGGGAGATTTTCGGAGGGTTTGTCTCAGTGAATCAATAGAAAATCAGGTCATGATGTATAGGAGAAATTTGATTATAAGAATTAAAGGGGGATAGAGATTAAAAATAACTAAAGACCCAGACATTTTCCATGCCAGTGATGAAATAAATTACGTGATACATATATAGCATTTAGCAAGTCTGAAAGGTTATCGTGTGTCATTGTAAAACGTTTACAGGATTTTCTTTAATTTATTATTCAACTTAAAGTAGTTGACAAGAGAGAAAGTTGTTTTTAAAAAGAATACGCTGCACGTCAAACATACGTAGTTGACTTAGTGGGGGATCTATCCGTTAAGCCGTAAAAAATTAATTATCAACATTATTATAGATGTCTAGTTATATTATATAAGAAAAAAATTACTATACTTTATGGTATATTTTAGACAATGATGACAAATGGAAGTAAGTTCATTAGGTTAATAAAAGTTTAGTTTTGGGAATTTGATAATTTGTAATTTTTCTTGTAAACAAAAACATTGCTCATGTAAAGATTTACAAGTACTGTTTTTTCTTATACTTTCCATTTTAAGGTATGGAATTTATTGGCATATTTTAATGGGCAATAATAAGTAGAAAGTGATGTGCAATTGCGATAAATTTTATTATTAAAAGATAAGGTGCGAAAATAATAGCAGATTTTAAAAGTATTCTTGATACAATATTTTATTACTGTGGGATTTTCTATGGTGGAAATAGAACATAGGTAGACTATAGAGTCAATTAAACATTTATTTACTAACGGACACTCAATAGGTTTTCAGCAATTGCAATTATTGCCATTGTGATCGTTAATTTTTTTTCTGATCGTTATTTATTTAATTATTTTTATTTATTTTTATTTTTTTGCACGATGTTGATTTCAGTACCGCTGAAGGTTTAAGCTGATTGGTTAATTCATTTTTACGGCTTATCTCTAAAATATTTTCTGGCTTTTCAACCTGATAAGCAATAAAAAAGGCAAATAAATCGAATCGAACTCATCTGTGAAGAAATTGTCCAGCATTCATTTCTATATAGAAAAGAGATGACCAAATCGCGGCTAGTGAGGCAAATGCGACACTTTGACCTTTAATATGCGGGAAATATGTTAGCTATTTAACATACAAAATATTCCCATTATTTTAAAAACAATTTAATGATGAAAATAACAAATACTTATTTAATAAAAATACAATATTGTTTTTTTGCATATCTTTCCTTTAAGTTTATATATATACAAGAATCCAGTTTCCAGATCACCCTGCGTTTGCGAAAACCATAACAAATCACAAGGCCAAACGCTTTAGAAAGTTAGAATTTGACTCCAGAAAGAAATATTTACACATGACCAGTTGTATGTTGCATGCTTAAGAGTAAGAAATCCTAAGAATTTATCCTTCTCTGTTAAAAAGGAAAAAAAAAGAATTTTCTTAAAAATATTGTTTACCATGAAATCTTATAAAATTTAATAAAAGAAATTATTCAACTGCAAAATAGTATTCTTTTAAACAAATCAGCTTATTCAAATTTTAGCGATTGGTTTGTGAAATTGAATGAAACGTAAGTCTGTAAATATCAACAAAAATGTTTACGATAACTTTAACAATACTAAATACTGTAAGGATTTCAACACGCGTCAGCCTGTTGAAAAAAATCTAGTTTTTGAAAAATGTGTGCTCAGAATGTGAGTTTAGGTAAATAAATCATTTTTTTCTTTTTTTTTTTTTTTGAGCTAGAAAATAATAAAATCTTACTTGATATAAGAGATTATTAATTTCCTTATCGTGGACACTCCAACGCCAAAATAGTTGTGTACACTCTGAACTTTCTTAGATGTTTATTGTTTTCTGGAGTGTTACTGATTCTTCTTTTTAGAGGATCATGTGCATCCCCTATCAAAGAAACACATCTAGCACTTACGCCTTTGTGTTTTTGAACGTGTCCTTTTAAACCTGTGACTTTTCATTGAACTTTCCAAGATACTGATTGAAGCATTGATGGTACCAGGAGACCTTCCGCCTGTGTTTCTGACGAAACACTAGCTTGTGTTCGGCATATTTGGTGAGAAAGAAAATTCCATTGGTGTTAATAACTCTTTCCTTACCTATTGCTCCATTTCATCGTCTGTGATCATTCTCAATGTGAACACTGAAGTCTCTTGAAAGGAAGATTTTACTTTTCTTGGTATATTGAGGATAGGATGTTATCAAGCTTAAATCATAAATCTTCTTTGGTCTTATCTTCAGCATTCAAAGTTGAATCAAAGTGCTGATCATGATGGTGTTCGGATACTTAAGACGTTTATATCCCTTCGGTGGAGATAAGTCACATGGGTCACATGACGGTCATTTAATGATGCCACTCCGTACAGTCACAAAAGCGGCAGCCAAATTTAGTGTGTTTACAACAGCAAAGGGTTGCAATTTTTAACTCGGACCCCCATCGCTGTGGCAGAAGTCAAATCTGTATCCACAGTAGCTGACAATTCCATGGTTCTATTTTCCTTTTGGGAATATATCTTTCCCAGATATGGAAAGAAACTTCAGCTTGTTGTCCTCAATTTGGGAAAACTCAAGACTTCCGTTCGTGAAATATATACTCGTTTGGGAAATAGATGAATTTGGCCAGTTTGAGTCCTAAATATGTATTCTCTAGAAACACAGAAGTATTTCCCTATATGTAAGACTTCCCCTTTTTGTTTCTCCTTACACTCTGTTGTGTTGTGTTGGTATATATGATATATTGTTTTCCGTGTGGACATGTGTATATACATATAAATAGTTTTGTATATGTTTTAGTATAAACGTCTCTCTGAGAAAAAAAAGCATGTTTGTCATTCTTTTTTCTTTCAGTTATTAACAGGGAAAATAATGCCCATGGCGAGGAAAAGAAAATGGGATAATAAATCTTTCTATCATGGCTATCCCTCTTTACAGTGGCATATTGATAATCAGCTATCTGGATTCTGAAATTCATAAAGCGTTCATTGATTCCCATGAGTGTTTCTGTTAGTTTTTTAAGGAGATTGTTTTGGATGGCATAGCCCACACTATGGTTTCTTGGTTGTTGATGTTCAAGTCCATTGCAGTACTAGCCTTGCTTTTCCTTGAATTACCCTTCCCCAGCTCTGAGAGTTTCGCTCAGAGCGACAATGTCAAAATTGAGGTGGTTCAGTTCAAGAACAAGAACAGTTGTTCTTTGGAGTTAAGATTGTCCATTAAATTTTGATTGTTCCATGTTCTAAATTTCATTCAACATTAAAATAATTATTTTGAAGCATCTAAACTAATCTCTGCATGTTGTTTCCGACAGAGCATTGTCGCCATAAGTCTCAACAAGAATTATGTGTGCTTCAATTGCGGATTTCTTTTGAATAATATAGTGTAGTAAAATTCCCCGCAAATACACTTCTGTGGCACGAAATCCGTCATGAAATACAAAGTTTTTTACACTTCGTCGAAATGACATACACTGAATCCCATATACTTATACTACTTACTCATGGTTGTGTTACCATCTGAAACTAAACTAACGCAGTTTTTGGAACGGCATCTGTTGGAAAACAGCGAGAACTTATTCAAGGTCCTAATATATTAAGAGCAACAAGATACAGAAGGAGATGGTGTGCTATGATTGCCTACGCCCTGAAAGAACACGGCACATAAAAGAAGAAATATATGATAATAAGAAATTATGCTATATTAAGAATCCATTAATTCTTTAAAAATTACTATTTGTTGTAAGTCAAGATAAAAAAGTGTTAACAAGCCACAGCCTTTTTAATGAGCTATACATTTCTTATGAAAGGGTAAGCGAACTTTTCTATGAAAATTAACTCGCTTATTGGCTATTTTTTGGCATGTGGGGGCTCTTTATTTTGCCCGATTCAGCAGTAGCAGTAACAGAAGTAAACACCAGGGTATAACCGAAAGTCCCAGAACCCATAAAAACACTAACCAAGCCCTATTCGGCCTCTTTTTTTTTTGTTACTTTCCCCTTTCAATAGAAGCTAACTTCAAGGACAGCTATTTCTCGACTGTTCCTTTTCAGTGGCTACTACCTTCAAGGCAAGAGAACTATTCACAACTCTTATCTTCAGAAAAAACGTGGCCTGTCTCCTTCACCAGAAACTTTGAAAATAATACATTTTTCCGAAATTGTTCGCGATAGTCTGAAAGTTCAACATCTGATATCAGTTCATTAAAAAAAAAGAAAAAGTTAGCAGGAGGGGGGCACTGCTTTTTGAGAATGACTAACACATAAATTCGATTTTTAGAATTATCGTTTTTTTTTTTGTTTGTTTTTTGTTCTTTTTTGCAGGCCTTAACAGAAATCAACCCGAGTGATTGCAACATTTGCAAGCCTCTGGCGTTAAATTGTGTATTCTTTTTGTCCACAATTTATCTGCCTTTTGAGAAAACCCCCAGATAAAGAAAACCACGTCATGCAAGAATAATTAAAAAATTTTCCATAATCTCACCCTGACGGGTACACAACATTAGGCCACTAGACGAATATATCTCGTAACGAGCGTCAGTATGAAAATAGTGAACTAATGACAGCAGCAATGTCCACAAAACATTACACCTCAATTAATCACACCATGCTGTGTTATATTTGTCACCATGACCAATCGACGGTGTTGTTCACTTTCCAGTCTTGATAAGGTTCAAAAGCGTCTCCACATCTTTGTTAATAATGAATTATTTTCCACCCTACAACCTCACAGACGAAGCGTTGCAAGCCCATCACAGCTCTATCGCTATTTTCATGGAAAGTGTTCAGACGAACTACATTCCTTAATTCCAACGGATCTAATCTTCATGGTTAAGACGCGTCATGCTACGCATATTGTAGTGAATTAGTCTCATTTCTTTTGTATTCCATTGTTAAGATGTGAGTTCCACTCGAACAGCTTTTTTCTCACAAACTACTGCTCTGTGGAATCAACACCTAAGAGAATGCTTTCCTAATTACTACAACATTAACCTTTTCACGTTCTCCACATATCCGCATAAATTGTGCCTCTTACTCTCTAAGACTCTACCTTGAGTGGCTCCCGACGTTGTACAGAGTGAATACTATTATAAAACAATTCATACTGGTTTATGTCCTCTTGTTTGATCTTGGTGGATTCAGAACAGGCCCGGATAGGTATTCGCTATAACAAAAGTTATTCGGTACCTATATAAAAAGACACATATACACCTACCATATCTTTGGAGTGTAATGCATCGATATAAATATAAAAATAGTAAATCTGATTGGATTAAGACAGTGGTTCTCAAATAGTGCGGAGAGTCTCATAGGTGTGGCAGAATAGGATAGCAGGTGAGGCGGAAAGATGGAAAGACAAAGATTTAGAATGCCTTAAAGATTCAAATGTCAAAAATAAATATGGCTTCAAAATTTTAAATATTATTATAGATTACTTGTAATTAAATACTGTTATCATATCTATCCGGGCGCATCTCCGGGTTCTCGACAAAATCCAAAGACAAATCTGCAATTTGATCGATCCTAACCTGGCAGCTCGATTCCAGATACATTCTCATCGACGGGAAGTGGCTTCCCTTTGTCTCTTCTACAAATATTTTCACGGCTTCTGCTCCGAAGAGCTTATCTCCATGGTGTCCCCTCTAAACGAATTTACTCGAGCTACTAGACTGGCAACTTGGTCTCACCCTTTTACAGTCAAAACAGTCAAATACAGCCGCCACTTCTACTCCATCAGCTTTTTTTAAATTTTTTATTTTATTTTATTTATTGCACATCCCACCTGTGGAACACCCTTCCGTATACTAGCTTCCTTGGTAACTACAATCTCCAACAGTTTAAATGCAACTGTTTCTGTTATCTTCTTGACACTCATCCTACTCTTATCCTTTCCCAGACACCCCTTGTATCTTGTTCTTCTCTCTTTTCACCCTACTCTCATGTAACTCTCTTCACACTAGCCTTCTTTTACCCATTCTTCGACATACCCCTGTAATCTGCTCCTCTTACTCTTCGCTCTCCTCTTATGTAGAACCCTGCGCAGCAATGGCAGTACTGCCTTACTTGGCGTGAATCGATTATAAAAAAAAACTGCATGCATGATCCCCAGTATCGTTATAAATAATTATTGACGGATTTTATCAGTGTAATATTTTATCAAGTATTAAGAATATAAGGTCTGCAAGTTGGAGGAGAGAATTGTCAATGATAATAATCTGACTTCGAATCTGCAGGTATCTCCCTTTAATCTTCTCTGTATTTTTAAAAAATTTTAAATGTATTTTTATCATGTAAAATATGGTGAGGCGCGAGCAAATTTTCATTCCAAAAATGCGGCCTTGAAAAAGAAAGTTCGGAAACCACTGTTAAATCCTCAAATGTTTAAGAGAATAAAATGAATCAGTAAAACAGAGCGTGACAGAAATACCTCCTAAATAATGGTGTCTTCATCTAGCTAATATTTTACCATTATGTGGGGGATTTACATGATACAAACGTCATTATTGCTATCACAATACAATCATCACCTTAAATCATTGTGATATTTTTTCATTATAATAAAAAGTATTATGAATATAATAATGGAGGTCTGTAAATTGGCGGAGAGAGTTTTCAATGAAAATGTTCTGACTTTGAATCCGAGGATATTTCCTTTTAACCATCTCGCTTTATTTTTATTTAATTTTTAAGTGTACTTTTTATCACATAAAATTTGATGAGGTGCAAGCAAATTTTCATTCCGAAAATGCGGCCGAGAGAAAAAGGAAAAATATATTCAGAATCACTGGAAAAAGTAGCGGATCAGCGAGTTTTATTTTCCACAAAGATAGAAATTCGGGGGACGTAACTAAAGTGACAAGGAACATAACTATTAACAGATTGAAAAAAAAATCCTACAAAAAATTGGTCCTGTATGATTACAAAACGAAAAATCATTCAGATGTTTTGGTGGGAGGTAAATAAAAAAAAGAACAAAAAAAAAAACGTTGGAAAAGAAAATAGGAAGGAACTGTAAGCATGCACAGACAGGTGACAAGATTTTAGCTGCAGTAAAAAAAAATATAAAATAAAAATATTAAACAAAAAACGAGCATATACAAAAATATATCAAAGGAAAACAAGAGGAAGAGTAAGG
Organism: Ascarosepion bandense; assembly: GCA_037127315.1. Classification (NCBI taxonomy): domain Eukaryota; kingdom Metazoa; phylum Mollusca; class Cephalopoda; order Sepiida; family Sepiidae; genus Ascarosepion; species Ascarosepion bandense. Next base: position 2,404,608 of record JBBBDQ010001359.1, on the reverse strand, counting down.
AAAACATTAATATACACATATATATCTACAGGTACACATACTACTTTTTAAACTATATATATATATATATATATATATATAAAGTCGCCGGGTTACGACTTGTTATGGGTATTGACGATAAACTACATCTGGCAGCAAGGCCTCTGATAGGTGGATTTTAAGGAGAGTGGAATCAACTCTTAATTACTGTTGTTCTCAGGTTCACACTGACCTGTTAGGGTCAAAACACTACAAAAACATGAAATCAATTTTTATAGTAAAAATACCAACAATACATTTTAAAAAAAAGAAAAGAATTCCCAGCAATACATCTGACTCTCGTCAAAACCTTCTCTACAAAAATACGTCAATGAAACCTGATATATAAACTAATTTCTTACAAAAAATACATATTCTATTCATAAGAATCTATGTTAAAAAGCTGGTCGGTATTAAATGACCCATTTATGTTGATATACCTTAAAACAAAACAAACCACAATATCTATCTATCTATCTATGATGACAAAACTCATCCGGCAGCAAGTCTTCTAATCAGGATGTTATGAGGGGCGTCAAGCAAACCATAAATTGCTGTTGTTCCCAGCTTCACACAAACTCAGGGTGGTAGCACACGTTAGGTATCTCATAGATTTTTATAGTAAAGATATCAGCAATACATTTTTAAAAAATACCCGACAAACATCTGAATTTCGTCAAAAGCCTCTCTACAAGAACACGTCAATGAAACCTGATCTACAAACTGATTTCTTACAAAAAATAAATATTATATTCATACAAACCTATCCCCAAAATCTTGTCGGCATTAAATAACTCATTGAGATTGATATGCTGTGAAACAAAACAAACCAAAAAAAAAAACGGATTACGACAGTCCCGACCTACAACGATCCGTGGTTATGATGCAATGTCTATTAATCTTGTTTCGACTGAGGACGTTTGCCTCATATATAAGGCGGTGTGTGCCAGTTCCTGTTTGTACGCCATACAGGATTGTTGTGGATTAGCTCTCTTGTTGAATCCATTGTAATCATTTACGCGCAAATACCCTTGGGAAAGGTATTAATCCGTCTCTTCCTTCCAGTTATGGGTTAAATAGCAGGACAGATTGGGTTCTATAGCCTTGGTCGGCAACCAGTCTACCGCAGAAAGCAATGGCAACCTACTGCGGGATAATCTTCTGCCCAGTCAGTCATGTCTCTTTAGAGACATGATCGCCCAAGCGTGTATCACGTATGGCACTTAACTGACTGACTGTGTTTGTGGAAACTTATTGCCTTTTATTGTGGCTCCCAGGCGCAGTGTAACCGCTTCTGATGGCGATGTTTTGAAGAAAATAATGCTATTTCTAGATGTTTGTTGTGATGTAGTAGATATCGGCTCGCAATGAGAAATCTGGAAGCTGAGTTCGAGTTCCAGTGAAATTCATTACATTCACTTACGCACAAATATCCTTTGAAAAGAACAGATTGGGTTCTATAGCAACCAGTCTATCGTTGTTATCAAAAATCTTCTGTCTAGTCAGTCGTGGATTGAAGAAGATATGATCGCCTAAACGTTTATCACGTATGCTGACTGTTATCTCGCCCGGCTAGGGGTCACCAATGACTTATACTACTCTGCAAGTAATGGTTTTAGAATAGTGCTATTTCTAAACCTGTAAAGACTTATATTAGTATACAATGAAACCTTTTTTTTTTTTTAAACAACTTTCTTATATTATGAATGGCGAGCGTCACTTAGTTTAGTGTGTACTGTAGAGTATTTGCTCGAAGCTAAAATGGCGGTACCTATGATAAATTTTTCTCAGTGTCTTTATATTCATTTACCTTTAGTTAATGGTAATTTCCTGTTTTCCCCTAAAACAGACAGGCAACAATTCACCAGGAAAAGTGTTAATGAGTCACTATTTTGTTCATACTATGTGTTTGGGATGGGAGCTCAATTTTAAAATATTGTTAAAAGTAAGTCGTTCTTTGCTTAATTTTAAATTTGTTTTCATGCTTAATTGATCACTTGGTTTTCTTTTTAACTTGGCAGAAATTTCTCTGGTTGCTGGATTCTTTGTTTCTCTCTTTCTTTTTCCTCCTCGGCTGTTTGAGAATATTAAATTTCTTATAAATGTGACTACTGTCATTATTTTTGGTATTATATTTAACCTATTTCAGAAAAGATATACCATGCTGGCAAAAGCTTTGAAAAAAATGTATCATCACAATATAAGATCATCAAAAATTGCCCATGTATAATGTACATATGAGAGAAACAAAATATTGCGTAAATAAAAACAAATGCTGCACTCAGAACAGGCAAAGGGTATGAAGAGCAACACAGTGAGTGAAAAGAACACAGATGCTTTGAAAATTATCATGGCAGTTTTCAAAAAAAAAAGATTGCAGAGAGAAGAAAGGTGTGTAGATTCAGAGAAAGTATCCTTATTTTGAATAGAAAGGAGACAAAAATGCTTGCATGCATATTATGTACACAGTTTAGAAATACCAAATAAAGAGTTATTTTTGCTACTAACATAATCTTCTTCTACGAGCATGCTTCTCCATAATTTCCTGTCCTTCTTAGCTCTTAGTGAATGATGTCTTTTCGCTATCTCCCCTAAACCCTGTTCTGTCAGCCATTTACACAAGCTTGTTCTTCTTCTATATACCGTGACACTTCAGGACATTATCTATCATGGCTCTTCACAATTTCATATCATTTTAACTCTTAAAAAATGTTGTCTTTTTGTTACCTCTCTTGAGCCTTATTCTGCCACAAAATTAATTCTTCTACATGCTGTATCCGTTCAGAACAGGCTCGAGTAAGGATTTTAATTATTTCCTGTCCTTTGTAACTATTAGTAAATTTTGTTTTTTCGCTATTTCCCCTAATCCCTGTTCTACCAAAAATTTTACGCAATCCCAATATTATTATTATTATTATTCTATGTGCCGTGTCCGTTCAGAACTTTGGTAGTCATAGCTCTCCGCAGTTTTCTGTCCTTTGTAGCTCTTAGTAAATTTTGTTTTTTCGCTATCTCCCTAATCCTTGTTTTGCCAACGATTTACACAAACTCGTTAGGTGGGTTATGCGTTATTTTTCTCTGACCCTCTTTTCTGCAATATGCCCTGTGAGTGTCAAAGTTTCTAAACTCTCTTTCCTCATTATGTGCCCGAGAAACTTCAACTGTTTCTTCCGGATTCTAAGACTCTGGCCACTAAAGAGAATATAGTTATTTAAAAAAATATATTGTCACTGTATTTTTCAGTTTTCTTTTCTTTTATGTACCGTGTCCCTTCAGAACGTGAGCTATCATGGCTCAATTACCTGTCCTTTGTAGCTCTTAGTAACATTTATCTTTTCACTATCTCTTCTAATCCGTGTTCTGCCACCCATGTACACTAGCTCATTAGGTAGGTTATGCACTGTTCTCCTATGTTCCTCTTTTCTTAAATATATCCCGTAAGTGTCAAATTTTCCAAGTTCTATTTCCTCATTATGTGCCCTAGAAATTTCAATTGTTTGTTCCTGATGTTAAGTATAAATACCCTTTTTGTTTTCATTTTCATTAAAAAATGTTTAGTCCGTGTTATTCTCAGCATCCTTCTGTAGAACATTTCTGCTGCACGAAATTTCTTCATCTGTAAGGAGACTTCCAACATTCATTCTATATAGGAGAATATATCTCACATAAAGGATAAATACTCTTTCTTGGTTTCTAACAGGATTTTTTTGTTTCTTAATACTTTGCTTAGACATCTTTCACTATCCTATTGCACCTTCAGATTTCAATGTCATATTTTCTGTCTTTCGTTAAAATATTTTAAATTTTTGTACACATTAAAAATCACAGTTTTATTGTGATTTTTTTAAATGTAGCATAGATGGGACACAAAACCGAAAGTAGGAGGGCATCCAGTGAAAATCGAACTCAAAATCACAGTTTGAATTGGCATTTCTATCTAAGATCAATCCTTTGTCAAAGATTAGTACAATACCTATGTATTCTGTGAAAGCGTCATTTGATGATTAAAATCGATAAAAGTGGTTTCAAGCGAATGAATTCTGCAGGTTTAAAAGAACACACAATCCCTAATCAATCCATGTAGACTGGCATTATATAATCACAAATATAGAAATCTATTAAATAATAAAAGCAATATCATTTGAAGACTTCTAACAACAGTAACAACTAAAGTGAATAGCACTTAAAACTGGAAGGGAAAATAATGATGTAAACAAGATGTTGGTTAGAAAGGAGACCACCATGAAAAAGCAATAACAAATAGTAGACGTGAGAAACTTATTTTCATGAAAAACTTTTAACATAAGGATTTTTATAAATTTCGGCCGATAGTAATGCCAAATGTTTAGTCAATAAATGCCTCATGTTTCCCGTATGGAAACGGTAAAACTCACTAATACCATTAACTGGGATTCTTGTGTGTGTGTGGGGGGGGGGGGGGGTTAACGCAGTGTTCTGGCTGTTTCCTGTTCCTAACCTCTCCAGTTGGTTGGTGGTTGATTTTATTTAGCAGCATATCAACATCTACAAGTTATCCAATACAAAAATATTTTGTATAAAAATTTATGCTTTTAGGGTAAAGTTTTTTGGATTTTTTTCTTAGATATACAGTTTGTAGTTTATAAAATGTAGTGTTGGCAATTCTGCTATAAAAATGTATCGTTGGTCATTTTAATATAAAAATGTACTGTTGATTTTTGTTTGTGGTAGGGGTCACTATTTGCCTATAACTGGGACCCTAATAAGTGCTACCCAGGTCAGTGTGATCCTGGGAACAACAGCAATGAATAGGTCGTTCCACGCACCTCAAAACTTTTAATCTCTTGGTCAGCGGCCTTATTACCGAATGAATTAAAATACTTTTTTCTATCAAGTCATTTATTTTCTATATAACTTTTGTAAGGTCATTTTAATTGAATGCAAGGAATTTAACTGGAATTCGAACCGAGTTCGAATTCCAGTTAAATTCCTTGCATTCACTTACGCGCAAATACCCTTAGGAACGGTATTAATCCTTCTCTTTCCTCCAGCTATGGGTTAAATAACAGGACAGATTGTGTTCTATAGCCTTGGTTGGCCACCTATCTACCGCAGAAAGTAATGACAGCCTACAGTGGGAAAATCTTCTGCCCAGTCAATCATGTCTCTTTCGAAACATGGTCGTCCAAGCGTGCATCATGTATGGCAATTAACTGACTGACTGAAGATCATTTTGTCATGTTATTCATTGTCTATATAACTTTTCTAAATTCTTTCTTGTTGCTTTCAACTTATCTTTAAATCAACGTTGTGTAAAATCTGCACCTGATAAAGGTTGGAGACTAAACTAGCTAAAGTTTTGTGCAAGTTTGGGGAAAATAATAATAAGAAAATTTAAAATAGATAGCTTGAAATCACATAATGAGGAAAGAGAGCTTGGAAAAATCAACACTCATAGGATCAGTTGAAAGCAAAAGGGACAGAGAGAAAGGGTGAGTTTCTGTAAATGAATGGCGGAATATTAGGAGATTAGGAGGGATAGTAAGACGACAAAAACTGCTAAGAGCTATAGATGATAGGAAGAGGTGGATATCAACGGACATCCATATACTGAAAGGATGTGGCAGATAAAAGAACCTATTAATAGCCAACATAAAACCTGGTATAAAAAATAAATAGATATAAATATTTAATTATGGGTTTCTAAAAAATCTACTAGTAATTATATATTTATTGATTGGGTTGTTTTTTACGGTTTATTTTAAGTGAAGAAATATTTTTAGATTGTAAAAAAAATGTTGTGGTAGAAAGGGGATATAATAATGGTTTAATGATATAATTCTTACTACTTAATACATATGTACGGGGGGGGATAAGAAGTGAATTCATGCCTTTCCCAATGCTATTCGCATGTAAGTGAATCTAAGGATCCAACTGAAATTGGAATTCGGCCCTTCGATTAACAATTTCAAGCCTTTATCCATTAAACCATCCGCATTTCTAAGCTTACAGTACCTGGTATTCTCAAACGGTTACCCATCTAGGTACTGAGCAGGCTCAACGTTGTTTAAATTTTCTGATCATATGCCAGTATTAATTATAGATTTTTAAGAAACTTATTAAATGTTTCTATATATAACCTGCTAATATTTCCAGGATTTTGGCGTTTAGTCTGGAAGACGGCACTTCGACATGGTTAACAAGCTTGTCTCGCTGATTAGCGAATTCGAACTTCACTAGGTGCTCCGTATGTTCAGCCGTGTGCTACATCTCAGATACTTTATAAATCATGTTGGGCACTTTGACGTGGTATGATGGTTAGTAAGCTTGTCTCAGTAGATCAGTTACGACTGAGTAGTGGGTTCGATCCTCAATGGGCCCTCCCTACACTCGGCGTTGTGTCACATCTAAGCTATGCTTGGTAAATTGTATACACACCCACCCAAGGATATACAAATATTAGAGCCTTTTAAAACGAACAAGCAAACGAACCAAACCTCAAATTGCACCCCGCAATAACAGTTACAAACTTAAAAAAGCTTCAATATAAATGTGTATCTATCTATGATTAGATATTTGTTGTGGTATAGTGGATGCACGTTGTATAGTAAACATCGGCTCGAAAAATCGAAGGGCCGAGTTCGAATTCCAGCTGAATTCGTTGCATTTACTTACACGCAAATACCCTTGAAAAAGTTATGAATTGATCTCTTCTCCCTTCAGATATGGGTTAAATAGCAAAACATATTGGGTTTTATAGCCTTGGCAACCAGTCTACCCCAGAAAGAAATGTCAACTTACTGCGGGAAAATCTTTTGTCCAGTCAGTCATATCTCTTTCGAGACATGATCGCCCAAGCGTGTATCATGTATGACACTTAACTGACTGCTCCATCGTTGGCAGATCCCGTGTTATTTCAATGTGGGATACTTGGTAACATCAAAAGAGACATGATCACCCAATATATGTACAATAGGGCAGGTCGATCTCGAAAGTGTGGCATTGCTCAATTTGAAAATTGACTTTTGACATAATAAATAAAAACATAAAGTATCGTTCCAAATCGTTCCCGGTTTTTGTGAAAACGAGTTTAAAAATTAAGTTTAGATTCAAAATCGTACCGTTGCAATTTAATTCCGGTGATTAAGTGAGAGCCTTATAGCACAACATTATCACATATATAATTTACTGAAGCTTTACAAATTGAATATAAACAAGTTGCATGGCACAAGTACATTATTACTAAATCATTATGCTATCAGATAAAAAATTAGCTATATTATTATGTAATATGTTATACAGTGTTGTAGTTTCAGCGTGATTTTCAATAAACAATGTAAATTTAAAACATTTAGCAGTATCATGGTGTTATATACACTTTTATCTAATTTTTGGTTTTATTAATTGGGATCTAACAAATGACCTAACAAATCTTATTCATTGAGTAGCCCTTTTTGTAATCTATTACAATTTTTTTACAGTTTTTACTTATTAGATACAGTAAAGTAAAATTGCGTATACTTGTAGTGATTCATAATTACAATTCTGGTTTGAATATATTTTCCATATATCTACTACAAAAGATATTAACTTTACTTGGATTTATTCTTGAAATGGTAAAATCTTAAAGTCAGTCTCTTAGCAAAAACTTGTGAAAAATTGGGTATTTCTGTACATCTTTTCAAAAGATGTTTAAAATTAAAAGCTCAAACGTTGGTAAAAACTATGAAACTAATTTTTGGTCACACTACTTATCACATCAACTCCAGCATCTACACTGAGTGTAATGCTAATTTTCTAAAGAAGTGAAAAATTAAACTGTCCTAATGTGCAGTTATATACATAATAATAAAACGCTCTCTAGTTTGGTGGAGTGCTTTAAAATCTAACAGACAGAATTATATATATATGTGTGTGTGTGTGTATGAAACCACTAAACAAAGCTGTATTAGTGTTTTATTCATTCACAAAAAATAATAATTCCTTTCACACCCACCAAAGAACTGCGAAATCACTCACCTAGGAAATATAAACAAATACGAGGCAAAAAAACATACCCGAGCTAAATTAAACATAAAACCTTCTACGGCCCACCCTCTGGACGAATGTAAAGTCTAGCTTTCGTCTGTCTTTGGATAGAGAGCAACTCAATCGGGCCGCGGTCTACGGACTAGTATTCGACTGAGAAAAACAGACAAGTTTAGTGCCCGATCCCGCGTATGACGGGTCTGGAGAAATTTTGGCTCTAGACCCAAATGTCTTCGCTCGGGTTTCTCATGGTGCTGGTGTCGCGTCCCGTCTCAGTGGAGAGGTATGGGTAAATAATAGCTAAAGTGAACAAAACAACTCCCCTAAAAGCCAAAGGAAACCTAATTAAACTACCTAAATATTCCTGGGAAGTGTTCTAATACCGGACAGAAATTGCGACATTGAGATCTGCAGACGCATTGCGTTGACCAAAGATGCATTTCAGAAGCTGTGTAGAGTATTACAATACAGGAAAATTTTGCTGGAAACAAAGAACAGAGTAGTGGATTGTTATGTGATGCCTGTCCTTCAATATGGGAGCGAATGCTGGAAATTTTATCAAAAATGAAAGACTTGGAGCAAAAGAAACCTAGTTCTATAGAAGTTCTCTTTCTTTCCTTGAAGAAGGCTACAGCTATTATTTATTTATTATTTTTTACTTTGTTACTGTCTTGTAGTTGACTTGCTTTGCCTTATCTTTTATCTTGCCCCTGTTTTTCTTTTCCCTCTTCTTATTGTTATTCAGAATTTTGTCAGTTATGCTTAACCATGTCCGTTTCTTTAACAGCGATCCAGTTTCTTTGGCTTTAAGAGAGACTACTACGCCCAGAAGCTTGATTCCTTGAGCTCTGCATCCAAAGATGGGTTTCGGCACTTCACTTGATGATGTAGCGAGCAGCAAATTTAATAAAAAATTAAAAAACAAATTAAAACATCCTCCGAAGTCTTGCAAATTTTGAGCGCATTCAAAACTCAGTTGGCACCCAGTAGTATGACCTTTCAAGGGGTAAGTAAGTAATGTCACAACTGTGTAATTCATTTGAACAACTGTTTCCATTTTGACCTTCAGACATTTCGACCACTGTACCCTCAGATCTTCTTCAGGTGCTCATCTTCAGTCTTTCAAATGCTGATTCTGTTTCTTCATTGAATTAAGGTCATATTATTACATACTAGTGGATAAATAGCTAGAGAATGAGCATTTTGACCATGTGATCCAGCTTTAGAATCTCGCCATTGTTGATTAGTCAAAGAGGTGGCTTCCTGATAATATTATCTTGAAGAAGCAATGCTTCGGGTGTCTAAAAAGCAAACTACGTGTTGACCCAAGCCTTTTGAGTGATGTCCATGTGACAAAACTGTTCAGAAACATTGACAACTTCTGGATAGATTGAAATTTGTCAAACTTGTTCGGCAAGCTATCTAGAGGTATCTGAAAATCTGAAAGAAGTTGAACGCCTCTTGCAAGGACGTATCATCTGTAACCAAGAGAAAAGAAGTGGTAAGCCATTGTAAGGACATCGCCAGTCATTACCCCCAGCAAAGTTTATGAAAATACATGTGATGTGGGGAGAGCAGTTCATATCCAACAAGACCCTGGAGTATCAAAATGCTTGTTTAACAAACCCTAGGAATCTGGCATGCTCTGGTTCTACAACCAAGGTCAGAAGGTGACGAAGAGAAATGACAGGACAAAAATAGAACAGTGTGGGTGCACTAGAGATTGGACAGTATCATTGGAAACTGGGTGTTAGTCACAGCAGTGTAGAGAGATTAAAATGAAGACAAGGAGCACATTTCAGAAAGGGTAAAATACGCTTTTTGTTTGATTTTGACATAATTCCTCTTTTTGGATTTTTCAAGTAATGATATTTTCAGATTTTACAAATACTGTATTTTCTGTGTATTCTGAAGCTAAAAACGGGTAATAAATGACATCCTTGAGTATAGTACCACCCCTTTAATACAGCCATGTACAACCTTATATCAGTATCTTTTGAGAAGTTGGGCAATATTATCCATCAAAATCTCAATGTCGTACACATATTTTCCTAAAATATTTAATTTTCACGATATTAACGTAAAGAACAGGATGTTTAGCCATTTTGTGTTGGTTCTCCTAATTTTCGTTTCAAAACTTATTTCCCTTTTATTTTTTTTTTGTCTTAATTGCAATCTGGCTGTGTCAAATAAGAGGTTTTTGAAGATGAGCGAAAATTCTGAAAATGTGCAAGTGTGTATAATACGAATCCTTTCTCATTCATTTTTCTTCAAAATTTTTCATATAATGTGCAAAAAATACGGTGCACATAACCAGTTTACGACAGTAATGTATGGCTGATAGTTTTTGTTTCAAACGTGACATTTGTAAAAAAAAAACAAAAAAAACTAGTTGCAAATAAATGTAAAAAGTCAGGGGTTAGTTTGGCAATATGATGACCAGGATCCCCTTCTAAATTTTAAAAAATATTTCAATATTTTTCGATTCCGATAAATGTTGTGAACTGAAGAGGGCCTAATAAATGCTAGTCTACAAATAATGCACCCGCCAACTATTTTTCCTATTTTTCATGAGTGAGTCAATCTATTTAGTGCAAAAACTAATGAGAAATGAAAATTTTGAGAGCATTCGGAGCTATTTTTACTGTTGACTTTACAGAAAAAAAAGATATATGCTTTTTGACACAGTTCCCCTTTTTGGATTTGTTAAGCAATGATATTTTCAGTTTTTGCAAATACGAAATTTTCTTGTGTATTGTGAAGCTAGATCTGAAACAATAAATATTTTTAATCATTTTAGAAAGAGGATCTAGTTCATAATTTCAATACAGTGTAAAAATCGAGTTATCTGGACTTATGTGTTCTATGTAAAAAACAGGCTTTTCTTTAACAGACAAAAAGATTTATTTTGAATAACGAACAAACAGTTATATGCATTTCTAATTAAAGAACAAACATCTACATAAATTAATAAAACTATTCTTTTTCTAAGCTAAATAATAATTATCACCTAATGGGCTATCATTCCCCCAAAATGCATTCCTTTACAAAAATAGTTAAAGTTTTAAAAGTTCAGAAAAATATATAATGCAGATATCAATGATATTTGTGTGTAACAGATAACTCTGTAGAAAATCAATTATCGATTTGATACTGAGTTTATATTATGACCAAGACCCACTTTCAAAATTATACAAATATTTCAATATTTTCGGATCCTAATATCTATATATAATTTTAAAATATATATTAGAATATACATATATACGATCGGATCAGAAACAAATAAGAAACGTTCATAAATTTAACATGTTTCGCTTTTATTAAAACTTCAACAGAAATTTTGGGAAGAAATGAATTATAGAAGAGAAAGTTCCAGACTGTCTCTTTCACAAATCATTTCCCAAAAAGTCTGATGAAGTTTAAACAAAATGCACACCATATATATATATATATATATATATATATATATATATATAATGTGTGTGTGTGCGAGTGTATATCAAACTGATTTTATTAAGATGTATAATAATAATAATAATATATTTAAATGATAATCTGTATAATAATATATAAATATGTGTGTGTGTACACGTGGATGTGCTTACCATATGGCTTTTTGTAGGATGTAGAATACAATATATATATATATATATATATATATATATATATTGAAGAGGATTTGTTAGTAGAATTTAGAATAATATCTGAACAAAAGTACAAATAATTTTTAGCTACGCATAGAGTAGGTGCCCTCAGTCTGGAATGCGAAACAAACCTACGTGTGAGGAAGTACGTTGGAATAAGAAGATGTGTGGTAATAAAGACCCTTAATAGGCGCTACGGGTCGGGGAAACTAAAAGCAAACTTTCTGATTGCAGCGTCTGGTTATGTATCATACATGGGATTGGTTCTCATTCTCAACTGAAAACACCAACTCTAAAGGGGCGAAACACGTAGTTGAATGACTTTTCAATTGCATTGCATATTTATCGCGCATATACACACACACACACATATATATGTGTGTGTCGAGGGAGAATAGAAAAAGCAATACTGATAACTATTTTGTTAAGGTAATGACAAATAAAACAAAGTAAAGAAAAGAAAAAATGTTTGCTTATAAATATACAACATGATGTCTACTTGTAAATATACAACATTTTATATATATATATATATATATATATATATATATATATATATATATATATATATTGATAGACAAGTTGACCTTCAATAGTGCATACCTCAGCTTCCTTCTGTTGCAGAAGATTCTCTGTATCCATGACTGCATCAAAATTAGGTGTGGAGTCCCGCTTCAGTTTGCTGGTGGTTGGGAAAAACACAAAGCATTTAATAATTAACACAAGCATGATAGGTCTCTAACGTTGACAAGGGTCATTAATGTTCTAAATTTTGTTTGGACAGTTGAACGGCAACGCTTTTGTGGACATGATGGTTTTAGCGCAATGTTTGTCAAGAAAAAAAAGTCCATGTGTCAAAAAAAAAAGAAAAAAATTCTTCAGGTAATTTTGTCCTCTGCCAAGGAGATTTACGAGATAAAAACAATTAACATAGCGTTAGTCTAAATACAGTCTTATATTATTACTATTATTATCATTATCATTATTATTATTATTATTATTATTATCATTATCATTATCATTATCATTATTATTATTATCATTATCATTATCATTATTATTATTATCATTATCATTATCATTATCATTATTATTATTATTATCATTATCATTATCATTATTATTATTATTATTATCATTATTATTATTATCATTATCATTATTATTAAGCTTTATATAATTGTTAATATACAGTGGCGATTCTACGAGGAGGCCAGAAGAGTCCAGGCCCCCTCAGAATTTTGGCTGGCCCTCGGTCCCCCCCTCCCCAGCACTTATATAATCTTCAAAAATTTATGAAATTGATCAGTCTCTGATTTTGATAAGATTTGATCTTCAGTACTTTTCTCTCTGCATTTTTTCTTACCCGTTTGAAAGAAAAACAAACAAAATAAAGCAACCAGATAGAAACAGACATGTTGTTAGGGAGGGAAATAGACTTCATAGTCGTATTTTCATATCTGAAGGAAAATAATAATTAGATATAATGTCCCCAACTTGATATATAGATACATAGGCAGTCAGTGATTTATAGTCGAGTGAAAGAATTGCTCAGTAATTACGCTGCTTGAATTTGCATCCAGTTTCTCAGAAAAATCTCGGCCCCTAATGCCCTTCCCACCACTTTCAGAGTTTCACAATCGCTACTGTTAATATAATCTTGCACGTAATAATAAGTTTATAAACTGTTCTAATTTTGTCTAGCATTCGAGAGAGGTTATCATTGAACTATTTCTTTAGGAGATTTAAGCATTTGTTAATAGGATTGTTGGTTTAAAAGAATTTAATATCTAAACAAGTCACGAATGTAGCTTTCATATTTATGTCTTAGTCTTTTCACGAGGTTTGTTTTTACAGTTGAACTTTAACATCTTTGTGTCGTTGATATTGGTAGAATATTTGTTGAGGATTTCTTCAGGACATTTTTACCTTTCTTCCAAGGAGAAAATAACAATGTTAGTCTTAATATAGTCTGGTATTTTTAATTTATTTGTTTAAACATTATTTTCAATGGATACTCATATTTGAGTAGATTCTCTGTTTTTATAATTAAACAGTATATTTATTTAAGTCTACTGTGCCGAATAATCGAGAAATCTTGTTAAGAAAATAAGCGTTCTCCAGCAGGATTCAAACCAGCGTCTCCTAGGAGAAACCGCCATTAGATCTGACGATTAGGTCAAATATAATCTGATCTAATTAGATCAGATTAGATTAGATCTCGACTATGCAGGACTAATGGCCAAACAAAGCCCGAATAATACTTTAAAACACACATTTTCCCTATTTTTCGGAATATTCATATCAGCTCTGTTTTCGAATCCTAAAATAAACAAAGACTATTTATTTAGGAAATCCGTTTCAAAATCGATTAATTCCATTAAAACAAAATATCGGAGTTAAGTATTCTTATATGTAATAAATTTGCCAATTTTACTAATTTTACCTATGAGTCGGGACAAATTACTATTTTTAGTTCACTGAAAACTAATTAGATATTCTTTAGAAGATCAAAGCATTTTTAAAATATCTGTTAATGCATACGGAATTAATAACTAAACTATCCACGAGATTATCTGATATATTAATGTCTTTTAGCTTTTCGATGATGTATTTCAAATTTTATGTAAAGACATAAGTGTTCCAAGAAAGGATATTAACATTTTTTATAACTTTGGATAGTCTACAAAAAGTGCTGCTAAGATGTGGCACAAGGCCAGAAGTATGGGGCACTCAGTGAGAATCGAATTCACTACTCAAGTGTAATAATTCTAGCAAAATAAGCCTTCTGACCATTGTACCACGTCGAGATATTCCTTTATATAGCCAATACAGAACACTACCAATTCCTTATATGATGGGTCAAATTTTGCATAGTTTTGATAGACTATAAAGTCTGGGTATTTTAAGCGTGGTATTCAATCAACTTTAACCATAAAAAAAAAACAGAAAAAAATGCATGTTGAAATACTAGCAGAAGCCTTCTAAAAGTTCAACATATTTCAGTAGAGTAAGTATTTATTATTTTCTAGTTTTAGCTTTTGTGTCTTTTTTTTTTTTTGTAACCTTTGTATTGCATGAAATAATGAAAATCTTTAGAAGCATTAATGATTGTTTAATTTCCGGCTTGAAGCTTTGTTCTATTTTTGGAGTAATGGATAGCGGCTGTGATTGAGGAATCGGAGAGCCGAGTTCAAATTCCAATCGATTTCATTACATTCACTTACATGCTAATACCCTTGGTATGAATCCATCTCCAGCTATAGGAAAAAGAACAGAAGCTACTTAGCAGTACAGACCGAGTTCTATAGGCTTGGTTGGTAATCAGTCTACAGCAGCAAAAATTGGCAACGGGAAAAATCGTCACACTACATGCAGTTAGGAACCGCTTCTGGAGCCAAAATGTCCCATGAAACGTTCTTCTGGTGAAGAAGCCAGTTCAACACGCCCTGGGTTAATACCGCCATTCGGTACGATATTTCTGTCATCTGGCATTTTCTGCTTTCCGGCATCTGGCAGCAGTCTAGTCCCTTTTGCGTTTTGCATATCAGTCAAGAGAGGTAATTTTTCATTGAACTAATTGTCTATCTAGGACATTTAAGAATTTATTAAGTGCATCAGTGTATAAGGATTTAATTCCGAAACTAGTCATAAGTTTATCTATCACATTTACGTCTTTTAATCCTTGGGCTGGAAGTAAATGCAGGACATTTTTTCTACCTACATTTATACACGTTACAAATCAAACTAAGTACAACTGATTATTATTACAGTATATCATATTTACAATGTTTCAGCGATGATTATATGAACTTGACTCTTGTTTCAATCTTGATTGTAGCCTTCATATTGACTTTGAAATGTAAAGTTAATTTCTCGGTGTATTTTTGACAAAATTTGTTTTGTTTCACGGCTCATTAATTTATTAAATGATTCGGATTTATTTGCAACTGCTTGTTTACAATCACAACTATTCGTAATTTCAGTGTACCACTGCAATAATTTTCTGTTAATTGCATTTGCTGATGCTCAGATGTAAATAAATTGTGACAGCATCCACATGCTATTGCGTGCATGTGCAATTAACTTCATATTTCAAAGACAATATGAATGCAACGATCAAGATTGGAACAAGAGTGAAGTTCATGTAATCATCGCAGAAATATTGTGAATATTCCAACCAAGATGAGGACAACAGTTTGCGTTACGTAAACAATGTAAATTATAATTAATCTCGGAAACATTGTGAATAGAATGAGAACAGCAGCCTGACCTTTGTTAACAAAAAAGACATTGAAGAAATATCCTGGTTAAAGTTCGGTATTGATTAGGTATATAGGTGGTGGTATTTGGATCTGCGTACCTAGCCCTGCTGAAATGGTTAGATCTGGTCAATAATCAGATGTTGATACATTTACTTTATCCAAAGTTTCTGTCAACTGTATTTGAGCAGAAGAGTAATGCTGGAACTGACTGTCATTCACAATTACTGAGGGTACGACAGGATTTTTCCTAGAGAAAAAAGTTCTTTTTTTTTCTCTGAATGTTGAAAACCTGTCATGTGCTGAAAAATACGGAGACTAAGTAATTTTGCTAAGAACCATCAAAAACACAAAGAAGAGGTTCAAATGTCCAAACAAAATTTTGAAAGGTCTTAGGTCTTAGGATATAGAGACACATGTGGAGAGGAAAAGTCATAGAGGTGGACTGGGGGTTTTTTACATTTCATATTGCAAATATACTTTATTACTAAAAAATATGATACAACTGCCTTAAGTTTCTCTAATTCAAAAAATAAAAAACCTGTATACATCTGTAAATTTGGCTTGCGAAACATGCCAGAAACTTTATATATATATAAATATCCTTCAAAATGATACTATTTTCTTTTAATCGTTTTAAAGGACTATTTCTACTTCCATCATCATGGCTGATGCTAACCTCCAGGAGAGTGATGCATTGCGCCTTCTCATGCTAATGGGTCATGGAATATTGAATCAATTGTTAGGTCTGTTGCTCGTAAAATTGTTTCGCTGTGACGTGCTATACAGTCTACCATTCGTCCATGCATTGAATATCACTGCCACATCTGGCCTGGTGCCTCTGCTATGTATTTAGAGATTATTGATAAAAAAAGAAGAATTAGCAGTGTTATTGATCCTGACCTGGCATCTCGACCTCAGTTGCTTTTCCATCACCGTAGCTTCTCAGTGCCTATTCAATAAATAATAATTCCACGGTAATTGTTCTGGTGAGTTTTCCTCTTTGGTACTTCGACTTTATGATATTTAAGAGCAGTACTATACTGTCAGTTACGTCTCATCGTTTTACAGTTGAAATTGCAATGTACAAATTTAAGTTCTATGCTAACAGTTTCGTCTCTTGAACTTCTCACTAGTGGAGCTCACTTCCTGCTACTTGCTTTTCAGCAAACTTCGTTCTTCAAAATTTTAGATGCAATGCCAATCGTTATTTTCTTAATTATTATTCTTTTATTGTTCTTTCTCCTTAATTATGTTTTCTTCTTCTCATATTTTTATAAGTCATAGGCTAACAGTTTCTTTTCTCACTTGTGGAACTCTCTTTTGTCTTCTTGCTTCCCAGTCAACTTTGATTTTTAAAACATTTAAATGCAATATCAGTCGTTATCTCCTGTCTTCTTAGTTCCTGTTCTTGTATTTTTTCTCTCTTCATAACTATGTTTTCTTCGTGTATTATTATAAGTCCTATGCTAATAGTTTCTTCTCTCACTTTTAGGACTCTCTTTCGGCTTCTTGCTTTCCTGTCAAATTTGATCTTCAAAATTTAAATGCAATGTTAATCGTTATCTTGTTTTCATAATTCCGGTTTCTTTATTGTTCTCTCTCCTATTATGTTTTTTCTTTTTTTAGACCCAGTAACCCCTTGCATCTTAGTGGATTTATTGCCTTGCTTGGGCTGGAATGATTAAAAAATGTTCCAGCACTTTAAAGTTGGAAACCAAAAACTTGATGTCTTCTGCCTGGAGATCTCTCACAATCTCCTCCAATGTACTATGAGCAACAGGGTCATAGACACAACCTGATGTCTGGGGAAATAGCCAAAGGAACAGGGTTATTTCTAGATTATCCATTATATGTTCCTAAGACATATATGGGAAACCTACACAAAGAGACCGTATTTATTTTCATAAATGACGCTATGTATGTGTGTTTGAGAGAGAGAATTTCATCAAATAGGCCATTTTGACTGTTTAGTGAGTTAAATCCTCACTAGCATGCGCTTAATTCAAGTAGCTTTGTGCCAGACTAAGCGATTTTTGAATGTTACAGCTCATTTTGTTTGTTTTATGGCATATCAACCTCAATGGGTTATTTAATGCCAACAAGGTTTTTGCAATAAAATCGTATGAATAGATTATGTATTCTTTGTAAGAAATCAGTTTGTAGATCAGGTTTCATGGATGTTTTTTTTTATTCAAAAATGTATTGCTGGTAATATGTTCTTCTCCAAAGTAGTATTGCTGGAATTTTGCTATAAAATTTAATTTTTTTCTTTCATAATGTTTTGACCCCAGTTCGAGGGTTAACTATTTGACCATATTTGGGATTCTAACACGTGCTACCACCCCGACTCAGGGTAGACCTGGGAACAACAGCAATTAAGAGGTGGTTTCATGCTTCTTAAAACCTCCCAATTAGAAGCCTTGCTGCTGAATGCAGTTTATTATCATACCCAGGTCCCTCACAATTTTGGAAGATATGCTTAAAATTCTGTGGCTCACTAAGGTACTAGTAGCCCCACCTGATAACGCGACTTGCTTGTAGATCATTATTATTTGGTTAATAAAGGAATATTAAGTAAGGGATCAGTTTTGTTTTAGCAGCAAGTAACAAATAGATCCTTCACTTTTTGACACAGTAGATTTCATATTAGAGACATATTTCCATATTTGAAAGACGAGTATTTTGGGAATTGTAACTTTTCAACTAATTTAAATAGAAGCTGCGCTAAATAAGACGAAAATGAGAAAAAAGCTGCTTCAAGATTTAGTAACCCTACGCACTTTTTTTTAATAAAACAGTATATTTGTTTATATCTTCTCCTTCTTCTATGTGGCGTGTCTTTTCAGAACGTAGACGATCATAGCCTTCCACATCTCTCTATCGCTGGTCGCTCTTAATACCCCTCCTCCTGTTATCCCACTCAATCCTTGCTCCACCATCCATCTGCTCAAATCCATCAAGTATGTCATGCGTTGCTTTCCATTGTCCATTTTCTTTTCTATCCGTCCCGTAAGCATCAGGTTCTCCAAGCTTTCCTTCCTCATTACATATGCTAAAACCTTCGGTTGTATTTTCCTGATGTTAAGTATCAGTTTCATTCTCGAGTCAATCCTCTCCAAAACCTCGTCTTTGCTCACATGTTCA
Organism: Ascarosepion bandense; assembly: GCA_037127315.1. Taxonomy (NCBI): domain Eukaryota; kingdom Metazoa; phylum Mollusca; class Cephalopoda; order Sepiida; family Sepiidae; genus Ascarosepion; species Ascarosepion bandense. Next base: position 2,385,527 of record JBBBDQ010001359.1, on the reverse strand, counting down.
GTACATGGTATTCTCAGCATCCTTCTGTGGAACTACATTACGGTTTCTTCACTGTTGATGCGATTGTCCAGCATTCACTGCCATACTGAAGAACAGACATCACATAACAATCCAGTACACTCTTCTTTGTTCAGTCCATGGTATCCTCAGCATCCTTCTGTGGGAACACATTTCGGTTGCTTCAAGTCTTTCCTTCATCTTTGATGCGATTGTCCAGCATTCACTACCATACTGAAGAACAGACATCACATAACAATCCAATACTCTCTTCTTTGTTCAGTCCATGGTATCCTCAGTATCCTTCTGTGGGATCACATTTCGGTTGCTTCAAGTCTTTGATGAGATTGACATCACATAACGACCCTATACTCTCTTCTTTGTTTACAGCGAAATTTTCCTTTCTCTCAATACTCTACTCATCTTCTTTAATGCATTCTTGGCCATGACAATACGCCTTCAGATCTCCGTATCGCACTTTCCGCCCTCTGTTAGAACACGTCCCAAGTATTTAGATTTCTGCGCCTGTTTGAAATTTTTAGTATCCCTAACTTGTAATTGGCATTTTGTGTCCCTCTTTTTACTGATGACCATGCATTCAGACTTCTTATTTACATGTAGTCCTTTCTTTTCCCTTTCTTTGACTACTTCCTGTAGGAGGTAATCGAGAAATCTTGTTAGGAAAATATGCGTCTTCCGTTTCCCTAATAAGATTTCTCGATTATTCAGACCAGTAGATATAAATAAATATACTGTTTAATTATAATAAAACAGAGTATCGACTTAAATACGAGTATCCATTAATAATGTTTAAACAAATAAAGAATATGTCGTAAAATTTCGTAAATTAATCGTACTTTATATTCCCTTAAATAAAGGGCCACAGATTGAACTCATTTGAATCAAACGCAGCACACAACATGCGACAAGACACACATGTGCCCCGTGTATTCAAATATAAAAAAATTTTGTTTTGTTATTACTATTTTTTATTAATAAAAAACTGAGGTCTAAAACTAAAATATTAACTGATTTCTGTTCTACCTGAATCTCTTGTTTGGGTTAGCATTTGGTAAAGAAATTAGAAGATTTAAATAAATACCTTTCTTTTTAAAAATTGTTCATAAGGCTCGTGAGTCACTTAAGGTAGAGGATTACTGATTGAGGTTGTTGCACACAAGAAGAGAAAGTAAAAAGTGGATTTAGGAGATGTAGGAAAGATAAAGGTTAACTTAAAGATTGTAACACCCTCTAGAGAGTTTGTTCCACAAAGCTTTTTTTTATTATGATTTTGTCATCTTTTTTTCTAATTGGAATAAGATTACTTTTTCGACTTTTTAGTATTTTATAAATGGTTAAAGTTCAGACTGCAAATAAAGTATATTTGTAATATGTCATAATAAAATGATTTCGGATATAACATAGAATATCTTCCTGAAGGTAAATGAAAAAAAGAAAAAAAAACAAGGTTAATATAAATAAATACAAACTAAAGATTCAATTATATTTAAAAAGAAAATAACTTGTAAAATGAACAATGACTTCTATTTTTTGATTAACAATAAAAATAAATAAAATAAAATGTCAAAACAAACCAAACCCCAAAATTAAAAATAAAATAGACAATGACAGACAAACAGACTTAACAAACAGAGACCATTTAGGGCAAGCATATTTGGCAAGATGCAAGTTAGACGCATGCTTTGGGGTGACATGCGGTTACAAACGGTTTTTGCGGACGTCACAACATGCACGGTCGGAAAAATGTTAAAATAAAAATGATTTAAAAAATGGTGGATATGGGGTTAAGAAAGAAGAAAATGCAAATGAGAAAAAAAAAGACGCAGAAAAAAATGTAATTTAAACAAAATGGGTTTATACTTGATTTTTTTTTTTTTTGGTGGGAGGGGGAAAAATAAACACAAAAGATCGACAAAAAATATCCATTTGTCATATTAAATTCTTAGGAGGTTATCTTTAGCAAAAAAAAAAAGATATAAAATATTACTTTAGAAAACATTTGTAAAGCTTTTAAGTGTTTCAAAGCAAAACGTCTTTCAAGATGGAAGTTTAATATTTAGAAAAATATAAACAAAAAAGTTAATGTTGAATTTATTTTTGAATTTAAATAAAAAATGATAAAATTAAATTTGATATCCACAATATGAGTATTATTATTATATATATTTTTCTTTTTTCTTTTGACAAATATAAATAAAAATTATATATATATATATATATATATATATATAATCAGTTTGTGCGGAACATAACAAATGATAAAAATAATTAAAGAAAAGCATTCCATTAAGGGTTATTTGTTAAAAAAGTTTCGGCTATTTAAAAAAATCTGTCATCAGAGCTGGACATTTTTCCTGTTGCTATAGTAACAGAAAAACATTACTTATAAAATTTCTTTTTCAATAATTGAAGAAAAAATCTTTTTTTGTATGCGAACAAAGTAACAAAAAATAACTTTTCAGTTAAATAAAAAAATAAAACCAGAAAATCGTGTATTTTTGTTTTTTGCATCTATTTACCAAGCATGACTTTGTCTGACACAAGATCATATTTATTAGTGAGTCAGTGTGTGAAAATTGAACTTCCCAGCAATGGTAGGCACGGTCTTGGGTGATGGTTAGTGAGGTTAGTCTAGTTGGCCATTACTACTGAGTGAATTTGATCCACACTGGCCCATAAGAAATTCAACATTAAATGAGCTGTTGACATGTAAAATTCATTCAACTTAGCAATGTTGTACTTGTTAGTTTGACAACCAGTATACATTGTGTTAGATATTTGCTGAATTGGGTACAACCTAATGAAGATTGAAACCATTGCCCAAGCAAATGGTATGAAATATCACTGTTAGCCATCACTCAAAAACAGGTACCATGAGTTATTTGCGAGGCATTAGTCTGGCACGAGGCCGCAGCAGCAAACCATTCATTAAAGACTGAACCGTGTACATATAGTATAAGGGTTAAAAAGTTAGTCATATCATTAATTGCTCTGCAGCAGGTACCCTACATTAGCTGAGTTCAGTCACACATGGGTTTCTAATAAAAGAGTAGCCTCAAACAATAGTCCTCAAAAACAGCTACCTAATCGTTGCTTTACAATATGTGATACAAAAAGTGACATTAATTATATTTCGGCTAATACCCTCATCTTTGTTGTTATCACAACGTTTCGGCTGTTGCGCCCTCCAGTCATAGTCAGGTATCGGACAGTTCGAATTGAACCCCTAACCCTAACTTATTATATCAGAGTAGACAATAGCATTATAGAATAAGGGTTGGGTTAATATATTTGGTAGGATAGCAGTTGTGCGTTTAATCCCAAAATTGGGTTTGATTGATTTTTTAAATTATTATCACGACTTATCAACCCTTCGTGGGTTTTTTAAAACTAGAGTTTATTTCTGATTTTAAGAATAATTGCATTTTTTTATTTTGTAAGTGAATACTGCATTACCAATTTTTTGAAAATAATGTTTCCAGATACAAGTCCTATTATTTAACCCATAGCTGGGGGAAGATGGCGGGTTCATAAATATCCTAAGGGCATATAGTGAATGTAACTAACCCAACTGTAATCCTGCAGTGAAAATGGAAAGCAATAAAGAACAAGAAGTGATTAAATAAAGAGCTCAGTTCAAAATTTCCTGAAGGCTACCCAGATCAACAGGCACCTGACGAAGGCCGGATGACACAATGGCTGAAACGTTTTGATAATAACTGTAAGAACAGATCCAAAATAGAAAAAAAGGGAACAGAAGCAGCAATTTCTTATTCAAGGTGACAAAGCTTGACCAGGCACCTGATATGAAAAGGTATTTATCTGGCTTCCACTATAAGGCAAGATGATGACAGAAGATTTGGAGGGGGGTATAAACATGTGCATATGGGCCAATGACAAAAATTGTCTAGTCCCTGCAACTTATTACACCGATCAAACTTCTCTTAGGAAGGTGCTGTTACAGAGTTGGAATCTCTGGGATAGGTGGCCTTCACTCATTTAAAATAAGGAGAGAACAAACACTACGCTTTGATCTCAACCAAAAAGACAAGAAGCGATTTTTATTTATCCGACCTTCCCACAAAGGCAGAATGTGACAAAGTCTTTTTTACACGGGGAGCCGGTATGCATGCAAACAAACAAAGAAGATATATTGTCCAATCTTCGTGACCACTGCTGTCAATATTAGGCCGATCCATCTTCTTTCAGTGCAAGGACGAAGGTACTGTCACAGGGTTGGAAACCCCAGCATTCGGTGTTTTCTCCCATCTCAATTAAGGATAGAACATATACTACACTTTCATCCCGGCAAAAAGGCCGAGCATCTGGTGACAAGCGACAAAGGAGAAATTTACAGAGTTCCAGGATTGAACGAATTTGAATCAGCAGGAGAGCTAATTAGTGTTTATGTAGATCTGACAATAACAACAAAGATGTGGATATTAGTCTAAATATAAATAACTTCTCATTCCAGAAATTCGGACCAAAAAGAAAAAAAAAATTAAAAAATGTCTCAGTTCATATGAGCAAGATTTTTTGGTTTTGGTGTAAAGATTGGAGAACAAGGTGACTTGGGATGGCAATAAAATAAATAGACAATGAACCAAAAAAAATTAAATTAAAAAAGAAGGCCGTGTTTAACCTTCACGCCCACAAAACGACAGTGTGTCAAAAGGACTTGTTATTTCCTTGACACCGCTAATAATGTATACACTTTTTCATTCCCTCGGCAATGTTTATTTACAAGATTATAAAAAATATGTGAAACAACTACAATGTGATATTTATTTGTCTTTTATAAACATTTATTGTTTACAATTTTATATTGGTTATTCTCTTGAAACCGGTATTACTGTATACACTTTTGACTCCCTTAGTAATGTTTATTTACAAGATTTTAAAAAGTTGCCTGTATGCATACATAGGGGCTACGGGCGACCACTGGCATCAATATTACATCCACCCCACTTCTCTTAGTGTAATGGCAAAGACGCTGCCACAGGGTTGGAAACTCCGAATGTGGGCGCCTTCTCCCAACTCAATTAATGATAGGACAGTACAATTCGATATTTATTATTTGCCTTTTATAAAGATTTATTATTTACCATATTATAAAGAAACAAATTTGAAAAAAAATCTTTTTTAGTAAAAAAGCACTCAAAATTTGCAGCCCTCAATATTTGCACGAAGAGAAATATATCGAAAATGCTCTTCAAACTCCTTCACTACTTTAATTATTTGATATTCAATGCGAAATAAAAGGCTTATAAAATATTCCAAAATAGAAAAGCGGCTCTTCCTAAAAAAACCCAAAATAAGAAAAAAAAATATTGTTCTACCCACTAAATCTTGTAAATATATGATTAATTTGGTAAATAAGCGATCGAATAATTAAATATAAGTTTTAGCTCGTCTTCCCACTGAGACATCGATGTGACACAAAGTCGAAGTTTAGGATGGGGAACACGAACGCCTGCGAATGAGCCAGGGACAAAAATTACCCAGTCCCCGCAACCGTCGGTTGCGCTGGACTCGGTGGCGACCACCGATCCAATTCTCTAATGTAATAGGGGTATTTAGCCTCAGGAAACTGTTCCTGAGGGATCGGGCACTTCTCAGTGTTATTTTTCTCATAAGCATATCTGTCCTTGGACAGAGATACAACGGAGACGCAACCAACAGGATAGGTAAGCATCTTTTTTGTCAATTCTCAAGAATAAAGAAAATGTAAAAATCTATTTTCATATGTCTGGGTTTTGTAAATATTCTGATTATTTCTTTTTAAAACGGTAAACACTGCCGAGGGAATCAAAAGCGCATATAATAGCGGTATCAAAGGAATAACCATCCTTTTAACTTTTTTTTTGGTTTGTTTGTTTTTGCAGGCACAAAGGTTAAACTTTGTCAAAAAGACATTCGGTAATAGGGTATTAAATTGATTCAATAGATTGCTTATTATTGGAAAAGCATATCTATTAAATACTCTCAACATAGCTTTCTATTCCTGTCCGTCTAAAAGAAGTTACGGTAATATAATTCTCCGTTGCTATCAGACAATGGAATTCGTTTGAAGATCATGCAGCAGGAGCAACAAACCAGTGTTAGACGTTTTTACAGTTAAAAAGTCCTGTATTCACTTTTATTTAACAATCTCCCGTTTGCATTTTTCTTTTTGGCAATGGTATTCACCCTGTACCAGGCCCAAGAACTGCTCGAACTAGGGGGTTACAAAATTAGGGGCACAGTTTATGCAGGTATGTGTGGAAGATAATGGTTAACTTTAGACTTGAATAGGTTAAGACTGGTTCGTAGGAAGACGCTGCTTTTCTTACAAAAATATTCACCTTGTACAAGGCCAAACAGCCACTCAAGGTAGTTGGATATAGATTAAGAGGTGAGAGGCAGATTTTATGCGGATATGTGTGGAGAATAATGGTTAAGCCTAAACTTGAACAGGTTAAGTTTGATTCGTGGGAAGAAGCTACTTTGATTGTAAAAATATTCACCTTGTAGAGACACTTCATATCTGTAGACCCAGAGAGCCACTCAAGGTAGATGGATACTGAGTAAGAGGTAAGAGGAACAGTTTATGGGGATGTGTTGGGAAAATAATGGTTAACCATAGACTTGAACAGGTTAATATTATAGTGACTGAAGAAGCATTGACTTGGAAGGTAGCTCCACAAAGCAGTGGTTCGCGAGTTGCGACGTTTCGTCTATGCAAAAGCGGTTGTAGGGTAGAAAATAATTCATCACCCACAAGGACGTAAAAAATCTTTTGAACTCTATCGAAACTGGAAAGGAAAGCTTCTACCCATATATGGCAGCTGTGATTCATTTTCGGTCTGATCTAGCTCTTATAAAGTTAAGGATAGCAAGAGCTGTCAGGTACTTATTGGAGTGCTACGATGGAGCAGCCATTTCTCTAGTAGTTTTAGCAATGTACAAGTTCCACTGAGGTCTGTATTGAGCTCAGGAGGCACTCGAGGCATGGAGCTTCCCTGAGAGTACACCTATTGATTCATTCTGACCAGGCTCGATGTTCCTTAACTTTGTGCTTTCAACAAGATGTGGCCGTAAGTCTTGTAACCACGTGGGTGTGCTGGCAAAATGATAAAACAAGATATGAAGGTTTCTTACTTCACATTACATTTCATTCAACTCGTGTCCATGTCAGTTACTCTTAGCGAGTCTATGATATGCAGCCCTAGGACCTCGTCTAATACGCTAACTCTACATTCTGATGACAAAAATTTAGCCCATATTATCTCTGAAGCAGTTGTTTATATATATATATATATATATATATATATATATATATATATATACGTAAAAAAATCACAAGATCGCCAAAACCTACCGCGGTTTCACACAACGGCTCGTCAGGGCCCTGACGAGCCGTTGTGTGAAACCGCGGTAGGTTTTGGCGATCTTGTGATTTTTTTACGTGTCTTTGCTCTACATTGCTTCCTATTTGTTATTTCACTTTGGTTAGTTCTGTAACGAGCCCTTTTTCTTTCTTTGTGGTTGGTTCCGTTTGGGTTTTTCTTTTCTTTACTGCGGGGTATTGTATGTATTGTCTGTATTCCGCAGTTTTCTTTCCCCCCCCTCTTGTCCAACGCCTTACAGCGACGGATAGTAACGGAATTAGATTCTGTCTGTTATTTGTTGTCCTTAAAGTTTATTTTCGTATAGTTTTAGGATTTAGATACTTACAGAGTCGGTCTTGTTATTATATTATATATATATAATATGTGTGTGTGTGTGTATTCTAAACATATACTATTAAATATAAGAGATATTGAATGTCTTATGTGTAATCATGAGCCATTCTAAACAACTTAGAACCAACTTAATAAAACATTATCCAAATATTGGAGAACTTTTGTCTTTATTTTCACCTAAAATTAAAGTCAAAATACGATGTTTAGAACGACTCATGATTAAACATAATAGACACTCATTGTCTCTTATATTTAACAGTATATGTTTAGAAAATTATCTGCTGCCTCGATACACTATATATATAAGGGGTTAAAGAATTTTATTTATAACATTACTTATTATTTTTAACGTTACATCATTAAATGCAACAAAAATATCCGTCTGTTCAACGCTATCATCCCTACACTTAATTTGACCAAACATTAATTTCATTTCATTTATTTTTATTAGTTGGTTGGTTTTGTTTAGCGGCTTGCTGAAATCTAAGTATTTTGAACGGAATTGTGTACCTTAAATTACAGATAAAATGTATTGTTGGTCATTTTTTATATATATAAAAATGTATTGCTACTATAGAAATGTATTTTTATACTTCCATAGTGTTTAGTTTTGGAGTTCACTATTTAACTATAGCTAGGATCCTAACAACTGCGACCACCTCAGGTCAGGGTAAACCTGGAAACAGCAGAAATTAAAAAGTGGTTCCATGCCCTCAAAATCTCCAATCATTCGATCAGAGGCGTTGCTGTCGTTTGTAGTTTATCGTCATACTATTTTTGTATTACTTGGAGCCATAAATGATTTCTCTTTTTGTCTATCATCACGCAGCTGTTTTTTGTTTTATTTTTTGTTTTTTTTAAGAGTGCATAGAGTCAAAACGCCCAAATTTCTGACTTTCCCTGTCTCTCTTAAGTGATGGCATATTGCAGATTGTTATGTGTTTAACATCTTGCTTAATTTCAGAATACCTTGCTATGGACTACTTTCTATCACAGAATTTACACTTTCATCCTAAAAGTCCAATGGATGCCCCCATATAGGTTCATCATTCAATGGTGTTTCTCCAGAATTAAACTTTGCAAACCCTATTTCATACTTGTCCTTCAGCTTTGACTCCTTAACCATAACCGCGACATATTTTTCTAGATGTCTTTATAGCTTGTTTTCTTGCTTGAACTTCTATAACATTCTTCTTTTATCTGCCATGCCCCTTAAGGACATAGGTGATCCCGGCGCTCTACATCTTCCTGTTCCTTGTAGATCTTAATATCTTTTGTCTTGTTATTTCTCCCAAACCCTGTTCTACCAGCCATTTGCTTAAGCTCATCAAGTATATCAGGCGCTGTTTTTCCCTGTCTCTCTTTCCTTCTATCCGCCCTATAAGTATCGAATTCTCCAAGCCCTCCTTCTGTATTACGTGCCCCCATAAACCTATGTGACGTAAATGCTCTTTCAATCCATTCATTAATGGGCATATTAATTTTTCTTTAATCCACTGTGTAGGCTGCCACTAACGCACAAAAACTAAATGTGCTCCAAATTTATTATTAACTGCTACATATGATTAGTATTTAGGAGGATACATTTGTCATTACAGTAGAAATTACTTAAAACATAACCTTATCTATCTATCTATCTATCTATCTATCTATCTATCTATTAGTGTACTCCATTTAACAGTTGCATATGATTAGCAGTTAGGATAATACATTCGTCATTCCAATTAGTTCATAGAAATAGAAATAACTTGAAACTTAGACATATAGAAAGACTTCTTGGTCAGGCTGAGAATTTTTCAGCACACCCTTGAATACTCCAAGAATTCATGTTTGTAGAGCCAGATAGCCACTCAAGGTAGAGGGTTACTGAGTAAATAGTAAGAGGAACAGTTTATGGGGATGTGTGGGGAAATATAATGGCTGACCGTAGAGTTGAACAGGTTAAGATTGGTTCGTGGAAAGAACTGACTTTTTATTTTTACCGAATAAAATTCGACAAATGCAAGAACAAATCAGTCAATCCGTGTTAAGTTACTTAGAAACATGGCGATGTTAGCTAAATAAAGAAAGTTAACTGTAATTAAATTAGAAATAGAGAAACTGTAGAATACAGCCTTTTACCATCTAAATAGTTAATTGTAAGCACTCTTCTACTCTAAGAGTTACTTTTCTCGTTCTCCCTTTCATTTGTTTGCTTCCTTAATAGCTACAATCTCCAAAAATTTAAATGCCACATCAGTTGCCATCTTCTATCTACTTGAATCCCATTCATCTCGTTATTTTTTCGACCTTGTTTTTTTTCTTCTCTTTCATTGTAACTCCCTGCGCACCTGCTTTGGTTGTTGTGAAAGGATTAAAAAAAACTACATTATTAATTTAAATCCAGAAAATATTTTCAGTGTTGCAATTTTTTACAATGATTTAGTCGTACTGTTTAACTCATAGCTGGTGAAAGCAGAAACAAATTCATACCTTTCTCAATGCTATTTGCATGTGAGTGAATATAATGACCCTGACTGGAATTAGACCTCGACTCTGCGATTTTCTATTCTGAGTTATTATCCATCATACTAACTGCATATCCACACTCAAAGCACATGGAATTCTCAAGTCATCACCTATCTAGGTAGTCGACATTGTTTAACTCTGGTGATTATATTAAAACAGTGTTTCAAAGATATATGACCGTAAGATATATGGAAAAATATAAAATCTTTTATACATCAAAAACAATTTTAAGAAAAAAAAAGAAAACTATGACAAAATGGAAAAAGATGACATTGGACTAAATGATGTATGCTTTTTATTTTTTTTTAAATATATATTTTCGCTATGTAATCTGGGTGATTTCATCTAGTTTCTTTTTGTTCATGTTTGCTATTAAATAACCCACTTTGTGATAATAGATGATTTACCAAGAATGGTGATATGTAAGAACTTGCATACACACACACACACATATATATATATAGTGTATCGAGGCAGCAGATAATTTTCTAAACATATACTGTTAAATATAAGAGACAATGAATATCTATCATGTCTAATCATGAGCCATTCTAAACATCATATTTTGGCTTTAATTTCAGGTGAAAATAAAGACAAAAATTCTCCAACATTTGGATAAGTTTTTATTGTTGGTTCTAATGTTTCGGCTCACATTAGCCATCTTCAGAGAGGATACAAGGACGTTAACATAAAAATATCCACCATCAGCGACGATTTTATCCTGTGTTGACATAAAACTTTGCTAAACAACGATAACAGTTGCCAAAAATAGCAAACGCAGTTCGTAAATGTGTAATGGGGTTCTATGACATCACACCGCGTGAATGCTTGAAATGATAACAGAACCATATATCTAAATGCAATGTAATGTGTTATGACCAGATTTAAACGTGATTTTATTAAGTGTGTGTTGTTTGGATTTAATGTAGATGGCCTCTAATATCTGAAGGTTCTTTTTACTGTGTGTATGAGTGAGGATTATTGTATTGTTGACTAGAAATTAACAGTATATGTTTAGAAAAATATATATATATATATTATTTGTAAGAGTAAGAACAAATGGAGTAACGATCATCAGTTCATAGAATTTACTCTATAAAAGTGCTCGATACAAATTTGAGCAATATTGTTATTGTACTATTTTTATTATAAGTAGTTATAATAAAAACATTTTACATCGCTACACAAAAGCTATCGTGTTTCCGTACTATTAATTGTACTTCGTCAGGCGATAGTTGATCACTGGTGTTGGGAATGATTTTTCTGAAAATATAAAAACTATTCGTTACCTATTTTCAGACAGTTAAAGGATAAAGACAGATTTTATCAATATTATTATTGGTCCTGGTTTGGCGGCTCGGCATCAGTCACTTACCTACAGCCATAAGGTTGTCTCCCCGTGTCATTTCTATAAATACTTTCATGGTAATTGTTCATCTGGGGTGCCTACACGTTTTAAGTTTAAGCACACTATTAAACTAACATTGAAATCTTATCACTTTACAGTTTATCTGGCTAAATGTAAGCCTACATATTATACTAACATTTTGTTTTCTCGCACTTCTCACTCGTGGAACTTCTTTCTAGTTCCATGCTTTCCAGACAACCTTAATCTGCTGTCCTCTTGATTACTCTTTGTTTTCCTTCTCATTATTAAAGTCTCTCTTCCTAATATTTCCATACACTGTATTCCCTTGTGTCTTAGTGGCTTTACTGCCTTGCAGTATATACATTTATATATATATATATATATATATATATATATATAGTCATCCGCAGACAGATCTGTTTCGCTGTATCACAGCTCATCAGTACGGTTAGACAGCCGATTGCTTTTTACCTAGGATTGTAACCCGACCTAATTGGCGTCAGTCGGCGATTCTACCTCTGCTCTACGGGCCCTCGGTAGAAGGAGGCAGACTTTTTAGCGTGTATGTTATCATTATACACGCCCAGATAGATAGATAGATAGATAGATAGATAGATAGATAGATAGATAGATCAAGTCAACGGAAAGATTAATCCAAAAAGATCTATTTAATATAAAATATTAAGAGATATATCTATTCGGAGCGCTCAATGGATATTATCCAGAGAAATACGATATACATAAAGGAAAACTAAATACATCATCTAAAGTAATTATAAAGTATAATTTATTTCGACGGGCGTACAAACTCATCTCTTCAGTCTTCAGAATAAAAACTTCGTTAGTATTACAATATCTAAGGGAGGTAACTAAACATTAATTTATTGCGAAAAGTTAATTTATCTCCCTTGTGTTGAACAAATTAACTTCTATGACATATGCTTTCTTTTAATATTGACCAAGGTCAGTTTTACATAGGCTATCATATCACTTTAATATCAGTTCTTCTTCTGTATGCCATGTTCCTTCCGGATGTAGATGATTATGGCCCTCCACATTTCCCTGTCCCTTGTAGCTCTTAACAACCCTTCTCCTGTTATACCACTCAAACCTCACTCCGCCATCCATTCGCTCAAGTATATCTAGTACGTCACGCGTTGCTTTCGCCTGTCTCTCTTTGCCGCTATCCGTCCCGTGAGCATCAGATTCTCCAAACAGTCCTTTCTCACTACCTGTCCCAGAAAATTCAGCTGTCATTTCCTTAAGTTAAATATCAGTTACTTATCAGATTCTCCAAACAGTCCTTTCTCACTACCTGTCCCAGAAAATTCAGCTGTCATTTCCTTAAGTTAAATATCAGTTACTTACTTATATTCAGAATTATTTTTAGTCTCTAGCTGTAATTAACATCGTGTATAGCTAACACCTATAATTATTTCGAGAGTACCCCACAAAAAAAGAGGAAATTTGTTACAGTTTATTTAATTGTTTTAATTTTTGTCATAGTTATTTGAAAACCAGGCAAACGATAGACATTTTGTAGCTTAAAATAGAATAAAAACACAGATGTTAGCTGAGATGTTAAAACTAAAAATGTTAGTCATTTTTTTATAATGTAAATCTTAAATTTTCTGTTTTTTTTTGTAAGATACCCTGTTTAACCCATCCCTCCAGCTGTGGATTAAATATGATGTCAGATTTGGTTCTGCAGCGTTGTTTAGCAACCAGTCTATCGCAGAAAGTAATGGCAACCTACTGCGGGAAAATCTTAAGCCCAGTCAGTCATGTCTCTTTCAAGACATGGTCGCCCAAGCGTGTATCACGTATGGCATTTAATTGACTGTCTGACCCTGTATAAAAGACTAGACTTGTATGTTTTGGGCGGATGGCTAGGTGGTTAAACGTTTTGGTTTCCGATCATGACGCCCGAAACATGAGATTTTACTATGATCGATTTATCAGGAAGAGGACTTCTTGCTATCGACCTGAAGAAGCAATCATAGCGTGTGACGCCTGTGAAAAGTGCCTTAAAACCACACAGTGGGTTAATCCAAGACATGTGAACGGGGCTGTTTGTTGTTTGTTATGCTAGCAAAAATCACAAGTCATCGTAATGGCGTTTTTCAAACTAATGATCATGTCATTGAATAAGAGAGTAAGACACGGGATTGAATCTTTCGAGATGTGGGCAGATGTGGTCCTTAGAGTGCCATAGACATTGAGACGCACTAATAAGTGGGTGCTAGATACCCTCAGAAGAAGATACGTATCGAGAAAGAGCTCTAAGGAAGCTCCGTTACTTTGGGCATATTATGGGGCTAGGTGACTTCAATAAGGGCATTCTGCTGGACCCAGTGGAAGTAAAGCGGAACTAGTGACGGTTCATGGTTTTATGACATTACGAGGTTGACTGGAATGAACGTGACTGAGGCTGAATGGGTAGCAAAAGACAAAGAAATGGCGGGCACAAAATGGGCTAACTAAATAAATGATGATAACGATACCAAATAATGTGCTCTCTCCCAGAAACTGTAACTAATGTTGGCTCAGCATAGTTGGAGTACAAATTACAAGTAGGGTCTGTGAGTGTTGAACGAGCATTTATGTTTGTTCAACACCCACTTCCTGCTATTCAAGCCCTGTTTCAGCTATCTGCTAAGGTGTCTGCAACAGAAGATTGGCTAGCAGACGGATGCGGTCATGATAACGAGTATCCAGTCATTCCGTCTATTGAACAGTAGAGGTTTAACATGTGTTTCCTGTTTAGGATTGGGTTCCCGGTTCTCTTTAACTTCCAACAGTCCCTTGCGTCAGAGTGACATTATCACCTTGCATGGGGTTAATTAATTAAAATATATATAAGATCCATTCGTTATGAATGTCTCAAGGACTAATTGCGTAGACTTGATATAATTTACTAACCAGAGTGGACCTTATTGAACCGGCATGAACAGACTTGTGGAGTAAAACGTCTGCAGTGGGCAACTATTGTATGAGTTTGTAAATTTTTTAACTGTCACATTCACAATGACTAAGCGAAAAGATTCTTTAGATCTCGTACTGTTATTTTTTTTTTTTCCTTTTTTTGCAAAGTGGTGTATCGCTCAGAGCAAAAATTTCTGTTGAAACGTCATTGGTGACATTGAGCACTGAGAAGAATGTAACAAAGCGGCGGGTGGCATTTCCCGAAAGAGGACTTTTCAGACTATTTTAACCCCGGGATAAGTGTGGGAAGTTTCATAGCAAGTAATTTGAAGTAGACTATGGCGCCATTGCTCAAGGTAGACTTTTTTTTCTAAATATTAAATGATCGGATACTTTCCGGATAGATCTTGTACATACAGCAGCTTACTGGACATTGTGCATCTTTTATGAAAACCCTTTCAATAATAGACTGCTTTGTAAAAACATTAAAAACGGTTTTACACACCTCTTCATTAAATTGAAAATGAATAAAAATTAGACCAAAAAATATAGCTGACTGTTTCAGTTTGGGAAATAAAATTTATGAAAGCCTGAAAAGATTTAAAAAATGTTTTTTCGTGATAAAACTTGGATGAAATGGTAAAGTCGTAGATGAAAAATAATGAATTTTGTTTGGGTAGAATGTATTTTAAGAGGCACTCTCGTAATTTAAAACATGATTTGTTATTATCAACAGACTTTCTAAGTTTTTTGAATTTTTTTAATATTTCAGAAATTATTTTGTCTGTATCGTGGAATAAAAAAATATTTTTTCATTGTATCTCTTCTTATTTCTGATAACAACCACAACACCTTTCCGTAAGCAGGTTATAGAAAGTCTCTATTTTTGGACACTTCCATAAAGCATTATTAAGTCTAGCTCAAAATAAGGGAATTTTGATAAATTTGAACCTTTGTGCTCACAAAAACACGGTTTTCCCCTAGCACTACTATTATCTTAACTACCTTCACTCTCTCAGCAATGTTTGTTGTTTTAAAAAGAGATTATGAGAACTGGAATAAAACCTAAACATATTAAAGTTAATTTATACATTTTCTTTGTTCCTGAGAATTTACAACAAAAATATTAAACACCGTTTATTTGGAGGATAATTTTATATTTATAACATTCTAAAAACTAATACAATGAAATATTTATCATTTACTAATTTATAAAGAAATAAGTACGAAAACAATTTTTTAATCCTAAGTTAAAAATAGTTACTAAATTATTATAATATGTGAACCAATTGTACGGAAATTATTATTATTTACAATTTTATAAAGTTTGAATCAATTGACAATTAGCTGATATTTTTGCCAACCATTTCAATAAATAATATGATAAATAAATAGTGTTTATTATTTTTGTTGTCATTTCTCAAGAACAAAGAAAATGCATCAATTCACTTTCTTCATTTTTAGGTTTTATTACAATTCTAATAATCCCTTTTAAAAGCAACAAACTTTACTGAGGTGTGACGGCATTTGTTGTCAATGAAAAAACAATCCTTTTTGAAATTCTGTTTTTTGTGGGTATGAAGGTCCAGTTTTACCAAAATTTCCATAATCACCTCGAATAAAGGAGGTGGATTCGTTACCAGGTATATGA
Source organism: Ascarosepion bandense (assembly GCA_037127315.1). Taxonomy (NCBI): domain Eukaryota; kingdom Metazoa; phylum Mollusca; class Cephalopoda; order Sepiida; family Sepiidae; genus Ascarosepion; species Ascarosepion bandense. The sequence continues at coordinate 2,369,332 of JBBBDQ010001359.1, read as the reverse complement.
ATACATTTTTTTCTTCACCCTAAGCAAGGCAATACTGCCACTGGTGCGCAAAGAAAAAAGAGGAACAAGTTACAGGAAGTGTCGGAGAATGGATAACAGAAGGATGGGAATACTAATGGGAAGAAGGTAAGGGGAAGTAGAGTGAAAAGGGAGGAGAACAAGATACAAGATGTCGGAGAAAGGATGAGAGAAATATTGGAGTCAAGGAGATAATAGATGGCAATCGACGTTGCACTTAAACTCTTGGAGATTGTAGCTAACAAGAAAGCAAGTAACCGGAAGGAAGATTCACAGGCGGGAAGTGCAGGAAAAGAAGCTGGTAGAGTAGAAGTGGGGGCTACATTTGACTGTTAAAGGTTGAAACCTAGTTGCCAGTCTAGTAGCTCGAGTAAATTCATGTAGACGGGGGCACTAGTGAGCTAATCTCGTCGGAGCAGAAGTAGTGAAAATATTTGTAGAAGAGACAGAGGGAAGCCACATCCCATCGGTGAGAAAGTGACTGGAGTCGAATTGCAGATTCTCCTTTGAATTTCGTCGAGATAAATAGCAGGGGCGCCCGACCAGATTTGACGACGGTATTCAATGCACTGATGGATGGTAGATTTGTATATAATGGTAAAATTAGATTTTTACTTCATGATACAAACGTTTATGAGAAAATCGTTGAACACAAAATAATTTCCAAGACATAAAAATTTAATGATGTTATTAGAAAGTTAGCTCATAATGATGAATAGTTACAGTCTGAAATCAATAGAATACAATCCATAAAAAATGACAAAATATTTGGTGGATTAATTTCAGAGAAAGGTTTTGCAGTAAAAGCAGATTTCAAAGCCAGAATTAAAAAGAAAAAAAATCATGGTTAAAATAAACTCAAAGCTTTTAATCAAACATTCCATTTGTTTTTTAATCTCTTGCCTCCAAAAGCAATTATTTCTCCTCCTTTGCCAATGAGTAAATTAAAAGCTGCTTTCTCTTTTAAGGAAAGATAAAGTTCTGTCGGCTGGTGACGGAGGATAAAAAAAAAGCTGTTAGCAGGAAAAGATGAATGGCTTTTACCATATTTATGCACCGGGTTCAGAAGGACAAGGAGAGAGAAAGCTATGTCGTTAGGGGATAATTAAGCTAAGTCAATTAATTGCGAAACGATCTGAAAGAGAGTAGAGGTACCTGGATCTCACTGAGGGGCGGTGGTTTGGAGATCTAACATATCTGGAACGGATAAAATGGAAACATGGAAAGTGAATTTTTAACAAGGTGACAATAAAGATAAAAATAGGACAGCCATGTTGAATTTTTGCGTGATTTAAGAGAAAAAACATGTGACAAGACATCCAAATAAAATGCATGAAAAAAAAATACACACAAATCAAATTGAACACTTTGGCAAACTTGGACTGACTTTTGTGCCAGTAAAAAAAAACAACAAAAAACTAAATAAACGAAGTATTAGAAGGAAAGTTTTTCTCTTGACACCGCTATTATTTTAACTACATTCCACCCTCAGCAATGGTTGTTGTTTTAAAAAGCAGTATTTTGAATTATAATAAAAATGTAAACACGATGAAAGTGAATCTATACATTTTCTTTTGTTCTTAAGAATTTAAACAAAAATATTTAAACACTATTTATTCATTTATTTATTAAATTTACAAGAATAATTTGTATATTTACAACATTCTAAAAACTAATACAGTTAGAACTAATGCAGCTTTTATCATCTGCCTCGACCTGCTTGTATATATAGAAGTATGTTCTTTACTTTTCACATGATTTGAAATTTGTCTGCCTCATTTAGGCAGAAGCATTAAAATGTATTTTTTACGTCTTTAGAGAATAAACCATTTCCTTTTCTATACGCCAGTATATATATATATATATATATATATATATATATATATATATATATATATAAATTATATTTTAGAACATGTACATAATTTTCTTTAATATATATCCACTACAAAGGTACATTTGTTTCCACATTGTAACTTCAATGTCTCATCAAGCGGTATGTATAGGAATGGAAAGCTCTATATATTATATATCGAGACTGTTTTAAATTAATGTTTTGGACGTTGTAAAAATTCTTTCTTCGTTCTGTATTAACTCGGATAGATAGATAGATAGATAGATAGATAGATAGATAGATAGATAGATAGATAGATTTGTTTGATTATTATTATTATTTGCTCAAATACGAGTATCTATTAAAATAATGTTCAAGTAAATCAAAAATATATCGGTTGTTAATTTATTCCGTAAATCTCCAGAACTTTCCGCAATATATATAAGGATCAAGATGGAAATTGTGGATAAACTGTCTGAAGTTTGTTTTGTTGTTCTTTTTCAAGCACTTTCGACCATATCGGTTATTATGAAGAAACATGTGGTGTCAGTCAAGCGCATAATGTTTCCTTGTCTACAGCTTGAATCAGTTTAAAGTGTCGTCACGCATAAAGATTAAAAGGAACGAAACCGCATTAGATTTTTTAGGCGTTTTTTCGCATAACAATCACATGCAATCTTTATCATTTACAAATTTATAAAGAAATAAAGAACATTTTTAATTCCTAAATTTATAAACATTTATAAAATTATTATTGCCAATTTTCAAGAACAAAAAAAAAATATATAAATTCACTTTCATATATTTTATGTTTTATTACAATTCTAATCATCGGTTTTAGAAACATTAAACATAAAACATTAATGAGGAGTGAAGGTAGTGAAGATAATAGTAGTGTCAAAGAAAAAAACATTCTTGACGCTATTTTTTTTCTAGGACGGAGGTTCAAGTTTGCCGAACATTAAAAAAAAAAAGACGAAAGAAATCGCCTAATGTTAACAAATTAACCGAACACGCAGTTCTTTAGAAAAATTCGTAGATTCAGATTTTTCAGGCAGCAAATGTGATTTTACAAGTATCTAAGTAGCTGAGTAATGTTTTTAACATTTCATTTGAAATTGAGACTGTTAGGAGATGTGTGTACCAAAACTAACGGTTACAGTTGAGAACTTCTAAATCAAATTAATTACATACGTAGGATTATATATATATATATATATATATATATATATATATATATATATATAGGACAATAATTAAAAAAGAGATAAATATACTTGAAAAAATATCTATAAAAAAGAACAGAAAAAGAACTATTTTAAGTACCTCCAAAGAAAAGCGATGCCTAAAGTTTAAAATCATCTTTAAAAATGAAAAAAAGATTTTTAGAAAAGATTTTATTTTGTTTTTATTTTAATCTAATCGATTAAATTGTTTCTAATGTGCAATATTTCAAACTGAGTTTAAATTGATTGAAATTATTTTTGAGTCTCTAAAAATGAGTGAAATTGGCCAGATACATAACTCTATTTACACAACATAATTATTTTCGTTAAAAAAATCTTTCAAAAATAAAATATACTTTTATGAAACTTTATTTGATGAAGATTAGCTGATTTAAAATCTAATTAACCTGATTTGAAACAAATATTACTTTATGTTTAAAATATAGCAGAAAAGCAATATTTAATAAGGATTTGGATGTTTTAATGAGGTGTTGACAACTTTCTCGATAGACTTGAAGCTATAGGGAGATAGTTAATGTTTATTAATTCAGCCTTGTGTCATACATAACCAAACTCTCTACAACTTAGGATTTATTCGTTATCATCAGAAGGTTGGCAGCAGGTTAAAATGTATGGAATTGTGAAAAATAAATTATACACTTTGCATGTTAAAATAAAAATTTATTAAAAGAAAAGAATAACATGAACTGTAAAAGTTAATATTCAATGAGAAATAAGTAATGAGTTAATAGTATCAAGAGTTGTAGAAACGTTCGTAGTAGTAACTTGTACGTATGTGTGTATGTATGAGCGTTTGTTTGGTAGGAGTGTCTTTGAAGTATTCACTCAGTCTTAAACTGTCCGTTTGTTATCAAGTATAAGATGAGGCATATGGGAATATTGAGAATGGACAAGAAAAAGTAAAAGGAATCAGCACACGAAAGAAGGAGAAAGAGAACGAGTGTTCGACGCGACCTTACGTCCGGGTTGACTTGAAGTTTCTCCCGTTACATTTTAGTGTGTCGTCTCTCTCACTGCTCCCATCTGATTGACTGGCTGACACTGACCGAAGCCTTTACAGCTATTTAGTTTTTTCGCACTGGATCGCTAATTCTTCTCGAGTCTTGCAAATCGCTTCCATTGGTCAGAAAATCAATTTAACATCTACTCGCGAAATACGGTTTCGACTTTTTCTTTAAGCACGTGGTCAATCCTTTTTCTATTCGGCAAAACCAGGATTTCACACGTCATTGTGAATTTTTGTAAAAGTGAAGAAGAAAGTTGCTTTTTATTCTTAATTTCCTATCCACCACAGACTTATGTTTGGCAGTTTTTTTTTCTACGGAAGACACAGCTCTAACAATTACTTCACGAATATAATGCGAATGTTTTTTTTTATATTATTTTTTAACTACTCAGTATTTTAAAAAAATTCTAAATAATCCAATATTTTATTGAATGTTGAGAAAGTGTTAGAAAATTACCAGTAAATTTTATAGTTATGACACTTATTTCCTGATAATGTAACGTTTGGAAATCCGTAATTTAAAAAAAATTGCATGCAAAAAATTTTATTTTTTTAAAAATACTACGGGCTGCTGAATTGAGAGTAAGTTTTTTTCATTTATGATTAGTAAACAATATAACAAATACACATAACCATTAAAAATGAATGCATAATTTTAAAAGGTTTAAAACTTTATAAATTATTAAAATTAAAATTTAAACAAAAAATTAATTCTTGTAAAAATTCATTATTCTTCATTTTCATTCAAGGACTTGTGCATATAACTAATATAAACATTAAGTCCTACAAAAATAAATATCTTAAAATTTCATAAAATTAAAAAATGGGAGGCGAGTAACAAATGTTAAAATATTTTACCAAGACTTTCTTTTTTAAAAATGTAACATTTCTAAAATACTTTCGTTAAAATCTAAAAATCATTTTTTTCACCGCAAAATATGCTAAAGTTTCTTGTACTAATTTTTAATCACCTGTTGATGCAAAAAAAATATGGTTCGTAAGGATGAAAAAATATAATTTAACAATAAAAAAAAAATCCAACGGTCTGTACTCAGGATTTTGATAATAAAACTGGGTTGTTTTTATTATTTTTTAAGTTTGGAGCATTTATTTAATTGTGCATGGTTGTTTTTCGTGAATCTTTGGAGGTACCTACTTTTAAGACAAACAGCTTGTTCAACGTTTATTTATTTATTAGTAAAAACAATATTTACTGCTAATAATATGCAGCTTATATATATATATATATATAACTTTTATACGCATTTGTATACAAGCATTATTTTAATGTCATATCTAAACAGACTCATATTCAGCTTGTATAGCTATATTGAAGGGGATTCTAAGGTTAATATTAATTTGCAGGTTTGTTTACATTCGCAGTGGTATTTGTGCGAGTGAGTGTACCACGTGGTTTGTTTGAAATTAAGCAACTGCTTTGCACAGAGACTACGGTGTTTGTTCATCTGGTTGCCAAGAATGTTTCCTGATGGGGAAAAAAGACATATACTCTCACTATTGCATCCTAATCTCGTGTGAACAAGCAGACAGAGTGTGGTTGAGTATATATATATATATATAGCTTACTACAATGCGACCTAAAAGAAGAAAAACAGTCTCCTGACAGATGCTATCAGCGACGAGTTCAGATTTGCTGCATGAAAGACAAATCAAGTTTTTTTCTGATTAAGGGTTCTCGCCGCACAAAACTTTCACATTTTCAAGTGGAAAACCATTTTTTTAAAGACCCTGAATTTTTAAAAGTACTTTTTAACAAAAAGAAAAAAAGATAACATTCCATTATTGTGAGTTTTGGCACAAAATAATTCCAACAATGTCATCAAAGATTTAAAATTGCAGAAATTTGTTACTGTTGTTCCAAGAATAAAAAAAAGAAGTACAAAAAGTCATAAAATATTTTTATATTGAACCACACATACACATATATATATATAAATGAATGATAAGATAAACAACAAATAGGAAACATTTCAGCTTCATGATCATCTGATGAAGCTTTAATAAAAGAGAAACATTTGAATATTTCCTATTTTTATCCTATTTTTTATCATATCCCATGTTTAATCTGTATTTGATTCATCTATATATATATATGTATGTATGTATATATGTGTGTATATATACTGTATACATATATACATATATTATACATATACATATATATATACGCAATATAAATATATACACATATATATACATATATATATACACACATATATATATATATATATATATATATATATATACAGAGTGCTATGCATAAATTGTCGCCATTTTATATTTCTAATTTCGTCCTTAGTCGTTGTTTGTTTTTGATTTTGTAAACTACACAGTATATTAGGAGTCAGGTGAGCATCGTCTGTCTGAAAAAGAAACCATGATACAAGCGTTCACGCTAGAATCTCCAATACGATGATTTTGGAGTATTTTGGTGTCAATCTGAGGACAGTGCAGAGGATTCAGAAAGAGTTGGATGGGACTAATGGTGATTACGAATGTATCTGGAACGATCACTAGTGATGGCGACGTTATGCCTTTATTTATCTTTCCACGGTGCCTCCTCCTCCACATGGAGACTTACATCAAGTGCATTGAGAAAGTAGCGCTCTCTTGAGTCAAGAGGGTGGCTACTGGAAGACCCTATAGCACTCTGTACCACGCCACACAGGCAAGAGAACCCAGTCATGTCGGTAAGACGATTTCTGCGACCACTACAAATCTTACATCTGGCCACACAACTCCTTAGACTGAAACCCTCTTGTTTATTATGTGTGGAGCAAGAAAACTTCTTGTAACACTAAAGCTGAACTAAAAGCAAGGATTATGGCAGCCTTCATCAACCTAAACAAGGAGACTTCTCAGAAGAATTGCAGGAGATTCCGAAGTCATTAGGAAGCCGTGGTTAAAACCACTCGCGATTTTACTGGATAAATTTAGTCTTTCGTATTTCAAGTATTTTTGTGTAATTTTGGTAAATATATCTGTTAAAATGAGATGTCAGTGTTATTTTCATTTTTGCGTAATTTAGACGGTAATTTACCCATCGTACACTGTATAATTGTGTATTTGGGCAGGATATATACGAGTTTTATACAAGTTTCATTAAAGAGAAGTGACAAGGTACTGCGATTAAGGTTTTTATTTAATTTCTTTTTTTTTTTTCTGGACATGACGTAAAAACTGTGCGCTTTCGGCTATTCTATTAGCCATTATCAGGAATTTAACCTTTAAAGAATTTGAGCTTTTCTATTAGGAAAACCACTTTTTAAAGCCAAATTGTGCTTTACCAATTAGGTTATGGAAAACCATTACAATAAAGCAAAGATTCAATTACCTACTTCCGAAATACTCATTCTTTATTAAGCCCCATTAAATTTTAAGGAAATTAATCCATTTTTATCTATGAAAGTTTGGTTGAAGACCAACAAAAGTACATCAACCAAGATTTTTGTCTTTGACGTTTCTTTCATTACATATCCAAGAGTCTTTAAACATGGAAAAGAACAAAAACAAACAACCCAACATTCAATAAAATTTCATTCAGTTTGAAAGAAAATATTTAAAATATTTCACATCTTAAAAAAAGAACACAACAAATTGATGCATAAAGACATTGTATTTAAAAAAACAAAAGAAAAAAATTCCAACATGACACCCACAAAAAACACAATAACGAAACACAAGACGTACCTTCAGCACAACTTGATCAACACACAAAAATGTATTTTCTGTTAATGGCTTATGAAAGCTGAAAACATTTACATGACAATGGACAATTTATGTTTGAAATGTCTCTCGAAACCAGAAAGGTGGTTCAAACCAAAGAAAAGTTAAATAAAATAAACCTTAAACAAAAATACTTCTGTTGGTCTTCAAACAAACCTCCATAAATAAAAAATTGCTGCCCCAATAAATTATATATATATATATGTGTGTGTGTGTGTGTGTGTGTCTGTGAATAAATATAGTTTTAAGGTGTGCTATATTTATAGGATAAAGCGCTTAATATCAAAGATAGAGCATATGTAAATATAAAAGAGTGAACATTGAAGTCAACACTCAGGGGCGACAGACAGTTTCATGCTAAGCGCAATCATCAGGTTCACTCTTTTATATATATATATTCATATAGATAGGTGTGAGTTTGTAACCCTGGGTTTCACGCTTGAAAAGCGTGAAACCCAGGGTTACAAACTCATACCTATCTATATGAATATGTTTGCTCTATCACTGATATTGAGCACTTTTAAATAAGTACCACGCATATATAATATGTAAACAATATAATATATAGAACAAATTACATATATATATATATATATATATATATATAAACAGAGTCTACTAAAAAGAAGTAATGCATACACACTTTAGGTTTTCTGTAGGATGATATTTTCTCGGCAGTTGGCATTACATTCATAGCTGTAGCATCAATAATTTCTAAAGGATGTCGTGTATTGCAGAAAACTGACTACATTGGTGGTCCTTAGACAAAAAAGTGAAAATGCATGTGCAACAATCAAACTGGACATTGTGACCAACATTGCCCAGGATTTAGTTCACTGTACTGATAAATATCTAGATACTAAAGGCCACCATTTTGAGCATCTCTTGTGATTGTAGAGTCAAAGGTAACTTGTATTAATCTTGTGATATTGGGATAAATTTAGTAATACAATATCCATACCAGTTTTTCCATTCCTGAAATGTGGATACATTTTTGTGGTATATATATATATATTGTTTGTTAAAATGACTCACTCTTCTGTTTTTTTAATATTATACAAGAATTTTATTTCTTGTTGAATTTGAAATAACTATGGTATTGGAGAGGTTTAAATGATTTTTTTAAGCAAAAGCTTAGTAATATATATATAATCTAGCCTCACTAAAGCACTGTGATGCAGCGAAACCGGCCTGTCTGAGGATGGTTTATATATATATATTATGCTGAAAGCAATAATTTAAACATTATAATTAAACAGAAAATGACAATTGTTAACATTTACTTGGTAGAAAAATAACAAATAACAAGACAAAAAATGCACAAATAGGTCCCTTCCCTGCCAAAAAAAAAAAAAAATACGATCACATGTATTTCCAGATAGAAGGGAAAATGCTTATATTACATAAAGTTTGTCTTCGATCTTTACTTGTGAAAATTACTTGGAGAAGATTTTTATATCAAATAAATTTTGTAAACGTAGCTATCATGAGATTTTAATGAATTCAAATGAAACCCTTTTTATCAAATATGAGTTTCTGTCCGTAAATTTGACTAAAAATGAAAAAGAACAAGTTTATATATCTGAGATTAGGCACTGTAATTATTTACATTATTTATATTGTTCGAACTGTTGTCTTCATCTTTTTTGCCATATTCATGATGTTTTGGCTGTTGTATGCTCTGACCTTCTTCCGGTGACTAGAATTTTGAATTGAACCCTTTATTTCAATCGCTGGGGTAAGTTGTTCTTGTTCCATGAGTCATGTCACTTCTAAAAGTTTTAGTTATCTCCCTTTAACTCAACTCTTATTTGTTCACCACTGCTGTAGCCAGGTATTGAACTCATAACTCTTTGGATCAAGTCACTCAACCCAACCAACATTATCCACTACTGGCTACAGCAGTGATGAACAAAAAACATAACAGGAATCTTCTGACTAGTCAGTCATGAATTCAAAAAGATATAATTGCTTGAGCATGTATCATATATGGCACTTAACTGATTTAAAAGAGTTAATGGCATTTATTGATAACATTATTTCTTATTATTTAAAAATTACAACATTAAGGGCAACAAGAAATATCTGTCTGCCCTTATGGATTTCTGTATTTAGTGACTGGAAGTGACCCAATATCAACCATGCAATTGACTTCCTTTGACACTCTAGTGTAAATGTTTATTCCAGAATTGCATCAAAGATATAAAGTTCTCATAGCCAGGAATATTAGTGTGGACTAGCTCTCACTGCCTATAAAATGCTTCCGTAACATGTGGCTCAAATACTAAGTCTTGCTCCAAACCAGAGAATAGTTGAAGGTGGTAAACTGGGGCCCCATCACCTATTTTTAGTCTGATCTTACACTTTTAAAGCTATAGCACAATAGGTGAGGTCAGTTACTTATTGAAGAGGTATAAGGAGCAGACCATTTTTCCAGAGCCTTAAGAGATGGACCATATATATGTGCTCCACTTGAGGACAAGATTCAACTTGAGCCCAGACAGACACTCAAAGTAAGGAGCCTCATTGAGAGTACAATCACTCATTGTGACTGGTGGGAATTTATAGTCAGTTTGGTGATAATGAAAAGTTATTTGCTACAAATAAAGTATTGAAAGTTACAAGCCAGTTTTTCACCTGCTGGGATGTCCAAAGCAATTTTCTCCCCAACTGGATTGTAAAAAGCTAATTTCTCACCAGTTGGTCATTCAGGAGATAGTTTTAGCCAGATGGATTGTGTCAGAAGCCAGTTTCTCTCCTGTCAGGTTGTTAGAAGCCAATTTATCCCCATTGGACTGTCAGAGGTCAGTTTGTCCTCAGAAGACAGTTTCTCCCTGGTTGTACTAGAAGAAACCAGTTTCTCCCCTGTTTGGCTGGCAGAAGCCAGTTTCTTCCCTGTCACACTGTTAGAATCCAGTTTCTCCCATGTCAGGATATCAAAAGCCAGTTTCTCTTCAGTTGGGATTTTAGAAATTAGTTTCTCCCTAATTAGGCTCTCAGAAGAGAGACTAGCTTCCTGGCTTGGGTCATGTAAATTTTCAAAGAAATTACTAGTATTTCCAATCTTAAAATCTCAAGATTATTTTAATTTGACAAATATTTCACTGAACAAATAGCTTTTTAACATATTATGATATGCATTGGTGTGAGAGCAAAAAGATTATCAAATCTTTTACAATTTGCCCATGAAGAAAATGTATTATTTTTTGCTTGATGCCTTTTCTGTAATTGTCTTTTAGTATATTTTTTAGGGCAATGGTATTTCACATCTGGTGCCATTACATATTGTCCACAGAAAGGGAACTGTGAAAGTGTTACCAGAGTTCATCTCCCAATACACCATGATTACAGCTTATAATTAATGGTGAAGAGTGTCACAATAATCATTGCATATCATGCATCACAGTAAATATTTTGGATAGAGTGAGACTAACAGAAATAAGAAAAGGCTTGTCAGGGCCTTTCTCTGTTTGGTGAGGACCTGATAACAAGTTTTCTCATCTGTCCAGGGATAGCATTTTAGGCCTTCAATCCAGTTCTTTATTGATGAGTATGAACAACCCATCAAGAGAAAAGAGCTGTTTTGTGATTTTACAACAGTAGAAGTTGATGGCACATGCAATTTCTTTCCTTTGTACATTAAAATAAATGTGAAAGATGAAAGATGACAACATGAACATGAAAGTGAAAGTAAACAAGTGAGTTCAGATGACAAATGACAGCAGTGAAATGGACAGACCTGAAGCAGACTACCACCACGTTTAATTTCATTGTTTTTATATTTTTTTTTTACTTTTTTCAGTGTAGTCCTATCGATTACCCCCTTAGCTTTATGACTGACAAAAAAAACTTTTGAAAAATTTTAATATTTAAACATTTTCTGGGGAATCAGTTTTTCATACAATTTTATAGTAAATTGAGCCCCCATTTTGAAACCAATTGCCAGTACAACATTACCGCCACCTGTAGATTTGTTCATTATCAAATTTTTTGGACTTTTTCAGTGCAATATTATCTTTTACACCTTAAACTTGACAAATGACAAAAAAGAATTTGCAAAAATTTAAATATTTAAACAATTTTAGGACCAGTTTCTTATACAACCTTATAGTGGATTGAAAATGGAGGATCAATTTACTTTAACGCTGTATGAGAAACTGACCCCCACCACAAATTTGTTTAAATCTTGTAATTATTCAAATTTTTTTTTGAAAATCGGAAAATTTAAGCAACAATCAATAGAACTGCACTGAAAAAAGTAAAAAAAAATGAAAAACAACAAAATTAACATAAACAAAGCAACTCCAACGTGAATGGATTGAAAATGGAGAATTGATTTACTATAACGTTGTATAAAAAACTGACACTCTACCAAAGTGGTTTAAATATTGTAATTTTTCAAAATTTTTTTTATAATCGGAATGTTTAAGTAACAATCGCTAGGACTGCGCTGAAAAAAGTAAAAAAAAAAATGAAAAACAACAAAATTAAATGGTGGTAGTCTGCTTTAGGTCCGCCGTGAAATGAATGAAGGAAAGTGAATGATTCTGAATCAAAACTTTCAATGAATAAGAAGAATGAAGAAAAATATACTAGAGTGATTAAAAAAACAAAAATTAAAAATGAACATGGAAAACAAGCAAACAACATTAAAGACAATAACAAGGTATTACAAAAACAAGAAAATTCTCCTTCAAACAAAAACAATAAAAACATTGCTACATGTTTTTCTACTTTTTTTTATACTCGGAAAATATGAAAATTTTTAATTTCTCAAAATATAGTTGGACTAATAAAAGTGGCTATCAGTAACTTAAATCCTTAAATAACTTAGATCCTTGAATTAATTTAAAGTTAGAAAATTAATTAATAATTTAAATAAAAATAAATATATCAAACAGGAAAGAATAACAAAAAATCCATTATTTTTGTAATGACAACAATCAGTCACTTAAGTGTCATATGTGATACACGGTTTGATGATCATGTCTCTTTTGAGACATGAGTGATAAGAGAAATCTTTGCAGTATGTTGCCATTAATTTCTGTGGTAAACTGGTTGTCTGTGAGGTCTATAGAATACAATCTGTCCTGCTATTTAACCTATAACTGGAGGGAGAAGAGACGGATTATTACTAATCTATGATGTCAGCAAATAACAACTACAGAAGAATGAAAATGTAGCTAAACTTTGATTTTCACTCCCTTTTTTTTCCAATCTCTTTACAGACAGTTAAGTGCCATAAATGTAATATGCAGGTGACTGACTGGACAGAAGATTTTTCTGCAGTAAGTTGCCAGCCAGGGCTATAGAACCCAATCTGTCCTAATATTCAACCCATAGCTTGAGGGAAGAGACAAACTAATATCTTTCCCAAGGGTATTGTGATATACATTGAAATTTCAAACCAAATCCTTTATTTAATGCACAGGGGCACATTGTTCTAGTTCCACATGCCATGCTTTTTCTGGATATCACAGATTTAGTTAATTTCCTTTAGTAGCTCAACTCTCCACAGGTTTTGCTCCCACTGCTGTGGCCAGTTATTGAACTCACAATTTTTCAAGTCAAGTCACTGTTTTAGAATACTCAACCAACGATTTTGTTCACTGGATCATGTGTCCTTAGGGACATCAGTGAGTGAATTTTTATTCATTTTTGTCTACCAGCCTGAATATTTGAGAAAGTTGATTAAAAAAAATATGTACGTTCTGAGATGAAATATGGCCATATTTATCTTATTTCTGGTATATCAGATCTGTACTGATCATTCAGTATCTGTCTATATTTTGAGATGAGGTATTATATCCATTTACCCTTTTTACAACATTCAGACTGTTCTCCTCATTTTCATTGCTATATCACATGGATATACCAATGAAGATGAGAATGACAGTCCAAACAATGTAAATAGTGTAAACTACAAAATTGTTTGTTATTTGTTTCTGTTTGATTTTAATTCTTTTTGTAATCATTTCATCCCAAGCAAGGCAATAAAGCCACTAAAACACAAGAGGTCACTGAATGTGAAAGAATAATATGAAAATAACATTAGTGAAGATAGAGAACAATAAAAGAACAGGAATTAAAAAGATAGAAGATAATGATTGAAAGTAAGAAGTTGGAAGATAGTTTCACAATCAAGAAATGCATATAACTCCAAACTACCCAAGTTTGGGGCAACCCTCTTGATTTAATAATTGCTAATTGTCATGTCTTGTTTGATTTAATTAACTTCAATCAATCTCAGATGCTAAAACTAATTAACTCATTACTGCATGACATGTAATGGCTAGTAAGGTAGATATGGCAGAATCCTTTTTATTTTATTTTAATCATTTCACCTTAAGCAAGGTATTGAAGCCACTAAGATGCAAGAGATTACCGAGTGTGGGAGGATATGAGATGATCTAGACTGGAAAGCAAAGATTAGAAAGCTCTTACCCAAATATTACTTCATTTTTGGCCTGATCTAGCTCTTGTAAAAACAGAGGATAGTATGAGGAGTCAGGGACTCATGAAAACAGTACAGGGAACTGATCTTTAATGATCAATCATATGTACGAGTTCCACTCAAGGTCTGTGTTGAGTTTAAGTTTAACCTCAAAACTAGACAAGAGGCAGAGGAATTACCTTGCAGATTGTTTTGTTTATTAAAATCATTGCTTATGAAAAAATGTTTCTTTTCTTGCTTGAAGCATTTTCTGAGAGTAACTGTCTTTTGTGGCACAACAATCATTATTATATTTTCGTTCCCATGGCTTTTGTTATCCAGAGAGCATATTTCACAGAATAGTTTCAGTGCCAGGCAATGCAGACTTCTGAAGTGACTCAATATTATGCTTTCTTCTGATTTTCTCAATGTAGGGCTTTAAGTTTGGTAGTACAGACCCCAACACCTCAATAATAACTGAAACAATTGTGGCCTGAACGTCCCACACTCTGACAACTTAAATCCGGAGCTTGTTTTATTTTCTTAAACTTTGGCAGTTTTTTTTTATCATGATATTATAATTACTCATAAAAATCTACATCAATGACAAGATATTTTCTTGCTTCTTGGTCAATGATGTCTAGTTTAGTGGCCTTAATTATTCCTTTTCCAGTTTTTATTTCTCTTCTTATACTAGACATCTTTATTATATTTATTATCATTTTTTTTTTCATGCAGTTTTGTATTCAGCTGGAGATCTTGCATTATGGGTGTTCTTCATCAAGTTGTACAACCTCAAATAAAGAATACTTTTTATAGAATATTTGCACAGACAAGCAATGCAGATTTCTGAAGCAATGAAATAATATATTATTATTATTGTTGTTCTTCCTTCACATAGTTTTTATCATCCAGCAGAGATTCTTCATTGTGGGTCTTCTCTATCAAACCATATGACAGAGAGCATCCTTTGCAGAATACTTGCACTACCAAGCAATGAAGGCTTCTAAAGAACATAGTCTTTATTCTGATTTTATCAATGTAAGACTTTAAATTCATTGTTATAGACCCCAATGATCAGTCAGTTAAGTGCCATACATGATACACACTTGGGCAGTTATGTCTCTTCCGATTCATGACTGCCTAAATTTATGACACAATAGGTTGCCATTTCTTTCTGCAATAGACTGGTTGCCAAAAAAGGCTATAGGACCCAGTCTGTACTGCTATTCAATCAAGAGCTGAGAAGAGTCAGAGATGGATTCATACTTTTCCCAACGGTATTTACGTATAAGTGAATGTAATGACCCCTACAGGAATTTGAATCCCAATGATAACTGGAACAATAGTGGCCTGAACATCCTGGATTATGGCAACATCAGTCTGGTGGTTAGTGTATTTCTTAAACTTGTACATTTCTTTGACTGTGATATTAGAGTCATGAGTAATTGACAAATTTATTTTGTTTCAGTAATGTTAAACATGAATTTAAAAAAAGAAAATAAATTTTTCAAGCCAAATGAGTTCATGAAATCTGATCATGAAAAAAAGAAATTATTCAAAATTATATTTTTTATCATATTTGTAGAATTAAGCTCTAAATTTAATTTTTTTTATTTTCAAAACATAGATTATAATAAAAGGGTTGAAATGTTTTTTTTTCTGAGTGCTTTTGGTTATATTTTTAACCTTCATCAGGGATGGATTTTATTTTACGTGTGACTGAATATGCACATACATGCTACATAAACATTACACAAATTCAATCACACGTAAAATATAATACAATTTTTATATAATTTATTTTCTAAAAAGAGAAAATATAAGATCACATGAAAAATTACCTAAAAAACTTAACTATAATTAGCAAAACTTGCATAAAAGAAAGATAGCCACCCAAATACACAATATATTATATAGATATACTGTTCTGAGTAGAAAGGAAAACATTTTTCCCCTTAACCTTTAGAATGCTTTCAGCCAACACTTCTTCAGAAGGTACCGTTGTTAAAGTTGATTGGCATAACAATACAAAAGACTAATCATGGAGATATACTAGAAGAGATAGGAAAGTTTGAAATCTGATAAAAAATAATTAATTGTCAAAGGAATTTACAAATAAAAGAAAAAAAAGGCTCGAACAGAGTATAAAAGAGAAGACATCTTCCAGTCTATCTCCAAATGTACCAAACATTATGAGATAGAGAGAATATGTTACATTCTCCTACACATTTTATATACTAAATATACCAGTAATTATGAAACAGAGGTAGTACATTATGCAATTATACAACCTCTGTCCCATAATAGTTGGTACATTTGCACACACATTTCATGTACTCAATGTGACAAATATTATGGGACATATGTAGTAAAATTTAAAAATCTATGTTTATAACATCCCTATTAATTTATATAATACAGCCCCTATCCTGTTATCAATAATTGTTGCTCCCCTTGCCCTTCAAATGACTCCCATGATATAAAGGCTTGAGAAGCTTAGATTAAGTCCAAATAATTTTCTTTATTACAAAAAAAACAAAACAAAAATTAATAATTAAAAAAAAAGAAAAAAATAAACCGACATTAATAAATTCTATTGTGGCGTTCTGAATTCAAGGAGAGACGACACATCCATTCACTGTTCCAAAAAATTAAAGATATGTTTACCTAAAAAAAAGCAACATATGTATATATAATAAAAATATAGTTTCAAGGTAAAAGTGCTCAGTATCAGAAATAGAGTGTATGTAAATATAAAATGGACATTGAAGTTAACACCAAGCAGTGACTATTCGTTTCATGCTTGAACGCAATCTTCAGGCCATTTTTATATACATGTGTGTGTGTGTGTGTAAGCAAAAGTCAATTGATGGTCAACAACATTCACAATAAGAATCCCGTGTTCATCAGATGAAAAAGACAAAAAACATATAAAAATAAACAACAAGATTCAAATGTTGGGTAAAAATCACAGGTGAAGGTCGTTTTCCAGACATGGTAATTTTTGTGTGATGAGGATTTGGGTTGATTAAGAAAGGGATGAGGTATCATGCCTATAATCATTGGTCTCCTTTTTTTTTCTTTTTTTTTTCTATCACTCTTCCCCAATAGAATAACATGCTCATTTTTCTAAATTCTTTTTTCAGATGAGGAAATGCAACCACAAATGCCATACCCCAACAAAAAGAATAACTAATTTGTTTACTGCATGGTGGTTGAGACAATTTCATATTTCTGGCCTGGCCAATTTTATTTTCTCTTTATTAAAAATACCAGTATTTCTTTCATAACAGTTAAACTTTTAAAATCTGTATCTATAATGACTGAGTATATGTGCTTTATAGATGACGCAAAGGCATTTGACAAAGTTTACACCACAAAGACTTGTTCAAGATGCTCGACAACCTTAACATTTTTGGAAAAGACATTAGGATAATCAAGAACCTATATTGGTAGAAAATCACTTACATATGAACAGGAAACAAATTCAGCAGGTATACAAAAATAGAATGGGGCATAAGACTATGATGTGTTTCCTCGCTGTATCTATTCAACCTGTACATGAAACAATTCTGAGAGAGATAAAGTCCTTGCTAGGATTCGCTTTTAGTGGCAGGAAAATCTCATTAGAAACAAGTAAAACAGTGATATCTGTCCTTCTGTATGACAGTGAATGTCGGACGATCTCTTCAAGGGTGAAAGAGAGGCTTGAGTAAGCAGCAATGTGGTTCTACAGAAGGATGCTGAGGATATTATGAACTAAGCATGTGAGCAATAAGATGTTGGAGGTGATGCAAATGAGAAGAAAACTTAACATCAGCAAGAGACAGCTGAGGTTCCTGGGACACACAATGAGGAAGGAGGGTCTGGAGAATCTAATACTCGCAGGACAGATAAAGAGAAAGAGAGATGGAGAATGCAGCATGAGGCATATTTGATTGGTTCAAGGAAATGGATGGCAGAGCAAGGTTTGCAAGAAATACTAAGAGGAAAAATATTAAGGGTGACAAAGGTAAATGGAAATCCATGATCACCTACGTCCTGAAGGAACACGTCATATGAAGAAGAAGAAGAGGAAAATCTATGATGAGCTGATTTCTACATGTTTGTTTGCCATCATTATCTAACTTCTCATTCATTTACTCACCCTGAGATGATGGCTGGTAATATGAAATGGAGGTTTCAAAACCGTGACATAAGCAACACATCAATCTTCACCAAGGGTGGCCCCGTAGACTTCCTGGAGCTCAAGCATAACTGTTAATATAGATCAACACCCAGCTATAAGCTATTCCTGGTTTTGCTGCCACATGATCCCCCAAAATTCCTCATCCACCTATTTACTTCCCATTTAAAAGAGCAAACTTCAAAAGGAACCATCCACCAGTCTATTGCATTAAAACCGCCTCTTTCCTTTCTATATTGGTGTCCATAGTATCAGAAAAGCAAAAGATGAATTCCAAAAGCTAAACAAACAGGAAAAACATAGGTAGAACCAAAGAAAAGTGTGCTTAACATCAACGTAATATTAATTACCTATATAGTAGTGAATGCTGGGCAATCTCCTCACAGGTGAAGAGGAAACTTGAGGCAACAAAGATGTGACTCTACAGAAGGATGCTGAGAATACAATATAAGCAATGAGAAAGTATTAAAGAAAATGAAAACCAAAAGAACACTCAGAAAATGAAAACAAAAAGAACAATCAGAAAGCATTTAAATGTTGGGGGCACATAATGAAGAAAGCAGGCTTGGAGATTTTGACACTTAAAGGCTGTATTGAAGGTAAAAAGGGCAAAAGAAAACAGCAAGTAATCTACCTAATGCTTTTGTGTAAATGGATGACAAAACAGGGACTCAGAGATATAAGAAGGGGACATATATTGCTTAGCGCTAAAGTCGATAAGAAATTGTGGAGAGCCATGATCAAGCTATTTAATGAGCCTGTGTAAATGGATGGCAAAACAGTGACTTGGAGAGATAATAAGGGATATATATTGTTTACAGCTACAGAGAAAAGAAAGTTGTGGAGAGTCAAGATGAACCTACCTAATGAGCCTGTGTAAATGAATGCGAAAACAGGGATTGGAAGGGATAAAAGAGAGAACAGACATTGTTTAGAACTACAGAGAATGGGAAGTTGTGAAGAGCCATGATCAACTTACTTAACGAGCCTGTTTAAATGTATGGCAAAACAGTGCCTGGGAGGGATGATAAAGGAACATATACTGCTTAGAGCTACAGATGATAAGAATTTGTGAAGGGCTATGATCACCCTAGATCTCAAGAGATCTGGCACATAAAAGAAGAAGAGAGACTCAAATAACAGACTCTAATGTATTTTTCAGAGTGAGGATGAAGATATTGTGACAAATTGATAGGATCCATTTTTAAAAGAATATTTACTATATCTGCCAAATTTACTATGGAATTATTGGCAAATCATTTTTTTTTTTTTGCACTATTCCTCCTGAAGAAACACATAGAAAAATATGAGTATGTTATTCCAAAAAGACCAGTGATTAGTGGTTACATCCCGCCACCCCTCACTCCCGTATTTGGTGAGTTTTGGGAAAGGGTCAGAGTGCAAGTTGTACAAATTCCATACCTACAAAACAGCAATACAACCAATTGTAAAAAAAGAAAGAAAGAAAAAGAACAAATTCACTGATGAGAAATGGTAAAAATTTCATAAAGGGGACCAGTTTGTCTACTGAAATGGTAATACTACTCACTTGCGATCTTTGTTGGTGTTCTTCATTTGGTCAGCTAAATAGTCAGCTCTGTAATTTTCATAATGAACATCTGCAGTCACATCTTTCAAGTCTTGCATGTGTGTACTGAAATGATTGAAAAAGTAATAATTGAAGTCATACACATAGGAGAAAAAATAAAGTCTTTGAAGTTAGATCTTTCAAGTAAGCAAATAAAAAATACAGTAAATCTTTTGGGATCAGTAACAACAAAGCCAGATATACAGAACTTCTATTTGCAAATCTATATTGACAGTCATGTTTGAGATTGAGGATGTCAGTTCTTGTCTGCCCATGTTGGGAGATAGACTTTACCTTGAGTAGTTCCACCTTATGTCATGATGTGTAGAAGAGCAGAAGGTGGTAAGAAGAGAGTTGTGCTCTTAGCCCATCACAGTAGAAAATTGTCCCTGAGCATCACACAAACCAAGCAAGTGAAGCCATGAATAGAAAACACCTAAATATAAGAGAAACGGGGTTTGAGTTAACGTTTCTTACTAAGGCGTTTGTTTTCACCTATTGTTTCCAAGTGAAGAGGAAACCATAGCCTGATGTGGTCTGCTTTAGGACACCCAGACAAAGAAATATTTCACATTTCAGCAAGTTGGTTATGCAATTAAATAATCTGTATCTATTTGATGTCATCAATTGTATTGGATTGTTATGCCAATTTCTAAGGGAAATCAAAGTCCATGCTGATTTTTAAAGGAAATTAAAACACAAAGTAAAACTATACCATTAATTATTTATTCAACTAAATATGAACTATTTTGTTGCACAAACTTTCTCAATTTGTTCTTCAACTTAAAGATTAAGTCCTTCCAGAATGTTAGTGGTTTCTCATGAAAGGACTTCTTAAGTTGTTGTTTTTATGTCATCAAAAAAATTAAAATTTTTACTATTGAGATTAATTTACAAAGCTCTGAATAAATGAAAATCTGAAGGAGCAATGTCTGGTAAATATGATACATGGGATAACACGTTCTAGCCAAGTTGCAGCATTTTTTACCAGGTCACCAAAGAAACATGAGGTCTGGCATTATCTTGAGGAAAAACATCATCTTTTCTGATAACCAATTCTGGGTGTTTTTCTTGAACTGCTACTTTTAATTCATCAAGTTGCAAACTGTACTTTTCAGAGTCAAATGACTCCTTACTTGGCAGAAGCTCACAGTGTAAGATTCCTTTCCAATTCCACTAGACGCACAGCATGACTTTCTTAGGAATAAGAGCTGTTTTTGGGATGGCTGAAGTTGACAGACATTGCTTACCCTGGGATCTTTTTCACTTATTGTAAACAATCTATTTCTTATCACTCGTCAGGTGCATTTCATTGCATTCATACATAAAAATCACAGATAGAAATACAATCCAAAAATTCTTTTCACTCAGATCATATGGTACCCAAACATTGTAGTGATTTGAGTACTCAAGCTTCACTAAGTGTTCATGGATGGTCAATTTTGATTAAATTTCTGCCAATTCCGTGTTGTGAATGCAAGTTATTCTTAATTAATGTCTTGATTTGGTCTTCATCTGTAGTTTGTGAATCTGCCTGAGTATTTTTCATCAATAAAGCTACAATCACCATCTTTAAACTTAGTAAACCACTTCCGTATAGTTCTGTTGACTACAGAACCTTCACCATAGATGGCACATATCATTTTTGCTGCTTGCAATGCATTTTGCCTTTATAGTAATAAAAAAGCCTCAAGTGTCTAAAATGCACCTTATTACATTTCATTTTCATAGGGATGCAGAATTAATATAAATTAAGTAATTTTAAACTTTCTTCCTCAAGAGATAATTTGAAGTGTGCTTTAATCAGAAATTTAAGTATATTATATCTGTCAATAAATTTAATGTATTTCAATGAGTTGGGACATGAACAACTCAAAATTGGCATGAACTTTCCGGACAGCTAATTAACGCAATATTAACATGCAGTGTTTTTCAATAAATGGCATTTCATCACCTGATCCCATTTCACATATGCTTGAAATTTATGAAGTATATACATATTTTGGAAGGTGACATCTGAACACATTTTTTTGTTTGTGGATTGTGAATTTTAAATAGTTTCAGTTTTAAATAGTTTTATGCTAAAAATGAAAGTGTACAGAAATGGAATGCCTTTTTGTTATTTGATGTTCTTTTATTTTCAGAAAGGGAAAAAATGCTGTAAAAACAGCAAAAATGATATGTGCTATTTATGAATATGGTGCCATGGGCTTGGCTTTGATTTGAACAAGTCATATTATCATTTTATATGATACACACACACATACACAGAGGTGCACACGTAGAGACAAAAATATACATAGACACAAGCATATTCACATCCATATGCACACATATAAACATGCACATATATGCATACACCTACATACACATGCAAATCTGGACAGGCATACGTACTCAG
Source organism: Ascarosepion bandense (assembly GCA_037127315.1). Classification (NCBI taxonomy): domain Eukaryota; kingdom Metazoa; phylum Mollusca; class Cephalopoda; order Sepiida; family Sepiidae; genus Ascarosepion; species Ascarosepion bandense. The sequence goes on along the minus strand of JBBBDQ010001359.1, from coordinate 2,346,869 downwards.
GCACACAAATGCACACACACCTACATATGTATACAGGCAACACATGCACACATATAAACATACAATTACATGCACAAAGAAAGGTGTATAGAGAAAAATAATGTGAATGAAAATGACAAAAGAAAGTCAATTACCTGATTAACATTTGTCGAAGGCGAATGAAATCACAGTGGTTGGGATTATCAACTAAAATAGAATTTAAAGAAGTGTTTTTAACAGAGTTAAAAAAGTTAAATCAGAAATTATACAAAGGAACAAAAGCAGCTTTGAAAAAATATAGGCTAGAAAAATTCATCCATCATTATCTAAACTTATTTATAAATGGAACTTTGTCTGTGTGTGTCCATTATCTATAGACTCTGAAACGGCTGAACCAATTTTCTTGAAAATTTTCACAGTTGTACTATAAGCATCTGCGAGTGTTCTTAGCTAGGTTTTGTGTTGAGGTACCCCCAATAAATATCGAAAATCAATAATCGAAAATATCGGGTTATAGAAGGAGTGGTCCAATTTTAATCAAATTTGATACACTCATAGACAAAGACATAAGAAACGATATTCAGAAGTCTCAAGGTTGCAGTTCTTACAATAGTGCAGAAAATGTGATATCAATACCAGGAAATCAAAATTTGACTTACATCCATTTATTTTTCTTTCAGTCTACAGTTTTGCTTTAACTGGAAACAACTATTGCTTTTTAATCTTTCGTGCCAACGTCCAAAGAGTCTGAGCTCCAGGACCATGGATTAGTTTTAAAGCTTTCATTACACCCGAGCAATGCTGGATTATACTCCTAGTCATTTATATGTCAATTCTGACAATTCTTTTACAGATCTCACAATTTTGACATTTCGTTAATAGATTACACAACTATTTAACAGATTTCACAATTCTGGCCATTCTTTAACAGATTTCATAATTCTTACAATTATTTTACAGATTTTACAATTCTTTAAAAAATTTCAAAATTCTGGCAACTTTGTAACAGATTTCACACCAATTTTAGTGAGACAGACATAATTACCTTCAACAATTCCCCATGGATAGACTCTTCCTCGAAGTCTTTTACCATTTACTTCAACCACACTGTTACAACCAACGACAGCAAATGGAACTGATTTCTGTAAGAGCAAAAAAATGTAGGCACATGCCCTCAGCAATTTTGAAGGTAAATGGATTTCTTTCTGCATAAAACATTAATGAGTTGGAAACATGGATGAAGAACAAAGGTGTTAGAAGAGAATTCGAGGATTGATTGACAATTTGTAGCAAAGTGCAGTTGCTCTAAACTAAAGCCTTATATACAAAAAGAGTAAAAAAAAACACACAAAAAACAATGAATCTATTCAGTGCAATTTAAACCAATGGGCTCTGAATTGAACATTTTCACTTCTCTGTTCTCTCTCCAGCTATGGGTAAAATATAAAGATAGACTGAGTCCTATAGCTTTGAGTGGCAACCAGTCTATGAGAAAGAAACTCTTAATTCCAACTATCTACTGTCTTATAGGTCTTGCCCCTTTTATGCAAAGGCTAAAAGAAGGTAACTTTAAAAACAAATCCACCTCTTACAGGAGGGATTGGGTAACCTCAACATCCCTGGTGCAAAAAGAACCAGAATACCATTGCCCTATTCTGTCTTGAATGCCACTATGAACCACAATTGTGAGATGGAAGCGAATGATGGTCACAGTGGTGCAAAATGCGCTAATGGATTAAAACGAATACATGAGAACTCAAACAGGAAACTTATAATTTTTGTTTTGAACATTTTGTCATGATTCTTTTGATTGATTGAACATTTTTTACTTACTGCTCATCCAAGGCCCACGAGTTACTCAAGGTAGCATGTAACTGAGTGAGTTGTGAGGAAGCAGAGACTAAGAGAGTATTACGAGGATAAATATCAGTTGATTGTAGACTTAAAGAAACCATCTGAATTATTCTAGTGAATGACCACTTTACTAACCAGACTTAACTCACTGAAATTTTGGGCTATTTCACAAAATTAAAAATTGCCCTAAAAGATCAAAGATTTGCTGATATTCTTGGCATCCAGCAATGTGACTACATTCTTGAAAAGTATATCAGATAATGAGCAAGGTTGTAGTTTTCATGGAAATATACTCTTGGGAGTTTGTTCTACAAAGTAATAATTCTGTGGAGCATGAGTAGAACATGCTTTCTATCAAGGGAATATGGAAGAAATGGAGATGGGTTGAAACTGGAAAAGTAGATTCTAGCTGTGAAAGTCTGAGCTGGTGACCAATACCATTAAAAAGGTAAGTTACAGTCTACCTTAACTTTTTTTAATCATTATATCTTTTATTAAAAGAAATTTTGCAATCTTGGACCTTTGTACCCTCTAGAAATATGAAGTTTTTTCTTTGATGTTACTATTATTTTAACTACATTTACCTCTTGGCAATGTTTATTCTTTTAGAAAGCAATGATTAGAGTTGTAAAAAAACCTAAACATATAATGAAGTGGAAGAAAAAAAGAGAAATTTAGTGAGGAGAAAGGACGATAAAAGAACAGGTTTAAGGAAGACAAGATTTTGATTGGTGTTGCATTTCTATTGCTATTAAAATACAAAGAGGTACTTGGAGTGAAAGAGAATGAGAAGATTTTGGTGAGGAGAAAGGAAAATAAAACAACAGGTTTAAGGAAGACATAAGATGGTAATTAGTGTTGCATTCAATTTTTTGAAGGTTACAGGTTGCAGTAAAGCAAGAAATCAGCAGAGAGTTCCACAATTGAGAAGTGCAAGAAAACAAATTTTCATTTAACCAACATAGAGAACCATTCTGCTCACCATCAACATGTCTGGCACTGGAAACCAGAACAACACACTGTGCCACCTTCACATCACATTTTCTGTGGAATGACAACATCAAATAAATAGCTGCATCTACTGAAGGAAATCTGGGTCACTGTGTCATACCAGAAAATTTTTCTCGTCAGAATTCATCTTGTACATTTACAAATCTACCATTTCTTCGTGCATTGAATACTGTTGCCATACCTGATCTGGTACTCCTGCTGTACATGTTGAGATTCTTTACAAAATCCAAAGAAGAATCTGTAATGTAACCAATCATGACAAGATATCTTGACTTTAGTTTCTTTCTCTCTGACATGATATGGCTTCTCTCTGTCTTTTTTTGACAAATATTTTCATGGCAACTGCTCTGATCAGCATTTTTCCCTGGTGTGCCAAATACATGAATTTAAGAGTGCAACTAGATTGGCAATTAGGTCTCACCCTTCTACTCTAACAATTTCTTTTCTTGCAATTCCCAAGTAACCGCAACATTAATCTCCATCTTCTGTCTTCTTGAATCCTGTTCAGCTTTTGTCCTTTCATCAGTCCATTCTATTCTCAGTTTTCTTTTTCACTCCCTGTAACCTCCTGCACACTAGTGGCATTCTTGTCTTGCTTGGGGTGAAAAAATTAAAAAAGAAGAAAACCGATGATTGATTTGTAGTTATGCCGTGCACTTATATGTGTCATTCAATGACACAGAAAGAATATTAACCATTTCTTTTAGTGCTGGAAATAAATTTTGTCAATTTAATAAATTAATTTTCTGTTGTCTTGTTCGTTGAAGACTCAAAACCTACAAACTGATGTTTCCAATCCAACTGTTGAGACGTGAAACATCTCTTATTAAGAAGTTCAGCTCCCCTTCAAGATATACGCATAGTCAGTTGGGGTGCCTCTATTTGTACCGTTATGCTAATATTAACATTCATCAACTTTGCCACTTCAGTCAAAGGTACTGCCAAAGGGTCTCCAGAATTATTATCATTCAATTCTTATCAAGAGGAAGAGAGAATTGATGTTATTTTGATCCCAACCCAAGGGCCAAGTAAAGGCACCTCTATTCTGTATTTACCGACCTTCACTCCAGGTTCAACCTGGGATGCTCATACACACACACACATATATATATATATATATATATATATATATATGTGGATCAATGACAAAAACTGATTAGTCTGTGACTATTGTCTTCAGCTGAGAATTTAAATAATTAAAATTATGATATTTTTTTATTGTTACTTTAGGACTCTTTCTTTCTCTTTCATTCAACAACACGCCATCTATGGTGCAATGAAGAAGGTGCTGCCATATGGTTGGAATCCCCAGGACAAAGCAGCCCTCATGAAAAGGCTTTGAATGATATTAGCATTTGTTCACAGGTAGGGTTAGTGTATACAGATTTAGTATCTAAACTATCCACAACTTTTTATGTAAAGGGATAATTGTTCCAAGGAAGGAAGTTAAAATTTGTTGCTATAGCTTTCGATAGTTTATGATGTGGCACAAGGCCGAAAGTAAAGGAGCACCCAGTGAGGATCAAACTCACCACTCAATTGTAATCATTCTAGCGAGAAAAGCTTGCTAAACATTACACCATGTCCAGGTGCCCAAAATTGATTTTTTAAGTGTAACTTAGATGTGGCACAAGGTTGAAAGTATGGGGTACCCACTGAGGATTGAACTTATTTTAGAATATTCATATCTGCTCTGTTTTCATAATGTAAACAAAGACAATTTATTTATGAAATCTGTTACAAAATGGATTAACTCCATTTAAAAAATATTGCAGTTAATCTATTTCATAACAGATTTCGTAAAATGTTGTAAATAAAGAGTTTTATATATTTTGCCTATCAGTCAAAAGAATTTTTTTTTTAGTTCAATGAAAAACTACCTAAATATTTATTTAAGAGATTCAAGCATTTTTAAAAGGTACATTAATATATATGGCTTTAGCATCTAAACTATCCATGAGTTTATCTGTCATATTTATGTCTTTTAGTTTTTTGACTGTGTATTTGTAATTTTTATGTAAAGGGATAATTTTTCCAAGAAAGGTATTAAGACTTTGCTATAACTTTGAATAATCTACCAGGATTTTCTAAGTGCAGCTTAGATGTGGCACAAGACCCAAAATATGTGGCAATTGAACTCACTACTCAATTGTAATGATTCAAGTGAGACAAGATTGCTAATCATTGCACCACATTGAGATGTCCCTTTAGACAGTCAACAGAGAATACTACCAATTTTTTATATGATGGGTCACATTTTGTATGTCTTTGGTAGACTATAAAGTGTGAAACATGTTATGATGCAGTGGATATTTGCTCAGAATGAGAAATCAGAAAGCCGAATTCAAACACCACTTGAATTCATTGCATTCACTTATATGCAAATACCCTTTGAAAAGGTATGAATCCATCTCTTCTCCTTGCAGCTATGGATTAAATTGCAGGATAGATAGGGTTCTATAGCCTTGGTTGGCAAACAGTCTACCAAAGAAAGTAATGGCAACCTACTATGGAAAAGCAATACAGTTTCATCAATTTAACATTGAATCGGCTAGATGTAACCATAAGTTCTATGCTAACAGTTCTCAACTTCTTGCTTGTGGAACTTCCTTTTGACTACATGGTTTTTGGCCAACTTTAACCTTAAAAAACTGAAACACACTGTCAATCATTATCTACTGTCTTCCTGATTACTCTTTTATTGTTGTCACTTTATAAAGTTTTCATTTTCTAATTCTTTCACAGTCAGTAACCCTCTGTGTCTTAGAGGCATAAATTTGATTAAAAAAAGTATGTTAATGTATAAGGATTTAATATCTAATTTAATATCTAACCTCACCATGAGTTTATCTGTCATATTTATCTGTCTTCAGACTTTCATATGGATGTCATACATGTTGCCAAACCTGCTCAAAAATATATAAGCTTTCACCTGTATACATCTATTTCCTAAGATTAATAAAAAAAAAAGGCTTTGAGTGAGTAAAGTCTGGGGACTATGGCAAATATCATCCTTCATTGAACATCATGAATTGGCTCTACAGAATTGTAACGAACTGTATGAAATAACAGAAACTATGTCACTTGAGGGTTATCAACAGCAGCAACAACTAAAATGGTTGTTACATGTAACTCAAAAAGAAAATAATATTCAGTATATAGCTGGCACCACTCATATCCAAGAATGACTGTCTACTAGGGAGGCTAGCTAATTCTTGTTGCAGACATCTGCTCAGGCACAGTTGTGTTTGTTCAACACCCACAGAGCCCATCTGTGATTTATACTGTAACTATGTTGAGCAGACCTTAGTTACAGTTTCTGGAAGAGAGTGCACTATCTAATGTGAACAAGGCCAGCATGCTCAAACCCTCAGTCATGAAGGCTTGTGACTTTCTGCTAGCACAACCATCTACAGTCTACCCAATTCCACTCACAAGACTTGGGTCAACTCGTGGTATGTTTTTCAGGCACTTTCCAAATGTGCTGCATGTTGGGATCGCCACCCTCAAACCAATAACATGAAGAAGTTGCCTTCCTGACAAATCAAACACAGTGAGATTCAAACTTCAGGTTTCATGGTCAGAAAGCAAACATTCTAACCACTCAGACACTTATGTCAATATAATGATATAATCAAGATATTAACATTTGACACCACTTCAAATAGAAGGTTTGCAAAGAAACCCTCATCAGTACAGGAAAGAAAGATAACAGCTACTGGATTTCAGAAACCTGTTTTTAGTAGAAATATATTTTTAAATTTCAACTGAAAACAGTACTAACTGCTCAGTCAATGAATGCAAAATTTTTCCTTATAAGGAAACAGCTAACATTACCATTACACAAAACATTAACTGACAGAAAGAAAAGCAGACAAGAGAGGAGATAAGATTAGATGAAATCTTACACTTTACATCCAGTTTTCTGGACTAGAGAGGGTAGGATGTGACCCATGTGGGATGCCATTCATACATGCCAAAATCAAAAATTGCACTATCCCTAAAATCATTATCAAACTGGTATCAGTATCCACCAGATTCTGTAGTATCTTTTTAGTGACCTAAGCTCATCCCAGATTGGGTTGAAGTCTAAGAATCAAGATGTGATTTCCATCTGTTGTGACAGAAGACATACCTTTAGTTCTTGATCTTGTTTTTTGAAATCCTCATCTTCGTCACTGTCACACTCGGGGAATTCATAGATTTGAATTTCGTGCTTTTGAATTTCATCGAGGATCTGCAACAAAAAAAAAAAGAAAAAGAGCATTTTGAAATCATTGCTTCTAATCTGTAAAGAAAACAATTTTATTCAGTGCATCTGTTAGAGTTGTCATCATTAAGACATTTTAAAATATCCTCTTGTGAATGCAAATTTCCAAACAAACCATATTCAAGCTAAAAAGTTATAATGAAAAACCTCCAATAGAGGATTTTGATAATTTAAGTTATTTCCTTATTCTTACTTTAAACTTCTTTAATGATTCCAGGGTATTTGATTAAGAAAGTTGTAATAAAACCAAGAATGGGATTATACGCAACATTAATAGGACAAAGTCTACACCTGAGAATTGAAATAATTTCATGAAAGTTATTTCTTTATTCTTACTTCAAGCCTCTTACATTGATCATTGGCAAGGTGTGCTAAAAAGCAAGAATTGGGTGAAAGAAAAGATGAGCCAAGAATTAATAGGAAAAATCTTCATCTGAGAATTTAAACAATTTCATGAATGATATCTCTTTATTTTTACTTCAAGCCTCTTACTTTACTGGTTGAAGAGTATTTTACCAAGAGTTGAGTTAAAAATGAAGAATAAAATGGAAGAAAAGACTAACCACCCAAAGCATTCATTTAAGAAGTTAAATAATTAGAATTAGGATTGTTACTTTTTTGTTTCTGCTTTGGAAACCTTTTTTTTAATTGTTGGATGATATTTGATCTGAAAAATGATAATTAGGTGAATGCATGTCAAAAATAATTAATGAGTGTACAACATCATCAAATTCATGTTATTTTGTTCAGGAAATGTTGTTCAATTTGGAATTTTCTACAAACAAATTAGAATATTCATGCAGCACCTTTAATTGTCTCTGTTAATAAAATTAAATGTTTTCTTCATTCTATATTTTATTTGGACTATTCTTATCATCTTTATTTTTATACAATTATCTGGAACTTTTAGAAGTCACTCCAGTTTTGTTTTTGTTTTTTTTATCCTTTTTATCTCATCAGCTCAAAAACAAAATTAACAAAATCACAGAACTGTGTGTTAAGATTTCAGTTTCTCTACTTACATGAGACTTAGAATTCTAGTTTTATTATGCTAGTGTCTAAATACAAAAGGTGAGATTGTGTTAAAAATATGTTAAAAAAAAGGAATCATGTTACAAAAAAGGAGCATCTTTTCAGTTTGAAGATAAAAGAATCACAGGACTTAAATGAGACTTATAACCACAGTTTGGTTATTCTTTTGATTAAATAAATGAAAAAAGGCTAGTATTAAAAAAAGAGGCTCATGTTAATGCTAAAGACTTTATATTATGTAAACTTGAGGAAGGTTGGAAAAGCTTTAGGGCTGAATTTATGTTAAGAACAATAAAAGCGAATACATTGTCAGGTAGAGGTATACTGCAATCCTTCAACAGCAGATGAAACAACAGAATTTGAAAATATTTTCTGACCTTTTTTTTCCTTTGTTTTACTTCTGAGGGTGTGAGAATGTCAGCCTTGGCCAGAAGAGGTACAATGTTTACTTTGTGATGAATTTTCTTCATGATGTCAATGTCAACAGGTTTTAAGCTGCAAAGAGATGAAAGTATACATCAGTTTAGATTCATCAAACCATTCTGTAATCAAACCTACCAAGAAAAAAATTAACAGTCATATTCCTAACACAATACCAACAAACTGACCCTATGCTCCTGCCAGGGGAAGATCAGTAAACCACCAGCCTGTGGTTGCAAAGAGGAAGACAGTAAACCGATTGTCTGTGCCTGCTAGGAGGAAGACAGTAAACCAATTGTCTGTGCCTGCCAGGAAGACAACAGTAAATTGATTATCTGTGTCCACCAGAAAGATAACAGTATACCAATTACCATGCCAGCAAAGAGGATACATTAAGTTGATTGCCAGTGCCCACCAAGAGATCAAGAGAGTAAAGTGATCAGCTGTGACCTGCAAGGTAAATGACAGTAAACCAATTGTTCATGCTTGCCAAAAGGATGCTAGGTAACTAACTGACTGTAGCCACCAATAGGATGTCAGCAAACCAAATGCTGATGGTCTGGACATCTTTAAAAGACATCAGTAAATTGACTGGCCAAAGATGTCAGCAAACCGAATGCTGATGGTCTGGACATCCTTGAAGGACATCAGTAAATTGACTGGCCAAAGATGTCAGCAAACCAAATGCTGATGGTCTGGACATCCTTAAAGGACATCAGTAAATTGACTGGCCAAAAATGCCAGGAAACTGAATATTAAACACTGTTTTATGAACTCAAAAATTAAGGTACCTGTTTAAAATAATTAGTTATTTGAGTGTTATACTGGTAAACCTGTATAAGAGTTTAAGAAATATTTTTATATTTGAGAGGAAGAGGTGTCATAAAGGGCTTAAACACCAAAGCTTCCCTGAATAAATGGCTTACACGGAAGGTGTCATATTGAGAAAACATTTGAAACAATATTTAAATTTATTCTTTTCTTTTTGATAACCATTACCCTGGTTTCCCTTTTATGCTATTTATCAGCACCTTATCTAAAATTAGCCTTTTTTTGTCTGGTATGTCTTTCCATTAAAATAAAAAGGTTTATGCTGGAGATAAAAAAAACTGAAAAGACATCAAGACCTACCATTGGTGAACATATTTATTGCATGTTTATAGACACCATATAAATCTTACATCAGTATTCTTCTTCTTCTATGAGCTGTGTCTCTTAAGGACATAGGTGATCATGGTCTTCCATGTCTTCATATCCCTAGTGACTCTTAACAAGCTTTTTCCTGTTACCCAAATCCCACTCATTTGCTCAAGCCCATCAAGCATGTTGCGCATTACTTTTGCCTGTCTCTCTTTCCCTCTATCTGATGTGTGAGTATCAAATTCTCCAAGCCCTCCTTTCTCATTACATGTCACAGGAACTTCAGTTGTATTTTTTGTATGTTAAGTATTAGTTTCCTTTTCATTTCCACCCTCTCCAAAATATCAACGTTGCTCATATGTTCGGTCCATGATACCCTCAACATCCTTCTGTATAATCACATTTTGGTTGATTCATGTCTCTTTTTTCTTTTAGGTGATTGTCTAGCAGTCACAGCCATATTGAAGAACAGATATCACATAGCAATCCAGTACTCTCTTCTTTGTTTTCGGCAAAATTTTCCTGTTTTTCAATACTCTGCTTTGCTTCTGGAATGCATCATTGCACATGAAAATTCAGCTTCAGATCTCAGTGTTGCACTTTTCGTCTTCTTTGGTATTTAAATTTCTGTACCTGCTTGATTTTAGTATCCCCAGCCTGTAGTTGGCATTTTGAGCTCATCTTTTTACATTCAAAGTGAATGAACATATTTTAGAAAGTTTATCTGTTTATTTACATTTTAAATACAAATAAAAACTTGTATTCGTCTTGTGAGTTTGTAACCTACAGTACACTGGGAGATCCAGACAACTTCTCTTTTATAGCAGGCAGTCATCCTAATGTTCTGTGGTTGTTAGAGTAGAGTGGGCCAGCCTGTTTCATTTCCTTGGATTCACTCTCTCAACTGACCTGAAGTGGAACAACTACATTGAATCTATAGCTGTGTCTACTTCTAGGAAGTATCAGGCCAAAAGGTTTTTCTCATCAGAATCCATTTTCAACATTTATAAATCTATCATCCGTCCATGCATTGAATATTGTTGCCACATCTGGTCAGGTGCTTCTGCTATCCATCTTGGGGTTTTCAACAAAATCCAAAGGAGAATCTGCAATGTAATTGATCCTGACTTTTCAGCCTGACTTCAGTCACTTTCTCACAGACATGATATGGCTCCACTCTGTCATTTCTATGAATATTTTTATAACAACTACTCTGATGAGCTTCTTTGCCTGGTGACCTGACCACATGTATTTACACATGCTACTAGATTGATATCAAGGTCCCAACCTTTTACCATTGAAATAGTTAAACATAACAGCCATTATTAGTTTATTTTCTTGCATTTCCCATCTGTGGAATTCCCTTCAGTTTACTTGCTTCCTGATAGATACAATCTACAAAAGTTTAAATGGAATGCGAATGGCAGTCTTTTGTTTCCTTGTATCCCATCCTTCTTTTATCCTTTCTTTGACATCTCTTGTACCCTTTTTTCTCTCACTGTAACGCCCTGCACACCAGTGGTGGTCCTGCCTTGTTTGGGATGGAATGATTAAAAAGAAGTATAAAGAAGACTGACTACAATGTCTTGTTCTTCCTGGATTTATAGTGAGTCTGGTAAGTGGTCAGGGAGTGCATGTGAGTTTGTCTTTTGATTTTGTACAGCATCTCTAATCTTTTGTTTTTGCTTGTCCAAGTATCTGGTTTTAAAAATGAAATTAGATGATTGACCTACCCTTAAGAATGCTGGTTTTAAAGAGATGATAATTATGTGATAATTTTTAAGGGATTAAAAAAATGTTCTTTATTTATTTATCAAAAATATACTACCATACAATAAGGAATGTTTATATGTTTGATATTTTAGAAAAATTTTATATCATCATGAGAAGTCTTAAATCAACAATCAAAACCAAGAGAAAGTTGTTTAATGAATATGTTCTGCCAGTGATGACTTATGGAAATGAGACATGGATGCCCACCACCACTGCAGAGCCACATGCAGTAGCACATGGTAAAAATAGGAGTAATTCATACTCAATACTTTACATGTAACAAAGAGCACAGACTGGCATGAAGGACATACCATATATACTCGAGTATAGTACAAGTTTTTATGATCAGTTCTTTTGGGCAAAAATAAGGCATTACACGATACACAGACAATCTGCAGAAACTATTGCAGTGGCCCAAAGTAACATAGAGAAAATCATGCTTGGCATCACCTTATGTGACAGGAAGAGCAACATTTGGATTTGACAGCAGAAGGACCATCAAGAAGGGCAAACATAGAAGGACTGGCCACATCTCTCATCTCAGAAATGACAGTGGGTTGTTAGAGTAACAGAATGGATGCCAAGACAGTGACAGTGGAAAAGAATGAGATGGTTGCCAAGGGCATATGGTTAATGAATATGTTCTTCTGGTGATGACTTATAAAAATGAGACACCCAATGACATCACTACAGAGGCTCTTGCAGTGACCCAACGTAAAATGAAGCTAATCATTTTCAGCGTCATTTTATGTAACAGGAAGAGTAACACATGGATTCAACAGAAGAATGGGGTGAAAGACATGATGAAGACCATCAAGGTTATTTGCCTATAACTGAATAAAAACAAGGGTTTATGCTGGAAATGTAAAAGATATCAAGAAACTAATATTGTTAGTTTTTGGTGATCATCACATTTATTTCAGGTTCATGGGCCCCATACATATTTCAATCCTGTAATTAAAATCTTTAAAAAAATCTTTGTTGTATAGCATCTCATAAGAATATGAAAACTTTGTTACTTACCCATGACCAAATGGTGAAATGAAATAAAGACAGCAGTGGACTCGGTTGTCCTGAATATTTTTCCTGTTGAGTCCACATTCATCTTGGAAATATTGGTCAAATTGGGAGTTTATGTAGTCTATGATTGGTTTGTGACTATAAGGAGAAAAAAGAGGCAAATAAATTTAATCTTTGAGAAGACTTGAAACTGAGATGGGATCAAATCATAGTGCAAAGCTTATAATATCATGGAAGTTTGGCAAAGTTTAACATATGTGACCAAGTATTAGGTTCTCCATACTCTCTTTCCTCATTAAGTTTCCCAGAAACCTCAGCTGTCTGTTCTTGATGCTATATAAAAGTTTCCTTGCTTGCATCCTATTCAAAACCTCATTGTTGCTCACATGTTCGGTCTATGATATATGGAGCATCCTTTTGTAGAATCACATTTCTGTTACTTTGAGTCTCTTTTTCATGAAATGCATCCTTGGCCATGCCAATGCACCTTTGGATCTCAGTATTGCACTTTCCGTCCTCTGTCAGAACAATTCCCAGTTATTTAAAATTTCTACACCTGCTTGATTTTAGTATCCCTAACCTGTAGTCGGCATTTTGGGCTTCTCTTTTTGCTGAAGACCATCCATTCAATACTCTCTCGGTACATTTTATTGTTTAGAAAAGCTATTTCTTAGATCTTTAATAAAATCCAAACTGGATTTATGCATTCTATTTTTCTCAAGAATTGACAACAAAAAATATTAAATATTTACATCATTTACATTGTTTGAACTGTTCCCATCTTTATAGTTATATTCACAATGTTTCAGCCAATGAATGCTTCAGGTGACTGGAATTTTGAATTGAACCCTTTATTTTGATCCCTAGGATAGTTTGTTCTTATTGTTAATTGAATCCACCTCTTATCCTCCAGTTATGGGTTAATTAGTAAGACTTGTATCACTAAAACTATTATTATTAAATAATAAAATAAAATTGTGTACAAAATATTTACATTTCAGAATTAAATAGCACATAAAGTTTGATATGCTGGTAAACAACATCAAGCAATCAACAATACCTATCTATAATAAAATTACCAATAATACATATTTAAAGAAAATGATCAACAATTCATTTTATCTGAAGTTGAATCCATAAATTTCCGTACAAAACATGTAGATTTCGGCATTAAATAACCCATAGAGAAGTTGATATGCAGCTAAAAAACAACTAACCAACCAACTCCTACAAATGTCGTAGTCTATTTTATGAAGATTCTTATCATTAGAAAGACTTCCTTTTTTGAATGTGAAACACAAATTCCTAAAGGCCTTCTGGCACCATCTTGTCTCAGAGAATGTAATGCTTGTCCAAATTTTGAGCAACAACTGTAGAATTTCATCCTCTTTAGCATGATTAAAAAAAGTTGGCTGCAAACTTTCAAAATTTGATAAAATCTACATGACCGAGTTATATATGCTCTCTGTTGCACTTATGCAAATTAGGCATATTAATTTGCCAGTGTCCCGACATCTCCCTGAAACGTATAGGTTTTATACCTCTAGTAGTTTTTGTACTTCTTCTTGTGATGTTTCATTACTGTGCTCTACTTATCGCTCTCTCGTATTTCTTTCTCTGCAAGACCTAGATCTATCCCATGCCCATCTGTAATCATCTGCATTGTCTTGACATCATTTGATCTTCATCAGAACTATCCAACTCATTCTGACTCTCTTGATCCTGCATTACTTTGTCTTCTGATGTTTCATTCTGTAGCGGTTGTTCTAATGAATCACTAACAGATGGAATCGTATCCATTTCTTCCTCATTTTGCTCTTCATATTAACCTGGCTCCTTATTTGATCTGCATGGGTTAATATACTGTTGCCATTTTCTCTATTTATTATAGCCGTATTGTGTACATTTTGCATGATAAATTCTGCCCTTTCTGGATTAGCTTCTTTGTTCTTTTTGTACCTCATTTTTTCATTTGTGAAATAATAAGGGAGCTTTAATTTTTCTTCCCATTAAAGATGATGGGCTTTCTAGTCTTCCAGCATGTGGTATTGTGCGGTAGCTTAAGAGCAGCCTTGGTAGAAAAACTTCTACTTTTCTTTTTTGCTGAGAGCATACTTTTAGTCCCCTTTTTACGGTCTGCACCATTCTTTCCGCTAACCCATTCAACTGAGGGTGATATGGGGGAGTCTTATAAGGTTTACAACCTATTTTTTCTAACCATAAATTAAGATAGTCATCACAAAATCCTGGTGCATTGTCAGATACCAGAGTTTTTGGTATGCCATTCCTGTTTTATCGTAGAACTTTTCTGGTCTGGCATCCGGATTATTTCAGGCCAGCCTGATAAAGAGTCTACTAGAATTAATAAGAGTCCCACTCCATTAATATATGCATGATCCATATACACCCTATTCCATGGCTCCACTTTTCTGGGCCACGAATGGTAAAATTTCTGTGTAAAATTTCTTAATTCTTTACATTTTTTGCACCTTTTTATATATTCTTCGATATCTCTTGAATATCTGGGCCACCATACTTCTAATTTTATCCTTTTTTGTGTGGCCCCTACTCCACAATCTATATCATCATGTACACTTTTTATTGCCAATTTTCTTTGTGTTTCTGGGGGAACTACCAGATCCCCATTACAAACCATTCCAAATTCTATCGTCAATTTCTGTCTTATTTCTTTGTAGGGTCTTTCTGCCTTACAACAATTTCCCCATAACTTTTTCTTATTCTCGATAATATCCTACTTAGTACTGGATCATGTCTAGTTTCCGCAGCCATTCTATCTAAAGACAAAACATCAGTCTCTACCCAATGTAAGAATGCACCTTCAAATTTTTCTTCTGTTTTATCTTTTGTCTCCTTGGAAAATCGTAATCTTGATAGTGTGTCTATGTGCAGAATTGAATTTCCTTTGACATATTCTATATCAAAGTCAAATGCCATTAATCTTATTGCCCATCTTAGTATCCTCGATGTGATAACTTTGGGTAATTTTTTCCTTGGGTTGAATATAAACTCTAATGGACTATGATCACTTCTGAACAGAAATGTTTTCCAATTAAAAAGTAGTTGTCCACACGATATCTAATGCTTGTTTCTCTATGTTTGAATAATTAAATTCAGTGTTCATTAGTCTTCTTGATAAATACATTATCGGATGTCCTTCTTGTGATAATATCTCCGATATTGAATATTCACATGCATTTGTGTTTAATGTCACCTCCTTTTTTGGATCAAACATTTTCACTACTGGTTTCTTTGCCATAATTATTTCTAATTTGTCAAAAGCTTTTTGTTTCTCCTCTGACCAAATAATCTCAACATTCTTTTTTCTTAAATTTGCAAACGGTTCGGTCAAGTGCGTGTATTTTGGTAAATATCACCTGTAAAAATTTACCAATCCCCAAAAAGACTCCAGTTCTTTTTTATTTGTAGGTGTAGCTATTTTTAGTATTTTTTCTATCAAAGCTTGGTCTGGTGATATACCTTCTTTTGAAATGGAATAACCTAAAAAAGACAGGTTACTACACTTGCCTACGCGTTTGTTTTTTTCATTTATTGTCATTCCAGTATTTTTTCTTTTTCTTTTTTAATTCCATTTTATCAGAGGCTCCTATGCATATATCATCTTGTAACAAATCATATTTTCCATATTTCCTAAAACCTGTTCGATAGCCCTTTGAAATATGGCGCTTGCAGCTTTTATTCCATATAGCATTCTTTTCCATCTTAGTAACCCTATTGGCATATTTATCGTGATTAATTCTTTGAAGTTATCGTCTATCGGTATTTGGTGGTATGCCATTTTTAAATCTATTTTTGAAAAATAAAAACGCTCATTCATGCTAGTGCATGCAATGCAACTTCAACATTCAGTATGGGATACAAATCCGAACAGATTTTATGATTTACGCCTATTTTGTAATTTCCATGATACATAAATCACCATCTGTCCTCCTCACCACTACAATGGGTGATGTCACTTGCTGCCCTCAGGGGGGAACATGTTCAAGAAGGCCTTATTCTATTAATTTTCGTAGTTTTGTTACTACTAATGGCAAAAAAGTACTGGTACTTTTGTGCTTCATAATACGAAGGGGATACATTTTATTTTACTTTTAAACTCGCTTTATGGTTTTTTTTAACTTTTCTGTGTTTTCCATTTTTATCTCATTAATTACTTTAGTAGAATTTATGTTAAGCACGTCGTTTCCAAGAAGTCCATGGTTCTTTTTACAACTTGTGACAATTATAGGTTTAACTTCAAATTTATCTTCTAACTCCAAGGAACCTTCAAAGTATCCTAAAGTTTTATGACCGACCCATCAAATTGGCGGAGTTGTAAACTGCTCTTTTGTAAGGGCGGATTTCCAGTGCATTCTCAAAAAATTCTTGGTATCAGTGTTACATCACTCTCAGTATCCATTTGCATATCTAAATTGTAGTTGTTAATTTTAACCTTTAATATAATGTCTTTTTTCTTTTGTTCAAGTCTTTCTATATTTTTATTTTTTAATGTGAAGACATTCATATCGGTTTTGTTTTCTTCCACTCTTTCAACATTTTTCTTTTTTACTTTGCATACTGCTTGAAAGTGGCTCTTTTATAAGCAATTATTACAGGTTTTTCCAAATGCTGGGCATTTTTCCTATTTTATTTCATTCACAATATGAATATTTTCTTATCTTTTTTACCATGTACGTCTTGCTGGGTTGACTTTTATATTGGTTGTATTTCTGTATTAATTCTTGTTGCTGTACAAAATCAATACATGTATTTAAAGACATATTTCTTATTTGTAGCTGTTCCATTATTTTATATTGGTGTGATGCATTGCACCTACCTTCAATTAACCTTAGTTGAATCAAGTCCTCTTCAATAGTTTGTCCGTCTTGTCCGAGTTTTTCAAATTTGCAATATCTACTCACATTTCGTAGATAGAGTAGATAATTTATAATTGGTTCGTCAATTTCTTGAATCAACCACATGAATTTCCTTCTTTCCACCACTACCAGTCTTTTCTTGGGTCTCATATTTCTCCTTATAAGCTGACTTATTTTTTTTTCAAGTTTGTGGGATATCTCATGGTGGAGACTTTCATTATCGCCTCGCATCCCGCTGTAGCCAAAAAATAAATCCATAATTTCATTTTCGCCTCACTTCTCCTTGTTGTCTTTCAGCTCTTTAATTCTTGCACTGGCAGAAAAACAGTGAATTAATGCCTCTACCAAATCTGGATCTTCTAGAGACAGATGGGATCCTATCGGCAACACCATTGTTGTGTCCATCGCTGAGCCACTTATTCTCAGTGACCGAGTTATATATGCTCTCTCTTGCACTTATACAAATTAGGTATATTAATTTGCCAGTGTCACTACAAAGGCAATTCCAGTTCAGCTAAAACGATAGCTCATCATGAAAATCTAAGATCATTTTTGCAATCAGCCTCCATCAAATTAGCTAAAAAAACGTTTATTGTTTCTTGGCACTAAAAATCGTGTTGGCCAGTGTTATATTTATAAAGAAATAACTGATGAGTAAGCTTTCATTTAGGAACTTAGGGACTTATAACACTACCCTTTGTGAGCAAGGGTGCAAGCAACAGGCAATAAACTACTTCGAATGAGACAGTCAAAACTAGGTGCTAGGGTTATTTTTTCTATAGTCAAATTTGTCCAAAATTTCAGTAGTACATCATGGGCGCATTTGCATTACTTACTAAATATTGATCTCTCTCGATCTCTCTCTCTCTCTCTCTATATATATATATATATAACAGAATTTATATTTATAAGAAAGGACTATCTTTTGGCCATCAGCAAAAAGAACAGCCTAAGATAGTAATTACAAATTGGAGATGGAAAAATCATGCAAGTATGAAAATTTAAATATCTAGGAAGTGTTTTAACAGACGACACAAAATACAACACTGACATCCGAAAACACTTTGGGATAGCAAAAAGTCCTTCCAATAGCTAAGTAAAGTATTAAGAAACAGATAAATCTCATTAGAAACAAAAACGTGTACTAAACTATTACATAATATTAGCCCTCCTATATTTTTGTTTTATAATCATTTCACCCCTAGCAAGGTAAGATTGCCAATGGTGCGCAAAGAATTACAGAGAGATAAGAAACAGGATACAGGGGATTTCGAAGAAAGGATGGGAGGTGGATAGGACTTAGGAAGGTTATCCTGTCACAGATTAAGAAGAAACTCATATCAACAGAAATGTTGTTATACAGAAGGATGCTGAGAATCCCAGAGACTGAACATGTGAGCAACAATGAAGTTTTAGATAAAATTGAAACAAAAAGGAAACTTATTTATTTTACTACTAAAGTTGAAAGGGATCTTGGATGAAGATCGAATTCTTAAAAGATCTTTCCCTCCTTTTAATTTCAACTAAGTTCACAACAGAACATTGTCCTACGGGACAATGGCCCAGTGAATAAAAGCATTGGCTTGTGAATTTGGTGATATAGTGATTTTGAGTTCAATCCCTTGGTCGGACAGTGTGTACTTGGACTTAGTTGAAACAAGGAGAGAAATAACTTGACAGTACTAACAGACTAGATTCAAATAAAATAACTAGAACAGTCTACCCCATAGATCAAATAATGGGGTCAGTTTGGAATTACCCTGTAGGTTACCCAGATTGATATACACCTGAGAAAGGCACAAGGACTGAAATGTTGTGATAACAACAACAAAGATGAAGACAATAGTTCAAATATAAAGAGTGTAAATAATGAATCCTTTTATTTTATTCATTTTTTACTATGCACCGGAATAACGAATCAGTAAAGCTATTTTACCTTGAGCGATCATAATTTAAAAATAATAAAATTACTGCTTACGTTTCTTCACCATTCACAGAGTCATTGAATCCCGGTGTGTCGACAATGGTTAGTCGCAATCTCACACCCCTCTCTTCAATTTCCAGTTGTTTTTTCTCGATTTGTGTTGTCTTGTGTATTCGGTCTGAAAAAGAAAAATGTTTGTAAAATATGGATCATTTGCACTATGGGAAAGGTATGAATCGACCTCTACTTCCCCATAGCTAGTATTAGTAAGACTTGTGTCAGCAAAATCATTATTCTCTTAAAAATAAAATCTTGAAATCTAAAAATATATTCTGGCTTTAATTAACATGCAAAGAGTTGATAATCTCTAAAACAAATCGATCAAATCAACTAAGACTGTTATTACATTTATGTAAGTAGCAAATTAATCGTTTTAAGCAACGTCGTTAATCGAAGTAAGTGCTGCATCATTTGTTGTGAAAAAAAAATCTTCTTACCTTCGACATTGTTGATTTGTCTGTCCTTGTAAAGTTCTGTGAGGAACAGGCAGTTGATTAGGGTTGATTTGCCCAAGCCAGTCTCACCTGAAAGGCAATGAAAGAAAAAAAAAAAAACAGAATCAATTATTGGCCAAAAATAACATCCTCGGTTTCAACCCGGATAATTGTTTCTAAATAATTCACCCCAAGCCATGAAATAGTTCCAAAGGTGCAAAGAGGCTACTAATATTCACCTACCTCTCTTCTGAGGCTGGATGTGGCACAAGGCCAAATTTTATGTGAGAAATCCGAGACCTTAAGCTCAGATAAAAATTTCCCACAGACCCTGCATAAGGCAAGGTCAGGCTCCATTCTGTTTTTCCCCAATTTATACTCTACCCTTCGGAGCAGCCTTGTCTGGATTCCTCTCCGCCTGAAAACCTTGACTTCAACAGGAAACAAGAGATAAACTTCTATTCCTGCTCAAAAGACCGGAGAGTAATAGAAATCCAAAGGACTAAACATCAATTGTAAGAGGACAGAGTATATGATTGTTATCAACCCAAGATGGTAAATAAGAATTAGAGAAATCAAAATCAAGCAAGTACAGAAATTTGACAACCTGGGAAGTCTTTTAACAATGTAGAAAGGAACTACCTCGTCATGCCAAGCGACAGCGTGTTGTATATATTCTACAAAGGAAAATGTGGTGAAGAAGAAGAAAAGCAAAATAAAATTAGTAACACAAAAAGAATAAAGTGAATTGGTGAATAAAAACCATTGCTTTTTTTTTTTTTGCTTGTCAGGGGTGTTGGATTTTTGGAGCTTGGTGATTGAAAGTGCGTTTCTGATCATGCGAGGGGAAGATTAGATTTCTGACCCCATTTTTGTTACTACGTTGCCTGTTGGATTGTTCAGAACAGATTTGCAATTGAACTAAGTGTTGGCACTCGGATTTCTTACAAACAGACATCTGAAAGTGTGATACAGAAATCTGAAGACAGACTGAAATGGTAAAAAATAGCATCCAAAAACATTTCTCCTATATGGCAGCAAATATGCCTAAAAATGAATATAAAAATATACCAAATAGGATTTTTTCTAATATGTGTATCCACAAATTTATTGATGTGCATTGTGGTGCAGTGTATATCGACTCGCAATGAGAAATCAAAGAGTCGAGTCCGAATTCCAGTTGAATTCGTTGCATTCAGTTATGCACAAATACACTTGAGAAAGGGATTAATCCATCTCTTCTCCCTCTAGCTATGTGGTTAAATAGTAGGACAGTTTGAGTTCTATAGCCTTGGTTGGCAACCACAGAAAGTAATGGCAACCTACTGCGGAAAAATCTTCTGCCTAGTCAGTTATGTCTCTTTCGAGACGTGATCGCTTAAGTGTGTATCAGGTATGACACTAAACTGACTGATACGAAATATTAGAAAAAAAAGTTTCATTCATATTACCAGATGTGCATCAACACCTGTCAGGTTTTTTTTTTTATCTCTGATTTCTTATTTTATTAATTCACCCTAAAAAAGGTCATAGGGCCACTAATACACAAAGAGACTACTGAGAGTGAAAGAGAATGAAAATATTTTAAATGAACTGGAAACAATTCTAAACAGGAAACAAGATATATACCTCTACTCCTCTTTAAAATACTTGGGAAGAGTGTGAACCGGACAATAGATTTTCACCAATAGATATACATTATTCTGCTTTCACAACTGTGTACTTGGTAGATGATACTCAGCTTTTGTGTATATACAAGTTTGAATGGATATGATTACCAAAGATGTTGATATATGTGTTTTTTGCTGATTTTTAAAAAATATATTTCGGAATACAGTTTGATATTTTGACATAAGATTGAAAGAGCAACATTGAGAAATAAAGGTGGATTGACATGGTCAAGGACGCATTTCAAAAACTTAGCAAATTATTGAGAAACAGGAAGATTTAGTTGGAAACATAGAAAAGAGTAATTGACTGTTATGCGATATCTGTCCTTCTACATGCAGTGAATGCTGGACAATCTTCTCAAAAATGAAGGAGAGACTCGAAACAACAGAAATGTGGTTCTACAGAAACATGTTGAGGATACTATGCACTGAACATGTGAGTAACGACAAGGTTTTGGAGAGGATGCAAACAAAAATGAAACTTATACTTGGCATCAGGAAAAGACAGCTGAGGTTTCTGGAACACGTAATAAGGAAAGAGAGTATGGAGAACTTAATACTCACAGGACGGATAGAGGAACAGGGAAAAGCAGCGCGAGATCTATTTGAGCATGTGGATTGCGGAGTGGGGTTTGGAAGAGATACCAAGAAGAAAAATATTAAGAGCAACAAAGGATAGGAGTAAGTGAAAATCCCTGATTGCCTACGTCCTGAAAGAAGAGTGTTTTTTACGAGTTCACCATTTGCCCATAGTTGGGACCCGGTGCCAGGGTGGAACAACAGCAATTAAGAGGTGGTTTCATGCCCCTCAAAACCTCTACTCTTCAGATCAGAGCCCTTGCTGCCAGATGTAGTTTATCGTCATACCCAGGACTAAAGATAAAAAGAAAAACTTTATTAAAGAGAGAGAACAATAAAAGAATAGAAATTAAGAAGGAAGAAGACAAAAACTAACATTGCATTTAAATTTTTGAAGATCAACGTTTACTGGAAGAGGGCTCCATCAGTGAGAAGTGCGAGAGAAGAAACTGTTAACATGGAACTTACGGTTACATCTATCAATTTCACTTATAAAATGATGAGACCTTGGCGACAATCTGAAAAGACTATGAAAGTTTTCTTAAAACTTTCATAGTAAAAATACCAGCAAGACATTTTTATATAAAAAAATTAGCAATAATACATATTTATAATAAAATTATCAACAATACCTGTTTATAGCAGAATTACCGACAATATCTGTTTATAGTAAAATTATCAACAATACCTATTTATAGCAGAATTATCAACAATATCAGTTTATAGCAGAATTACTAACAATACCTATTTATAGCAGAACTACCAACAATACCTATTTATAGCAAAATTACTAATAATGCCTGCTTATACCCATAGAGGTTAATATGCTACGAAACAGAATCAACGAACCAATATAAAATAATTGTCTCATAATATTAATCCACATAATATCCTACAATTTCTTAAAGAAACCAAACTGTATTTCAAAATATAACTTAAACAAAACTACAACATAAAACACATTAACACCTTTAGTAATCATGTGCACACAAATATGTATATATACAAAAGCTAAGTATCATCTACCATGTATTCAATTGTGAAAACAGAATAATGTATATCATATTTTTGTTACTTGAAAGCACCTAAAAAAATTTAATTTCATCATTCAATGATCCATGCCGTTAAACAAACAAATTAATCTTTTTCTCTTTTTTTTCTAGCACTCAATTACCCCCCCCCCTTGCGTCATAGTGACTTTATTGCCTTACTAGGAGTAAAATGATAAAAAATAACTCACCAAGAACCATCAGAGTGAAATCAAATCCTCGTTTAACAGCCTTTCTATGGACTTGCTCGGGCAATGTAGCGAATCCAATATACTCTTCTTCATCCTGAAAACAAAAAGAAAATCAGGTAATACTGTAAAATGTTTCATGTAATTCTCTCAATAAAACATTTGAAAATTCTTGGAAAATTTAACAGTTAATAAAATTAAAAATAAATATTTTTGAACATCACAGATCTAAACTGCTACTGGACTTGAGAAACTTTAAAAATGTTTTAGATTTTACAAATTGACAGCAGTATTTGCTTGAATGCCGAATGTTTTCTTATAAGGAAACAACTAATATTAACTCACTAGTTAACGACGTAAAATGAAATTGCTGTATCTTGATCAAATTTCGGTTCTGGCAACGTGTGTTTCCTTTGTACTAATTTACTTACTAAAAGCATGAATCTACTTTTCTCTTCCGCCATGGGCAAAATAGTAGGAAAGTCTTGACTTTCTAGTCTTGTTTGTTAACCAGAAAAAGCATTTCGAAACAGTAACTAAGTACAAAGCAAGTCTCAAGATTTATACAATTTTCACGTGGAATTTTTCTCAGAAAATAAAATTAACCCATTAAATGCAGTAGAAATTTTCGTCTTAAAATGATAGTGGTTTGAAAAGAAGATACATTTTAAGGGTTAACGTTGTTATTAATAAATTTTAACAGGTTTTTAATATACTTGACAGAAATCAAGGACCATAATTGAAATTCTGAAGATGAAAGTAAATATTAGTCAAAAGTTTATAATAATGGCTGACGATGCTAGCTTCAGTTGATAAAAAACGAAGAGGAAAGTAAATATTAGCCAAAAATAAATAATAATACTTGACCAAGTTTCATCAAAGAAAGAAAATAAATACAAGTCAGAAATTAATAGTAATACTTGACGATGCTCCATGTAATAAAGATGAGGGTAAATAGGAATCAAAAATAAATAATGGCTAAAAATGCTTCAGCTGATACAAATTGAATAGGAAAATTAATATACAGACAAAAATAAATCCGTGACATTGTTTACAATAATTGATAAAAGCAAATACTAAAATTATATCTCTTTTATTTAGAATGTGCTGTGTGTTTTGTGTGAGCGTTTGAACAATGTATATTCCCCATTGCGGCTATCTCTTGAGATATGAGAAGTCCAACTGAGAGTAATGCTTGCAATTACTTTGAAATTTGACCTGGTTGCCGGGATAATTAAATAGCCAACTGATAATGTCGCAATTTAGGGTAATTACCTATTGCAGTTGGCATTCGACGCCCTCACGGAAGAAACCCGATTATTAAGAAAAAAAAATAAACATTATTCATGACACAGTATTTTTTTTATTCTTAAATTATTTTCGTATGGAAGAATGTTAGGGTTATCCAGTACCTTATAACGTGGCTACCGTTAGTTTTGGTTAATATTTTATCTTCATTCGGCTTTTGGCGGAGCAGATAAAACAGTCACTGACGAATATTTATTTGTAAATGTATAAAAGGATAAAAGCAGTACATTGTAGAAATGTTGGCCTTTCAAAACCGTGCGCCAAAAAACCCCTCTTCGTATCAGTAAGACAGTCAAATGAAAGATGCTTCACAGAAGTAATAACAACAATTAAAAAAAAACATTTTGAACATTGTTTTTTTTTTTTATTAATATTAAGAAAAAGGATGGAAGAAGAAAAGTTTCGCATTTGTACCATTCATTTGTTTGGTATTTAAAATAATATACATAGATATACAGTGTAAGTTATTTGATGACATACGTTATTTTTACTATTGCAGCATATTATTTGACTTTATAGTTTATATATTTCGGAATTATCAATCACAGACTTTCTTTTTAAACATAAAATAAAGAGACTCGCAGTTAATGTGGCTATAAAGGCTGAACATAGCAATTTATAAATAGCTCGATTTTTAAAAGTCGTTAGGTCCTTTATCTACAAAGTTTGCAAGGACTTTGAAGCCAAAAACGGAAATGTATCAAAACGTAAGAAGCATTCCAAAAGCACTGATACCATTTGAATACTTGAATTTATTCGGTAAGTGCAGCAGACCATCGATGGCAATCCCAGAAGATCCATGAGGTCGATTGCAAAAGAACACCATGTGTCATAAGGAACAATCCAAAATGTACATGAAGACATCAGATACAAGTCTTATGTGATAAGAGTTACTTTATGTCAGAAAAGGTAAAGGAAAATCGCTTAATCATAGGCTTCTAAACAAATTTAAAAATCCATCAGAGAAAGATATCATTTGGTTCTTCTCAGACGAGAAAACCTTTCTCCATGTTCAGAAAGTAAACAGAAGAAATTACAGACCCTTCAGAAGTTCCAAGAGTAATGTATACAATAATTTCCAGCAACTTTCATGATTTTGGGGGTTGTCAGCAATGAAGGAGATACGATGCCTCCTCACATTTTTTCACAAAGTCTTAGAGTAAACTCTGTTGCCTATACGGATGTTCTAGAAACAGTGGTTACGCCATAGATCGACAATGTACGCAACGGAAGACCTTATTCGCTTCAACAAGTCTCGGTAACATCACACAAGGCTCAACCAACGTAGGAATAGACGGCGGAATTTTTTTATGATCACGTAACCCCTATCATTTGGCTTCCTAGATCCCCAGATCTCAATCCATTGAATGGAGTATAGTTGAAAAATAGGTTAATGAGCACCCTCATAACGCTAAAGAATCCCTACAGTAATGTCTAATATAAACAAAGATCACTTGATCTTAGCCTGTAGGCGATTCCGACCTCGCATAGAACCCGTTATTGAAGCTGAAGGAATCTTTATCAAATAAAATTACCAAACAGTAAGCTTATTCTTATCCTCACAACTTTTTCAGTTAAAAGTCATCATTATTTGTTTCTAAGAGTCATTTTTGTGTAAGTATAAATCTGACCTCATATACCTTACGCTTTCTGTATATATATATATATATATATATATATATATATGAAATGATTTGTTTGAACATTATTTTTTTATCGATACTCATATTAAAGTAGATATTCTGTTTTTAATTAAACAGTATTATATAATTATATCTACTGGCCTGATTATTTACGACTAGCAGTATAGCCCGGCGTTGCTCGAGTGTAATGAAAGCTTTAAAACTAATAGATGGTCCTGAAGTTCAAACTCTTTGGACGTTGGCACGAAAGACTAAAAAGCAATAGTTGTTTCCAGTTAAAGCGAAACCGTAGACTGAAAGAAAAATGAATGGATGTAAGTCAAATTTTGATTTCCTGGTATCGATTTATATATATATATATATATATATATATATATATATATATATATATATATATATTTATATATTATCCATTTTCAGCACTATTGTAAGAACTGCAGCCTTGAAACTTCTGAATATCATTTCTGATGTCTTTGTCTATGAGTGTATCAGATTTGATTAAAATCGGACCACTCCTTCTATAACCCGATTTTTTCGATTATCGATTTTCGATATTTATCAGGGGTACCTCAACACAAAAGCTAGCTAAGAACACTCGCAAACGCTTATAGTACAACTGTGTAAATTTTCAAGAAAATCGGTTCGGCCGTTTCGGAGTCTATAGGTAACCGACACACACACACACAGACAAAGCTTAGATAAATCTTTATTGCAAAAAATGTGTGTCATTCGGCACAATTCGAACCGGCGACTCCTATCCACATAAGGAAACCTACCATGTGATCTGGCACGTCATAAAAAATAATGTTCAAACAAATCATTTCAAATTGTCGGTTGTTTATAACCAAGTTTCGTTAATCTTCGTTAATTTCCGTAATGCACACACACACACATTGATTGAGCTCTCTAGAGAAGAAAATTTTTAAAAAAGATTACACTTCTGCGATAAAAGCGTGACTCTTCAGAAATGAATTGAGTTCTTTCGATGACTGGCGTGTATATACACTGATTATATAGAACACGTTAAAATTTCCCTTCCATGATTCCGACTCCAACTGACACCAAATCGGTCGAGTTTCGATTCCAGCCAGAAGCAAGTGGATGTGTCTATCCTTACTGATGAACTGTGATACAGCGAAACAGGCTTGTATGTGGATGAATTGTCCAAACAATAATAATAACTATATATCTATAAAGCCTCTGCATGGAGCACTTTATAAAAAGTAAATATTAAACTGTGGAATATACATCCATTAGTTTCAACCATTTATATTATACTTATATGTATATAATAAAAACCAGTAATCTCCATATAAAATATATATGAACCAACATTGCATTAACCAGATATTTTTATTAAAATGTAAATTATGTAACCGTCAGTGTCTACTCAGCATCTGAAGATTGCGTTGTGCATGCAAGTCCGAGTCGTGCTACCGGTGAGGAATAATATGTATAATTATTAATATATGTGCGTATATTCAATCAAATATATATATGTATGATCATCTGCAGACCTTTGAGAAGAATCAAATGATTTTCTCTGCTGGATTTTTAAATTTGTTTAAAAGCCTCTGATTAAGCGATTTTCTTTTACCTTTTCTGACATAAAGTAACTCTTATCACATAAGACTTGTATCTGATGTCTTCATGTACATTTCGGATTGTTCCTTATGATACATGGTGTTCTTTTGCAATCGACCTCATGGATTGTTTGGAATGTTTCTTAGGTTTTGATACATTTCCACCTTTGGCCTCTAAGTCACTGTATCACAACTGTTCAGTGCAGCTAGATTATCTGTTTAGGTTCAAGCTGGGATCGAAATCCGACTAATTTGTCATCAAACGAACATCTTACCACTAAGCCATCTGCGTAACGGCCAAAGACAGGTAGTTTTCACAACAGGTTATTCATAGGCTGTAAACAATATATATATATATGTGTGTGTGTGACTAATATATATATATATATATATATATATATATATATATATATATATATATATCGATATTTCATGAATATTATTAAGTATAAACATATAAGGCATTAATGTTGAAGACTGGGAAACTTATTAAGTATAAGACATCTGGCATTAATGTTGAAGACTGGGAAACTTGCTGATGAACTGTTGGCATTTGTATATCTATTGGGATACTCAAACATTACATGATTGTACACAGGGACTGGTAAGTTTTCAACATAAGTAACACAGACACCACGTGTCTAAGAGAAGATGTACAAAAGAAGCTAGCCTTAAGAATTACTTCAGGTCCCATAGCAGAGCGTTAGCACGGGTATCAGTCAATAATTTAAGTGTCATACGTGATACACGCTTGGGTGATTATGTCTCGAAATATACATGACTGACTGGGCAGAAGATTTTCCACAGTAAGTTGCCATTAATTTCTGCGGTAGACTGGTTGCCAAAGAAAGCTATAGAACCCAATCTGTCCTGCTATTAACCCATAACTGGAGAGAGAAGAGAGGGATTAATACATTTCTTACGGGTATTTGCGCGCAAATTAATTCAACGAACTCAACTGAAATTTGAACTGGGCTTTCCTATGGAAATAATAAGATTCTGAATTAAAATACAAAAAAAGCTACCGAGTGAAGATATGATTTTCTGCAAAGAATTGACAATCATCATTGTGTATTGTATTCAAGGGTTATTGTAATTCCCACATTGCAAACTTGTCCGCGATGGTTATATTCGTTTAACGAATCGACAACTATCATATATATATAAAGAGGGTGTCCCCAAAAACATGCATACACAGTTTAAATAATTGTAAAGTCAGTATTTATGAAAATATATATCATTTTCAAAATGAAATAAAATCTACAGATATTATTCTATTGTGTGAGGTCTGATGAACACGGAGAGTATTCTAGGAAACCCTTTCGTCCAATCCACCTGTTTGGCAAGATCTCATCAAGGAAGGATCTAACATCGCAATGGTGGTGTGAGGATGCCCCATCTTGCTCCAAATAAAACTCCTCATCTTCAAAGTCCTCTCTAATGCTTAGCATAACAGACTGTTGAAGTGTGTGCATATTTTTGGAGACCACATATATATCAGAATGGTTTTAATAAAAAGTGTTGTTGACTCTTTGTGGCTGAATGGTCTGTGCCTACTGAATCAAATGGTAGTTTCTCCTACAAAGTGGGACGCAAGTTCGAAATCGTCAGGGTGCACATTTTCCTTGTTAAGATTCCTCGAGTACACAGTACGCACTGTTTTAAACATAAAAAAGGGGCATCTATTTCTAACACGGTATCCACAAAACCAATGTTTAACCATCAGACTACTCGAATCATATGCAGCACAGGCATATTCCAATCCTCTTGATATGTTCTTGGGATTGGTACACGGTTGCCTGTTGCTGAGAGTCCATGTAGTTCTGCACAAGCTACAGATGACTATAAACAATCGGGCGTCCACCATCAGGATTCTAGAGGTTGTGTGTGTCAGAAGAAGTACCTCATCCACAGCAGTATGTTTGGTGGCGTTCTTCACCGAGCAAGTTGGCAGCCATCACATATATAAACCTCGAATAATTGGTTTGATTTCACATTGAATCTTGTAAAGAAACCTGCTGAAATTGTGTTCAATGTTCCAAACTAATTTTTATATTGTTAAAAGTCCAAGATCTAAAATGAACGTAGATTCTCGTGCTATGACTGCTAAATTTATTTTAGCATCACGTTGCAAATATGACCTTATATTTGAAAAAAAAAAACAACATAAGTGCCAAAATTGAAAAAAAGTTTCTTGCTCGCACGTCGTTTTATTTCAAGGTAAAAACGATTACAAATCTTGGAGTCCTTTACATCGAAAGAAAGCAGCGAACTATCAATTAAAATGGTTTCAATCTAAGGGCTTATATATTAACATGTTATTACATTACAGTTTATAGATTCTTTGATAGTTTTAATACAAGCAGATAGGTTTGTTCATCGCCCGGTTCACACTTTTTCCCCGTCTTTTGAACAGGAATAGGGGTTTATCCATTGTTTCCTTTTTAGAATTGGGTTTATGGTTCCTTCTAAGTTTTACTTCAACTCTATACGTTTAACATCTCCGTCTAAACACTGAAATGTTCAGGATTGGGTTCCAGTTCTTTCTCTTAAATTCTTCTCATTCTCCTTCACTCCCCTTCAGTCTTAGCAATTTTATCGCCTTGATGAGGGTCATATGATTTTTAACAATTGTTTATAAGTTCATTGCTTTTTCAAAATTACTTAAATAGTTGTTGAAATCTCCTTCATTTTCCGTAATACTAGAATTTTCGATGTTAAAATCCTCACTGTATTTAGTATTGTTGAAATTATGGCTTCCTCTGGCCATTTAAAATTCTTCCTAATGTGTTTATATTTTTAGTGCTACTACAGCGCATTATATTTTACCAGAATGAAATCCTTACTATAATAAGAGAGCTGTCCGTCCGTCTGTCCGAAGCCATAAGTAAGGAAGAGATAATTAGGAATTGGTGTAGTTAGGTCCCTTGATGCTTTAGTGACAGTTGAGATGATCACCATCAAGATATGTCAGCCTGTACTGATATCGCATTCACACACACCCACAACGTTCTTCTTTCTCCTTCGCCGTCTTAGCTTCTTACGATTGATAACATTTCAAGAGACACACACATATATAAAAAAATAAATAAGTAGCGATTGAAAAAGAAAAAAGCAAATCACAAAGTGTTGTCATGTTTAAAATGAGCTAATATCATATCGGAATTAGACAACAACGGAGGGCGGGGAGCTGTTGTTTTTTTTCAAGTTGGGTAAAACATAATAAAAACGACTGTTTTTTGTACTCGCTTTCCTATTTGCACTTCTCCCCAAAATTTGGTTTGATCGGTTAATTTATGGCTATTTAGAGAGCATGACAGGCAGAGGGACTGAAGTCACAGAATTTTAAATATAGATTAGTAAACAACAAATATCGGACCCGGTATAAGTTTTAAAAGTTAAGTAACGTTTGTCGTTGAAATTATGCGTGATTGTGATCAGAAGAGCTCTTCTGAAAACGGAACAGCAGAGAAACGGGCTTACCTTGATAAACTGGATAATTGCAGTAATTTTACATTACTGATTGTTAGAGCGTTACATTTAGATAAGTGCATCATTAGATGAACAAACAATACATTGAAGACGCACCCTACAAATATTTTTATAGTGAAAATACCAGTTATGTATTTTTCCAGTAAAAAAAAAACACGAAAAAGCAGGATTAAATTTAAAAGAAAAAAGAAAAATTACCAGTAATACATTTTTATGAAGAAAATTTTGTCATTAAATGACCCAAAAGGAGTTGATATGCCTCTAAACAAATTAACATGTTATATCCAGAGGTTCTTGATGGCACTCGAATGAGTTGTTTTTTTCTATTGCATATAGGAACAACTGACACTTCATAAAAGAAGGAAAAAAAATTGTATTGACTTAACTGGATGGAAAGTATTTATAGTGGGAGAATACTTTCGTTAGAAACAAAGAAAAGAGCACAGAAATGTTTATGTAATATCGGTCATTTTGCAAATGTTGGGCAATCTCTTCACACATGAAGAAGAGACTTGGATTGTGGTTTTACAGAGGAATGTTGATTATATTATGGACAAAACCTATAAGCAACGACGAATTTTTTGAGAAACTAAAAACAAAAGTCACATTTCTACTTAACAACAAAAAGAGACAAGAGAAAGGAATTTCTAGGATACATAATGAGGAAAGAGAGTTTAGAAAATTTAATACTCACAGGACAGATTGAAGGCAATAGAGACAGTGGAAAACAACACATAACCTACTATGCGAAATTGAGTTAATATATGACAAAAGAGGGTTTAGGAGCGATAACAAAAATGAGAATTTATTAAGAGCTACAAATAACAGGAAACTGTGGAGAGCCATGATCGCCAACCTCCTGAAGGAACATGGCACATAGAAGAAGAATGAGTTTGTGTAAATGGATGGTAGAACAGGGTTTAGGAGATATAGCAAAAAGACAAAATTTATTAAGAGCTACAAAGAACCAGAAATTGTAAAGTTATGTGATCACCAACGTCCTGAAGGGTGACAGCACAAGGAAGAATAAAAAAAGACGATAGCCTAAGATTATCAATGAAGACTACCTTCGATTCACGATGGAGAATTAACGTAGCACAACATGGCATCTTCATTTTATCCCACAAACACATTTAACCTTTTGCCATGCTAGGTTTAGTCACTTATGCCTGTCTAATATGAACGGCTGCAGCAATTGCGAGGGTTATAAAGTCGACCATTGATACAAACGTAGAGAGAAAATAATGACAGGATATTCTCACGTGCCATTTTGTCTGCTGTCGTCAGTCAAATGTGAATTACTGAACAGAGCACTCTGTAGGCGCTTCTTCCGGGCGGAATCACTAAGCCTTCGTTGTTTTTTGAGAATTAGACGGGACAGAGTAAGAAACAAAGTTATATATATATATATCTATATATATATATATATGTGTGTGTGTGTGTGTGTGTGTGTGTGTGTGTGTGTGTGTGTGTTCCTGAACGCGAAAGACGTAGAATATGGATAAAAACAAAGAGAACAGATCAAGAAAGGAAAGATAAAGAGAGAAAAGTAGAGAGAGAGAAAGAGAGAGTGAGAGAAAACGAAAAGTGGAGTGGAGTGGAGAGAAAGAAAAGCAAAGGGAGGGAGAGAGAGAAGCAGAGCAAGAGAATGAGAAACAGAGTGATTGAGATAAAAAAAACAAAGGAAATAGAACATAAAGAGAGAAAGAGAAAAAGAAATAAAGGAGAAGATAGAAAAGAAAGAGAAAAATAGAAGACAGAGAGAAACGGAGAGAGAGAGAGAAAGAAGGAGAAACCTGCAGTGTGTAATAAGTCTTCTTTCGTCGCACTTAACATGCTTGTTCAAACCTATTAACTGACAATGAAACATTTTTTTAACTGCTCAGGTTTCACACAAAAAGAAAAGGTGAATTTCTTTTATTTCGGTCAACGTTTTTCTGTTTTTATAAAGTACGGAATCCAAGAAGGAAAAAAACTAGATTGTCAACAAAAACAAATACTTTTAGATATAAAAAGGACGCTCCATGAAACTGTTATGTGTGAGAATGATAAAGATGGTGGTATTTTTTTTTTTTTTTGTATTTTATTTAGTTGACATGCAGAAGTACAATAAATGTTTTGGGAAAGTCACAACATTTCCTGTTGTCCCTGCAGCTTTTTTAACTTTTATTATTCAATCAGTCAGTCACGTGATGCATGCTTGGGCGATCTAGAAAGAGATATGAGTGACTGATTAGAATATTTTCCCTCAGTAGGTTGTGGTAAACTTGGTTGCCAACCAAAGCTCTAGAACGCAATCCATTCTGTTATTTGACCCATAGCTGGAGGGAAGAGACGGATTAATACCTTTCCCAAGGGTATTTGCGCATAAGTCAATGCAACAAATTTAGCTGAAATTCGGACTCGGCTCTCCGATTTCTCGTTCCAAGTCGATATCCAACTGGGCTAAATTTATAATCCAGCAAACCTTAATGGCCCCAGTGCGAGAAGCAGCAACCCTTTAGTGGTGGTACCTGATAAAAATGTTTACTTCCTCTTTCCCACTTTTCTTTTTCTCGCAGATCTGTTACTCACTCTGGTCAGGTGACACCTACTATGAAAGGGAGAAATGCGTAGCTGAAAACGCTTTTTTACTTAAATTATATATATATATAATAAAAACCAACGATGTTGGTGTGACCAACGGACAAAATGCCAAACGACCTAACACCTAAGATAAGACAAATAAGGCACAAGGAAACAAAAATGAAAGACCAAAAGGCTAACAATTACATACTCAGTAAAGTAAACTATTCAACGTGCAGGCTACTAGAATATTTTACAATATTGGGCTTTGAATATTTTACAAATCAATACTATATACTGTATATCAGTTGAAATGTCTATTAGGGGATTCTATCTCTGACAAAAAAGTAAGTACGTATGTTGGCTAGACACACTTCATTTTCGGATGGAAATTCTATTGCCTAACATTTAAAAAAACATTCTTGTCCACCTTCGCAATACAGGAAAATACTTGTTGATAGCATCAATATACTATACAACAAAAATAATTCAAATTCTGGATTCCCTCTATATAAAAAAGCAACCAATATTCAACATAATTTATTACAAATATAGTAAAAAATATATTAAAATACATATAACATCTATATACTAATTTTAAATGCTTGTTTTATAAAAAATTCCATAACTACAACGGATAAATTTAGAATTTCTAAAAGATTTATTATATCAGAGCGCGTTACGTGTGTTTTTAAAAATCGCTATGATAACGGAATGCAGATTTTATCGCATTTACACTAGCATGTTTATTTACCCTGAAGATGATCTTAGAAAAGGTCGAAAGTACTTGAGTTAAAAAAAACAAACTATGTCGCCTTTTTTTATGAATCTTATCTTAACATCAAGAAACTGATTAGACAACTGGAAAGGATCAGTATAAAAACAAGTAGACCCAGCATATCTATATTATTCAATGAAACATACTTTATATATATATATATATTCCTGTAATTGGCATTTAGATCGCTTCTACCTAAAAGGTTTAATCAAATAAACTTAAATAAAAAAGTTTTAAAATCTTATATTGAAGCCCATTCCTTCTCGCCTAATTACACCTCTTCAAACAGCCCAAAATCTTAACCTTAAAAAAGGTGATGTAGAATCTCTATTAGAGATCCTATGTCGAAATGTACATCCGACACCTTTGAATTTTGAAAATTTTTTCTAATTTATATATATATATATATATATATATATATATATATATACATATCAGTTGTATATTTGGGAAGTAATTTCTTTCTGATACACTGTTCATTAAAAACGACTGATACGCCACTTATTTTAAGATTTTTTTTTATTATATTTTACTTATATGTGGACAAAACATATCTATTTTTGGAGGTAGAAATTGTACGAATTGAATTGTTCATTCTAACCGCTTTTGGATAATCTATTATCCATTTTCATAGATTTGGGTTAGGCTATTTTGAATAGTGTATATATAAACATATTTTTAATTTCTGAAAACGAAAAGAAGAGAAAGAAGAAAGACAGGGAGAAAAATAGCAAAGAGAAAGAAAGAAAATGCTACTCTACGATGCTAAACATCGCCGTGAGGAAAACAGACGAATTGATTTATTTCATTGCGAAGTGGACCCAACAGCTTCGACCTCAATCGGAATCCACCTTTTTGTTGTTGTTATTGTTGTTGTTGTTGTTGATATCCGTCACTGTGTAATGGATGTCAGCTCAGAATAATAAAAAAACGGAGAGCCGGGTTCGAATTCTAGTGGAATTCGTTGAATTTACTTACGCGCAAGTACCCTTGGAAAAGGTATTAATCAATCTCTTCTTACTCCAATTATAGGTCGAATAGCAGGTCAGATTGGGTTCTATAGTCTTGGTTGGCAACCAGTCTACTATAGAAAGAAATGGCAACCTGCTGTGGAAAAATTATCTGCCTCGTAAGTCATGGATCGAAAAGGCATGATCGCCCAAGCATGTATCATGTACGACAATTAACTAATTAATTAGTCACGTCACCTACACATCTACTTCTAAACGCAATTAAAAGAGAATAGTTAATTATTTATGAGTTGCTAGCAGGGCGTAACGGTCGTGCCAACTAACGAAGATGATAACAAGTACAATTATTATAGGATGTTTCTGCTGAGTGCAAAACAGAGAGTCATTTGTTAAAAGTTCGTATGCCGATTACTGGTAGACAAGAAAAAAAGCCCTTTCTTTTGCTTCAGATGCAAGATGGTCTGAGGGCATCAGCATCACATAAGCTGTGCACATGCAGGGCGTGTGTCAGGAAGCGTCTTCTCACTGGCTTTCTACTCTCCCCCGCAGGACAGCTGCTCCTTTGCCAATCTGTAATCATCATCATTCGTATCTTAGTTTCAGTCTCCCGTCCAGCCTCCTCTTCTCACGAACCTTTTTTTAAAAAAACATACAGAACGTAGGAAATGTGTGTCACGGTTTGGGGCATCTGTAAAGCACATTGTATATTTCTTGCGGGGTTAAAGATGTTGAATTCTGTCTTAATTTCTGATACAAGAGGTTTTACACTATTTACATGCTGTTCTTTGTTGTTGCTGTAATCACAATGTTTCGGTCGTTGTGGCCTCCGTTCTTCATCAGATATATGCCGATCCGGTAGCCTGCAAAGAATTTCGAATTGGACGCTTTCAAATATGAAAGCTGAACCCTAACCACGACATTCAACACATTCTTCACGTACCACGCATCCAGACTAATACAGGCACACAAAGAAGAAAAAAATCAACCTAAAACCAATAAAAAGCGCATGGTTTACCCCTTAAGCTACTGGAGTAGACTGTTCTAGTTCCACTGGCTTTGTCTCAGGGTATATCACCTAGTTCATATTTTAGCTCTTTTCAGTTATTGCTTACTTTGTCATTGCTTCAGTAGCACAACTTATCAGCAAGCAGTTTAGGTTTTGTTCCTCGATACAGTAGCCTAATGGATTAATGCATTGGTTCGTGAATTTCATTACAGTGATTGTGAGTTCAATCCCTGGTCCGGACAGTGTGATTTAGTGGCCACGGTTCGAGCAATAACTGAGCAATGTTAAGAATAAAAACTCGACGAGATATCTTTACACCCCCCACACCCCAGAATAAAATAAAGGGTCCGGTTAGAAATTCCCTGCAGTTTACCCGGATTGGCATGCACATGATGAAGGCCGGATAGCACAACGACCGAAACGGTGTGATAATTCCAATTCAAATTCCAGTCCAGATCACTACGCTCACTTTTCAAGAAATACTATTGGGAAAAGTACAACCCCATCTCATCTCATCCCAGCTACGGGTTAAATTGCAGCATAAAGCATACTATACCCTCCAGCAGTGGTTGGCAATCAGTATAGAAAAAGTACAACCGTATGTGGCAGGGAACACACTTGAACTGTATTACTAATTGATATGTTGTTTTTTTAAGGTTTATCTACCCTTTGTGAGTTATTTAAAGCCGAAACATACAGTATCTAGAATTCTCATGCGGTCACCCATCTATGTACTGACCGGGCTCGACTCGGCTTAACTTCGGTAATCGAGAACGTAGTAAGGAAAAAATACGAAAGTACGAAAGAAAGAAATTATTTGATTGTTTTGTTTTTCATGGTTTATCAACCCTTGGTGGGTTATATAAAGTCAAAATATATTTCGAATTGCAGAAGTTTGCTTACAGTACTAGCAAGCGGTTACCTATCTAAGTACTGACTAGAATCAAGGCTTACAGCCACGTCGTATTGAAACACCGGTTCTCGTACGCTCACCGAAGTTAAGCAACGTCGAGCCTGGTCAGTATCGAGGCGGGTAACCGCTTGGGAATATCAGGGGCCGTAAGCTTAGATGGGTGGGTGGTGTAATGGATAATGGCTCAAATTTGGGAAGCAGTGATCCATGTTTCAATTCTAGTCTGCTTCGTTACATTCACTTCCGTATAGATATCCATGGGAAAGGCATATATTCGCCTCATCTCCCCACCCAGCTAGGAGTTGATTAGTAGAACTTGTATACGTAAATCATTACTATCTCTTAAAAATTTCAACTATCTAAAAATAATTTTTTATTTAACTGTAAAAGGTTGATAAACCGTAAAACAGCAATCAATCAGTGACCGAGCCCGACACTACTCCGGTGATCAAACGAGAACCGGTATTTTAAATCTGATTTGACCATAAGTACTTTGTAACTAAGTTGCGGTCAGCTTAGTTTAAACACAAATTGACCGGTTGCTTATCGTCCGGTTCACACTCATTCACAGTCTTCTGAACAGGAGTATCCGTCCTTCTGTTTAAGATTGGTTTTCCTGTCTCTTCTAAAAACTACTTCAACTCTATACTTCTAACGTCTCCATCTAAAGTCTAAAATTTTATTTACTTATTTTTTTAACTTCAATACGAGTAAATACATCCTTGTGCAAATTAATTGTTTTTCTCTTACGACCGTGGAATGTGGGAAATCACAATGCTTTACAGACTGCATTCAAATTAAAAAAAAATATATTGACAATATATTGCTTTGTTTTAATCCCAGAGAAGACTTGTATTCGACATTAAATAACCCATCAATATAAGATATTCTTTAGAAAATAGATTATAAATCCGACACATTTTTTTTTGTCTCAACCTTATTTTTAATAGAGACTCATATTTGAGTAGATGCTTTATTTTTATTATTAAATACTGTTTTTTTTTCCCCAACCACCGGCCTGAACATTCGAGAAATCGTTTTAGAAAATGTGCGCTCTTCGGCAGGATTCGAACCTGCGTCCCCTAGGGGAAACCGCCAGTAGATCAGACGTGCCTTAGACCGCTGTTTGATCGGGAGGTTCTACGTGGCCGAACGGTTTAAGACTCGTCGGATGTAATGACGGTTTACCGTAGAGGACGCAGGTTCGAATCCTGCCGGAGGATGCATATTTTTCTAAAACGATTCCTCGAATGTTCAGACCGTTCTTATACATGTTTATATACTGTTTAATAACAAAATTAGGGTATCTATTCAAAAATGATTATCCATTAAAAACAACGTTTACACAAATAAATTTAAAAAACTGTAAGATATGTTTCTCATCAACTTTTAAACAACACAACGCGAGGGCCTACTGTGGAGATGTGTGTGTGTGTGTTCGTGTGCGTGCGAATATATGTACACACATGTATGTGTGTGTGTGTGTGTATATACGCATCTGCATACGTGCGCCTGTATTCAATTAACACTGTGTAGAGGGGTAAACGAGTGAGGGCGATGTTTATTTGCCTCCCTTCATTTATTCGCTCAGCCGACGCGAAAGCAAAACCATTCTTTGCCTGGTTGTTTAACATGCATTTCTCTTCACAGACAAATGAGTGCATCCCTCGTGTTAAAACATAAAAAAAATAAGAAGACGCTTTATCCTCCCACTTCAAATTCAGAGATACCGGCACCCTCCTAAGCGTGTTCTTGTACGGTACACACTCAAAATACCTTCTTTCTTTCAAACAAGATATCTGTGTTCTATGCTAAGTAAATGATGTTGCTAAAAAATTAACATAAATAGACCAGATGGGAATTTTTTTATCTGCAAAGTTAGATACGAAAAATTAGGGAAAATAACTTTATTCATATCACCAGATGTGTATCAGCACATGTCCTTTTTTCTCATTTTTGATAATATTAATTCTTTTTTTGCTAACACCACATCCAATTTAATTACCCAAATGCTTTTCTAAGCGTAGCTTAAGTGTGGCACAAGGCAGGCCAAATGTATGGGGCATCCAACAAGGATCGAACTCACTATTCAGTCATAACTGTTCTAGTGTGACAAGTTTGCTAAACATTACCCCGCGTCGAAGTGTCCTAAACGCTTTTCTAAGCGCAGCTCAACTGTTGGCATAAGGCCGTAAGTATGGAGAACACAGTAAGGATCACACTCACTAAACCTCTACATTCAGCAAATTCTGTGGTTGGAAACAAGATAGAATTGGCTGATGCAAGGTTATTATTATTGTCCTTTGACAGACTATAAATTCATAGCATCATTATTTAGTCATCCAAGTATTTTCCTTGACTTTCTTTTAACTTAAGCCAACTTTTGCTGAGTCTTATTTGTAACATGGTGAATAACGTTGTTATGCGGCCCTTTTCCAGCTTTAATAGAGTTCAAAATCATTTATAGGATTTTTTGGTGGGGATGACTTTTTCTCCAATCCCTTTTCGAACAGGCATAACGTTGCAAGCTCCATTCCACCAGTTCAGACCGTTAGTGCTAGAAGATTCTAATCGAATCACTCATTTCCGCAGTATTCTACATGGAAAAAGAAAATTCCACTCGGAAGGGTTTTATCCAAGAACTTTTTGTAACGGTTTTGTTTGTTTTACGGCCTATCAACCTCAGTCGGTTATTTATTGCCGACAAGGTTTTTAGAATAGATTCGTATGATTAGAATATGTATTCTTTGGAAGAAATCAGTTTATAAATCAGGCTTCATTGACGCATTTTGGGTGAAGAGGCTTTTGTCGAGAGTCGAATTCATTACTGGTAATAATTTTGTTTTTCTTCAAAAAAGCTTTGCTACTCATTTTTTTCCTTAAAAATCTCTTGCTGGTAACATATATAATATTTTTCCATAACGTTTTGTTCTTCTTAATGAGAGGAGTTTTAAATTTACCCGTCTAAATGTCCATCCGATTTAAGAAAATTTGAATTTTTTATATATAAAGAATATTGGCTCTGTAAATAAATAAATTTAATTGCACTGAGGCCTTTGACTGGATCAGTGTTAATATTTAATATTAATAAGATCATTTGGGATTTACTACAAAGTCATTGTTTTCAGGTTTATGACCAATATATATATATATATATATATATATATATATATATATATATATATATATATGCCTGAAAATTCAGATAAAACTTAGTGGGGAAATAGCCATTTTCAACATGTCATTTTAAGGCATGCATTCTTCAACCCCTTATAAACTGGGAATGAGGAAAAATTCTAAGCCCAGAGGTTAGCTTAGGTAAAGGAAGAGGTTGGGATGTATTAGTTTTCATTGGGTTGGGATGAGAGGACGAATTAGTAGTAATTCCTCCTTGGTAGTTGGAGTTATGTGGCCTGACCCTTGGACTAGTAGTGGTAGGTGGTGGGGAAGTAACTGTTTGGTTAACGTTAAAATTTATTTTTAAATTTATATATATATATATATATATATATATATATATATATATATATATATATTCAAAAATGTATTGCTGGCAATTTTTTTTTTTAACATTGTTTAATCGTGTTTTATATTTTCTTGTAGAGGCCGACCATTTTTAGATATGATAGTCTATCATCCATATTTACATTTTCGAACAGCTCAAGCATGCTATCAGTATTGTAAAATTGCTATCTAGAGATAACTAGTTCTGGACACTCTGTGGTATTCTGTTTCATGGATGATACGGTTTTACATGCTTGACACAACGGCTACATTTTGTAACAGATTTTTACTTCTTTGAACACTACAATCTTCAAATCAAAGATTAATTCCCGTAGTTTTCCCTTTTCCCTACCTCCTTTATCAACTATATTATGCTTCCTTCGTCATAACCATTTTAGGAATAATCTTCTTTCTTGGGTGGTTCAAGAATTTTTATTAGGTGAATTGTAGTAAAAAAAAAAGTAATCACTTTCTTTACTCAGAAAAAAAAGCCCCCCACCCCCGAAAGCTGCATTCTTTCAGAGATCACTTTAAAAAAATTAACATTCATTTTTAAATTTCGCAAATAATTCCTAATATATGCTTGAACCTATAGCATCATAATCATAAATTTCAGTGATCTTCTGTTTCCCTTCACCAGAAGAAGACCGTATATTCAACTGGCGGAAACAATGAATAGAGTAGTAGCGACCGAAAATGACAACCAAGACGAAGAAAAGGACAAATATAAAAATGGATAATCGAATTTTTTTAAAAATCATTTCACCCCAATCAGGGCGGGAATGTTACTAGTACGCCGGGGGTTACTGTGAGTGAAAATGAAAGAGAAGACTGGAATGGAGATGATTGAGGAAAGGACAAAAATGGACAAGATTAAAGAAGACAGAAGATGACTATGGACGTTATATTTAAATTTTTGAAGATAATATTTATCAGGGAAGCAAGTAAACAAAAAAGAATTTCACATTTGGTGGGGCGCGAGAAAAGAAACTATTGGATTAGAAGTGACATTTGCATTTAACTATTTCAACAGTAAAATGGTGAGACCTAGACGTCAACCTAGTAGCACGCTTAAATTCATGCATTCGGGGTAAAAAAAAAAACAAAAAAAAACTCGTCAGTGCAGTTGCCATAAAAACATATGTTGAAAAGACAGAGGGAAGCCACGTCATGTCGATGAGAAAGGGACCGAAGTTGAATGACAGTAAGATTAGCTAGGCCATGGGAGGAAAGCGAAACGCGCAATTAGATTGGCTGGGAAGTTGCGTGAAAGGTAGAGGAAAAGAAAGTCAGTCGCAAACAAAAAAATCAATTAAAAAAAACAAAACAAAAAACGAAAGCACTGACAAATGGAAGTGACGGGAATAGGATTTAATGCAAAAGAACAGAACGTGAGAACTGTTTCCGTTATCTCAACTTCTTTTCTTACCGGAAGTTAAAAACAGGTCTCATGCTTTCACAAGTGTGTGGAGGAAGGAAAAGTAGTCGGCCAAAGAAGGAAGTGGAATTGGTTCAATGGGAAATAACATACCAACACAAACTCGTTAAAAAAATGGAAAATTAAGATCGTTTTGCATGTAATATAAACTGACAGAAAATAAAATTTCTATACTCTAAATAGGTATTTCAATTTACTTAAGATGAAACATAATAACAAGATTAGAGAAAAAAATCCAGTGTAGTTGTGCACTGACACTTCGACCAGAAATAATCATTTTTCATGTAAAATTTTTTCATATGCTTTCTAAAAGCTAAGCAAAGAATTAGGAAGTCTTCATTAGCAAAGAACGAAAACAGTACAGAAATGTTATATATCTGCCCTCAGATATGGCAGTGAATATTGGACGATCTCCTCACAGTTGAAGAAGAGAACTGACGCAACAGAAATGTGTTTCTACAGAAGGTTGTTGAGAATGCCGTGGACTGAACATATCACAAACAAGGAAGTTTTTGAGAAAATAAAAACAAAAAGAGACATTTGTAAATGAGAAAGATACTGTAGAATTTTCTAAGGCATATAATAAGAAAAAGAACGCTTAGAAAATTTGACACTCACAGGACATTGAAGGCAAGATATAGAATGGAAAACAATGCATAACCTATAGGAAAATCTTGTGTAAACAGATGACAAAACAGGTATATATACATACATATATATATATATATATATATATATATATATATATATATGAGGTCTATCTGAAAAGTACCGTACTGGTGTCACAAACAATTTATTTTAATTCCAAACACCAAACTATATGGTTTCCCATTCAAAGTAATTGCCTTTGAATCTATTGCACTTTTTCATCCTTTTTGCGTGGTGTAATGCTTGACAAGTGACTGAGTAGTGAGTTCAATCCTCACTGCGTGTTTCATACTTTCGGCCTTGTGCCACATCTAAGGTACGCTCAGAAAAAATAAAAAATACATATACATATATATATATATATATATATATATATATATACGTATGTATGTATGTATGTATGTATGTAGAACAGTATTTTGATTGATAACCGGATTTTCTTTAGAAATTATATTCAATAAAAAATCAATGGATTATCTCATTGACCGACTTCAGAATTTCGCGTCAAATCGCTCATCATAGTCAAATAATCAAGAAATCTATTTTGTTTCATTACAAGAGATACGACTAATCCTGACGGCACTTGGATTTGGCACAAAAAGAGGTACTCACCCGACCGGCGTTGGACATGAAAAAGCGAAAAATTCGCTTTTGAAGTATGTCACCTTGAAAATACGTGCATTAAATCGAATACAAAAATACACAAGGCTCCACTAATGTCGAAACATTCATTTGTGCCGAAACCATTGATATCAGAAGTTGGATGCATTGAAAGTTGGATGCATTGAAAAAAATATCAGAAATTATTTATTCTAATCAGCTGAGACAGATTCTAGAAGACAACAAACAATCTCTTAGATTTGAGTGGCAAATTCATTTAAACATTTTATACGCAGATAAAATATCTGCTTTTTTTGTTGCCCACTGACATTACCAATACTCCACTCCCACTGTCTTACGTAGTTTTTTCAGCTTGAATCGAATTTTGCAACATTTTATCTAATAAAGTTTTTTTATTATGTATTTTTGGCATTCCATCGAGTAGATTGAAAAATCAATGAAAAAGTGGTCAGGAATGAATGCAAGCATTACTGATAGAATATGGCTATTATATGTATAATGTAAATGCATTGATAATGATTTTACTATAGGAATGCATTGAAAATCAGGAAGAAAGGAATTGTTAGTGGTCAGGAATGAATGCAAGCATTACTGAT
Source organism: Ascarosepion bandense (assembly GCA_037127315.1). Taxonomy (NCBI): domain Eukaryota; kingdom Metazoa; phylum Mollusca; class Cephalopoda; order Sepiida; family Sepiidae; genus Ascarosepion; species Ascarosepion bandense. Next base: position 2,302,505 of record JBBBDQ010001359.1, on the reverse strand, counting down.
AGAATAGGGCTATTATATATAATGTTAATGCATTGCTAATGATTTTACTATAGGACTGCATTGAAAATCAGGAAAAATGGATTGTCAGTGGTCAGGAATGAATGCAGGAATTATTGTTTGAACAGGTTTATTATATATAGAATGTAAATGCGTTATAAACATTTTTACCACAGAAATGCATTGCAATGGATTAAAAGTATTGTCTTTGGTCAGGAATTATAGTAAATATTATTGACAGAATTATGCGCGATCTTCTTAGATATTGTGGTGGTCCCAGAATTCTTTTTCTTTCCTTATACATTTACTAACCTTAGCTTTGTTCAACATATGGGAAAATTGGAGAAAATAGAGACAAAGATTGTGATACGCCGATTTTCCAAGTGCGAAAATAAATTGCATAACTTGAAATTCACATGCAAAATATTAGCTTTTAACAGACGTAAGTGGAAATTAATTTCTTCTTCGCATCTTTTTTCCCCACCCATAACTTCCATTTCACTGATTATGATTAAATAAATATTCATTCCACAAGGCGTTTCTTTTCTGCTGACTTGCTGTAAGTCAGTCTCCCATTGTCATGTTTTTAAACTCCTTGCTGGTGCTGAAATGCGTAAATAAAATATTTCAAGCTCGTAATGGATTTGAAATTATTATTATATAGAAAGAAAATATGCTGACACACACGACAAATAAGAAAGAATATAGAATAGAATATAATAGAATACAATAATGGAAGGGATAAAGAATAGAATAAACATTATAAGAATGGAATAAAATAACGGAAGGAATAAAAAAGATAGAATAAACATTACAAGAATACAATAGAGTAAAGCGTTGGATGAAAAAAAGAAAAAATGAAGACAAGCAGAGGATACAAGATTCTTCTTCTTCTGTGTGCCGTCTCCCTTCGTAACGTAAGCGAGCATGGTCTTTCATTTCTCCCTCTCCCTTGTAGCTCTTAACACCACTTCTCCTGTTTCCCTCCCAAAGTCTGATCCGCCATCCATCTACTCAAGTCCATCAAGTATGTCACGCGTTGCTTTACCTTTTTTCTTCCCTCTATCCGTCCCGTGAGTATCAGATTCTCCAAGTCCTCTTTCCTCATTACATGGCCCCAAAACTTCAGCTGCCTTTTCCTGGTGTCAAGTATTAGTTTCCTTCTTGTGTCAATCTTCTCTAAAACCTCGTCGTTTCTCACGTGTTCGGTCCCTGATATCCCCAGCATCCTTCTGTAAAACCACATTTTGCTTGCTTCAAGTCTTCCCTTCATCTTTGATGAGATTGTCAAGTATTCGCTGCCATAATGAAGGACAGGCATCGTATAACAATCCAGATCGGAACTTTTCTGTCTCTCAATATTCTACTCAGCTTCTGGAATGCCAAGCAAATACGCCTTCAGATCTCAGTGTCGCACTTTACGTCCTCTGTTAGAACACTTCCCAGTTATTTAAATTTTCTGTACCTGCTTTATTTCAGTATCCCCGGCCTGTAGTTAGCATTTCGTGCCCCTCTTTTTACTGATGACCATGCATTCAGTGTTCTTGTAATTTATATGTAGACCTTTGTTTCCGCTTTCTTTAACTACCTTTTGCAGGAGGTCTTATAATTTCCTTTACTGTGTCTGCTATCAGCACTGTATCAACTGCGTATCTTATATTGTTCAGATTGCGACCACCAATGACAAATCCTAGCAGGACTTCTAGAACTCTCAGAATTGTCTCGCTGTTTAGGTTGAATAGAGGCTCACGGTGTTTCTTCTGTGGAATTGTAGGGTTGAGAATAATTCATTACCTATAAGGCTGCGTCGATGCCTTTGAGCTCTATCAAGACATGCAAGTGAAGATTGTGTAGCTCTATATGATACTTCATCTTTGGTCTGATCTGGCGCTTGTAAAATTATAGTAGTGGTGAGTCAGATACTTACTAGAGCGGTACAATGAGCCAACCATTTTTTCAGCACCTTTAGCAATTTTTATGAGAGAAAAAATATTTCCCAGGGTTATTTGTGCGTAAGTGAATAAAACGAATTCGACTGGAATTCGAACTCGGCTCTCCGATCTTTTATTCTGCATTACATTCTTCCGAATTGAGATTGTAGGATCCCATTAAACAGTCAGGAAAACGTTCAGGGATACAATCATAGCGAAGCCACTTTTACTCAGTGCATCAGAAAACTCGCTTAAAATTACTTAATATATTCTATTTACAAATCTATAGACGTAACCCGAAAGTGGATTCCGCATACCGGGTTCAAATTCTAACCAAATCTTTCACATCCACTTTCGTACAAATGCCCTTAGAAAAGACATAAATTTAACCTTTTTCAGCTCTCGTTTAAAAAGCAAAGCAGACTGGGAGGCTTTGCTTTGATTGGCAACCAATTTAAGAACCTGACATCTCCGAATTCAGAACCAGCCTAGAGAGAAATCGGCTCCGTCAGGCTATCTTACCTTGGCTGCAGTACACATGGTTTCGCCTATGAACCTAACAGGTTTTACTGGATTTGCTATTATGAACTAAAAGTCACGTTACCCTTGTTATGAATTTATAATTCCGTACATTTTTTATTATTGGATTAAGGCAAGTTTATGATTGGAGGATTAATCGGCGGATTTAATTAATCTGGAACATATTGTTTTGTTGGGTCATAGGAATGTCAGAGAGTTGGGGTAGGGGAAGTAAAAAAAAGTCTACAAGGAGAGGAGCTTATTTACATTGAAGTCATGATGCTTACCAGCTTCTAAGCATGTAAGTGAATCGTGTGTTCCCCACCCCACCGAGTCATTTTTGAGATTCTCTCTCCCCTTCTTGTTTTTCTCTCTTCAATTTATGAGTAATGAATGCGATGAGAAAGATAGAGAGTGAGAGAGAAAAACACAATAAAAAAGGGAACAGCGTGATAAAAAGACAGAAAGAAAAAAACTAAAAGGACAGAAAAAACAGAGAGTGAAAAGCCAAGAGAGACTGAGAGAAAGAATAAAAAGGAGACAGAGAGAGAGAAAAACATCTACCTCAGTTCATATCTATCTATCTATCTATCTATCTATCTATCTATCTCAGTCTGTTCATATCTATCTATCTATCTATCTATCTATCTATCTATCTATCTCAGTCTGTTCATATCTATCTATCTATCTATCTATCTATCTATCTATCTATCTATCTATCTATCTATCTCAGTCTGTTCATATCTATCTATCTATCTATCTATATATCTCAGTCTGTTCATATCTATCTATCTATCTATCTCAGTCTGTTCATATCTATCTATCTATCTATCTATCTCAGTCTGTTCATATCTATCTATCTATCTATCTATCTCAGTCTGTTCATATCTATCTATCTATCTATCTATATATATATATATATATATATATATATATCTCAGTCTGTTCATATCTATCTATCTATCTATCTATCTATCTATCTATCGCAGTCGGTTCATATCTATGTATCTCAGTGTTTTCATAAATTTATCTCTCTCTCTTATTGTTATGAGGAAACACACCTATTCCTCAAATAATGGATTCTCCCTCCTATAAGAGTTAACAGGAAGTTAGCTCGAGAAGTTCTTAGAAGTTATAGAGAGTTCTTTACAGTTCTATTGGAGTTCAGTAGAACTACTAGGCAGTTTATATTAGTCGGCAGTTAGCCGAATACTAAGGAGTCAGCTTTCAGGGGAAGATTATCAAGTTCCTAACATTTGGGGTACGTTAAGTCGATTAGCAACCGACATAGCACGATTATAACCTTCAGTGTGAAAACTACTTCACAACACTTATATATATATAAACGCGCTTTAAACTAATGGCTATATACATTCCACAGTTTAATATTTATCTTTTATAAAACGTACTCAATACAGAAGCAGTGATTTATAGATATATAGTTATTATTATTTTTATAATACTGCAACCCAAAAGCTATTAATTTTCGATCCACCATCATCAAAAATGATTAATTTTCAATCCACCATCATCAAAAATAAATAAATTTTAATATATTTATTTGTTTTGAACATTATTTTTAGTTGATATTCGTATTTGAGTGAATAGTCTTACTATTAATCGTGAAATCTTGTCAGGAAAATATCTATCTTCCGGCAAGATCGAACATGCAACTTCCATATACCAAGGAGATGCAGTCAATAGATCTGACGTAGCTTACCACTCGACCACAGAAGATTTCATAGCGAAAATAGTTCGAATTAAGCGATATAAATACACATTTTTATGATTTCTTTAGCACATCCATATCTGCTCTGGTTTGTAACCTAACGTAAACAAACGTAACCGAAACTTTCGAAATTTCACGGAAACTTACAAAACTGTATTAACCAATATATTTATTCAAATTTATTTGTTTTGAACATTATTTTTAATGAATACTTGTACTTCAGTGGATAGTCTGTTTTGTTTTTATTTTTTTGTTTTGTTTTTTTTTCGATAATTAAACAGTACATTTTAAATATCTAAATAATCGAGTAATCCTGTTAGAATATTTTCCTAACAAAATTTCGATGTGTATGTGTGTGTGCAATATTGTACTTACTGTGTCTATTCTCTTGAAGCTCTCACTCATAAACAATTATTTTTATTACATACCGACACTTATATAAACAACATATTTGAACAGAACCAGTTTCGACATTTAAAAGTAAAACCATGTTCATCAAATAGACTCATCTTTCTTTTAAAGTTCGGTACACAACTCTTAAGTTGGCAGAAATCTAATTTAGAACGGAGGTGTGGATGGATAGAGAAATAACGGGAGGGAGGCGCAAGTAGGCGACGATGATGTCAACAGCGAGATTTCAGTGAGAAATTGGGGACAGTAGGTCTTATTTTCATTTTGCTGGTTTTGTAAGCACTATTTTCAATGCAATCAACCACCCTTGACAGACACTGGAGGTCATTTGAGATAGGTCAATTTCAGCGACATCGACACTTCCACCTTTCGATGTGAAACAAGATACTTCTAAGTCTAGTATACTCACTGAAGTACTCGTTTACGCAGGGCAAGAGATCAAGACTTGGACTTCAGTTGATTATATTCATTGTTAAATGTTTCCTTATTACTGATGGTGATGACGTTTGAATCAGGTTAGGTCACGATGACTGTTCTGGGTCTTAGATCTTATTCCAGAGGAAAACAAACGAGGAAAGTTCGGGAGATTTCGTGACACATTGTGCAACATTTCTCTGTATTTCTGGGTGTGGCTGATTCTATGCGAGCAGTCACTAATTCTGCACGAGCCTTCACCACTATAATCAATTAATTTGAATAATTTTATCTCAAGCAAGGCAATAATGCCACTAAGACACAAGGGGTTACTGAGAGGTAAAGAGACTAAAAAGAGTTTACAAGGAACCGGAAACCCTATCCTAAACAGAAAACAAAGGATCTAGTTACATCCACTCCATTTTCGATAGCTAAGTTTTAAATTGAATTTTTAAAATAAAAACTTTTTCTTGAAACTTGAAGCTTAATTGAAAGCTAAATGATTAAATTTACTATTTCCACTAAGGAAAAGACCCTGGTGTATTTCAAACAAAAGTTATATTCATTGGAATAAAAAATGTTGAGATTTTTTTTTTTTTTTTTTTATAGTTTTCAATTTTTCGGACATTTTTTTGAGCGATTGACATATTTGTAAACAGAAGTTAATTCTCGGTTTTAAAAATCTTGGAAAATTAAAATATACATCTCTCACTCGTTATTTTTGGAAAATTAACAAACTTAAAGTTAAATTAATCTGATTTAAAAACGAATATCACTTGTTTATGGCATGAAATTTAGAATAAAAGTATTTCTTAATCACAAAAGTCTGACTCGTTGTTCTTTCAAGTAGGCGATGAGAGCACCTGTTATCAATAAATGTGGAAGCATAGTGACCAAAAGTTGACATAACCCAGTTTACCATCTCGTAAGAGGAACAAACATTAAAACTTGTGACCTTTTAATTATAAATCTCTTATAAGTTTCCATAGTAAAAGAAAATGTACAGTTTAACATAAAAATTTTTTAGAATTTATTTAAAATATCTTAATTCTAAATGATTTGTATTAAGCTTATGAATTTTCGATTTGTAAATAAAGTCTTATTTTAAATGTATTAATAACTAAAGACACTAAGTAACTGGAAGAAATTTAAAAGAGGTTGGAAATTTTAATTTGTAAAAAAAATGAAAACAATTCTTATAAAATCAATTAAAAGTTTATTTACAGTAAAATTAGCGTAGTTTTAATGCATTTTTTAATTTTACTATTTGGAGCAGTTTGTCGAGAAAAATGGTCTCATAATTAAAAAAAAGATTACATGATTTACATTCCTCAGTAAGTCCTGCATTTAAGTAATAAATAAAAATTTAGTATAGATAATGTATTTCTCGAAGTTTATGCAATTAATTGGAGTGGGGAGTAATACATATAAAATAGATTGAGCAAGATTTTCTAAAAATAATAACTGCATAAATAGTTTCATTCATTTGTGAAAAAGTCTTGAGATTTTCATTAAAATCAGACAATTACTTGATTTGTGCAAGAATTTTCAAAATAATGTGTGTTCAACGCCAAAAAAACGACTTGCGCAATATTACGTTTTCCTTAATAGTCACATTACATAACATACTATTATATAGATACCTCCACTAAATTGCTGAAAAAACATAGTATGAAAAAAGGCCCTAAACTTAATAAAAACGAACTTTTTTCATCAAAATATCTGTTATTCTTAAGAGGAAAGATCAAGGTATTTTTTAATTATTTTTTAAATTTCTTAATCTTTTCTAACCCGTTTGAAGTTTTTGTAAAACTCTTGTTTTTATTTTCGTTAGCGGGAGGCAAATCGTTACGAGATTTGACAATGGAAAACGTAATATTACATAACTCACTTTTTTCCGGTCACAAACACATTAGTTTGGAAATTTTTTATAAAAATCAAATAATTGTCGGATTTTAATGAAACTTTCAGAACTTATTCACAAATATATGAAATTATTTTTGAAATCATTATTTTAAAAAAATCTTGGTAATTCTTTTTAACTTCTGCTACCCCCGCCCCAATCTCCACGTAAATTCATGAAATTTCAAGAAATTAAATTCTGTAGGCAAACGTGGTTTAATTAATTAATCACAAGACTGTTGGGGAATGTAAATAATGTATTATTTTTTCAACCCTTTTCCCGAAAATCTGCTCTGAATAGTAAAATAAAAAATGCTATAAGATTATGACATTTTTTAATTAGATAAGTTTTTAATTGCTTTAATAAATAATATAAATTAAAGATATTATAGTTTGAAAAAAAATTGTTTTTGATTAATAATGAAATTTTAAGATTTGTTTTATTTTTTTATTTATAATAATTTATTAAGTTTCAAAAATATTTTAGAAATATTTCCAAGACGTGTAGACGTTAGGTTGGTAAGTTATCAAGTGAACACTATATTTGGTAATCGAAAATTGAAAAGTTTAATACAAGTCATCTAGCCATCGTATTTTTTTAAATAATTTTTAATTTTTTGTGAGTATTTGAAGTTTTTTTGTATGGTAATTTCTATGTGCATATTAAAAGGTCATGTGTTTCGCAGTTTCTTCCCCTTACCGGAAAAAAGTGTACAATTATGTCCCTGGTGATCGTCATACACATATCTCGCATCTGTCAATCTATCAACACATTTCAATTACGATGGAAAGGTTAGAAAGTTCAACTTAGTGTTTAAGAAATAGTTTTATTTTATATTTCTTGTTATAAATAAATAATACTTGTGTAAATCAGATTAGTTTAACATTAAATTTGCTAATTTTAAAAATTAGTGTGTCAAAGATTTATATTTTATTTTTGCAAGATTTTTAAAACCGAGAATTAACCTTTGTTTACAAATACGTCGATCGCTCAAAAATGACCGAAAAATTGAAAAATGTTTTAAAAACTTTTTATTCTAATCAATAAAATTTCTGTTTGAAAGGTACCGGAGTATTTTCTTTACTAGAAATAGTAAATTTAATTATTTAGTTTTCAATTAAAACTAAAATAAAAGTTTCAAGAAAACTTGTTTTACTTTAAAAAATTAAATTTAAAAGTTAGTTATCAAAAATGAGTGGAGGTACGTACTATTATATATATATATATATATATATATATATATGTGTGTGTGTGTGTGTGTGTGTGTGTGTGTGTGTGTGTGTGTAAGTGTTCAGACACACAGAGCAACGCTATTTTTCAAAAACGATGTAATTGCTCACATTTACTGAAACGATTCTTATAAAGACACCAGAAAAAGTGTATATATATTAAATTTTTATACCTATCTATGCACGCATGCTGGCATCTGCAGAGAAAATACTTAGCATATACAAGGCCTTCATTATTGAGTCCTTTAATCTGACTAAACGAATCTTAACAAATAATCATAATAGAAAATGCTCTTTTGCAAGGCAATGGCAGACTGACAGTAAATGTCCCCACTATTATTGCCTTGTGTCAGACAAAGCAAAGATTAGAGTATGTATCACTGGACAGCTTTGAATGTCATTTCTCGTTCTAATTATGCAGTCAGCCAGAAGTGTCTGTTTTATTTTTCGACCCAGATCGCTAGCTACCCAGTCAGGTTGTCTTTCTTGATTTAACTAACGAGCCAGCCAGGCATATCCTCAATCGAGTCAGATCATCAGATATATTCTCGATCAAGCCGGACAGACATATCCTTCTTGATCGAACCAGATCCTCAGGCATAACCCCGGTCGAACCAGACACAGTCGGTCAGACACATCTTTCTCGATCAAACTAGATCGCTAGGCATACCCCCGATTGAGCTAGCTAAACATATCCTTCTCGATCGAACCAGATCACTAGACCTATCCTCCATCGAGTCAGCTCGACATGTCGTTCTTGATCGAGTCGACTAGACATATCCTTCTCGATCGAGACAAATCACTGAACATATCTTTTCGCGCTAGTTAACCAAATAGGCAGATACCACCCTCTTTTTCGATCTAGGTAGCTACATCTTCCTTGATTTAGCCAACCGGCCAAACGTATTTCTCTTCATGTTGTGTCTATTTTTTTTTTTATTCTCCATGTCATTTTCCTTGTTCCTGTTTCCATTAAATATTTCACGTTTTTCAATACTGTTGCTTTAAGTCTTTTGATCTATGGCGAGATTGTCTAGCATTCACTTCCATAGATGAGATTAGATATTACAGAACAGGGTAGCCAGACAAATATATCTTTCTTTTACAATCTAGCAATCCAACCTGCCTGGTCAGATTATTTTTATCTTGTCTGCTGACCAGCCATGACTTTTTATTCGATCGAGATAACTTTCCATTCTGATGATCTAGTTCAATTATTCGAGTGCCAGGTTATATTTTTCCCTTTGTGATCTCAACTTCCTTCAATTATTTCTCCATTTTGAATTCTTATCGACAATTATTTTTTCACCATTAAATGAGGTTCGTTTAAACGTTTCCTACGAAAAAGCGTTTTTTTAAATTGCATATTTAATATACTCGAAAACAAAAGACGAGCTATTGGAATTTTTCAGCACTCCAGATATGTAGATTATATACAGGGCACGGCAAAAATAACCCCTTTTTTATTTAATTAACTTTTATTGAACAAAAATAAATCTCAGTAGTTTAAGATGACTTAGAATTAACAAAGACTTACGGGTTTCGGAATGGTTAATCTGAGATGGATAGGACAACATGAAACAACTGAATTACCATCATGATCACCAGATCTAACACCAACAGACATACTTGCAGAGTGTACTGAACGATCTTGTTTATAGGCTTTAAATGTAAACAACTCCTGAATTAAAACAAGAAATTTCTGAAAAATTTTCTGAAATTACTGTAGAAATGCGCCAGATAGTTTGTAGAAGTGTCGTTGATAGGGTTCAATGTTGTATTGAACATAGAGAGTAGTATTTTGAACATGTTAAATAGTTTATTCATCTGAAAAAAGATCTGAAAGCCAAAGTGATTAAATGAGTTTTATTTCAAATAAAGTATCTATAAACGGAACGTGCGACACAGATATCCGAAGGCGAATTGACATGGCGAAGTACGCATTCCAGAAGCTGAGTAGAGTATTAACAGACAGGAAAATTTCACTAGAAACAAAGAAGAGAGTACTGGATTGCTATGTGATGTCAGTTCTTCAATATGGCAGTGAATGCTGGACAATATCATCAAAGATGAAGGAAAAACTTGAAGCAACTGAAATGTGGTTTTACAGAAGGATACTGTGGATATCATGGATCAAGAACGTGAGTAATAATGAAGTTTTGGAAAGGACGGAAACGAAAAGGAAATTAATACTGAGCATCGAAAAAAAAAGACAGTTAAAGTTCCTGGGACATGCAATGAAAAAGGAGGGCTTGGAGAATCTGATACTAACAGGCCAGATAGAGGGAATGAGAGACAGGGAAAAGCAGTGTGTAACGTACTCGACTGGCCTGAGCAGGTGGATGGTAGAATGGGTGTTACGTGGTGTAACAAAAGAAAGCGTGCTAAGAACCATCAGGAATAGGGAGACGTGAAAGACCGTGATCACATAGAAGAAGAAAATCTATAAACAAAAAATTGTTGGTTATCAGAAAAAAACTTTCGTTAATTATTCATAAGTGAAATTATTAAACGTTTAAAAAACGTCAGTTCATATTTGAAGATAATTTTTTCATGTTCAGTGCATTGTTATGTTATAAGATTTACAATGATGGCAATTAACCGTTTATTTCGATTTTTTATACATTTGTAGTATATATTGGCTTGGAAAAGCATTATTTCTATTAGGAAAGGTGAGATTGGGAAAAACCGGGATATAGATTAAAATTTTAATAATATTTGATGGCGGCACTCGAAAGAATTTTCCTTCTGACTAAATTATTTTCCCTTTTGATAAGTCTGGTATTTTTTTAGGTCTAAATATACCTACAGATATATTTTGTTGAAAAAACAGCCGAGAAGATACTTTTGTTTTGGGTTTTGTTATAATTTCTTTGTAGAAGTACTAATGTCTACTTTTCTGAACTTAATGAATGTAAAAATTGTGTAAACATGCCGTTCACTAAGTTCAGAAAAGAAATCACTTTAAATACCCAACACAAGGTTGATAATCAATCAAAACAATCACTCAATGAATCAATCAATCGTAACATTCAGTGAATGTTTCCGGATTATTGAGACGCCATCGAAATTTTAAAACAGCGAATTTACATATTTTTGATCATCACGGATACAAGATAGATTTTGTGAATTTAAAAATGATAATTTAATTGTTTTTAAATGCCTAATAAATTTGAACTTTCACCTTGTGACATCCAGGTCTTTGCCTTAAAATAGAGTCATCTCAAATGTCAAATCTGGCAAATGTCACCTTATATAACAGTGCGAAATCTGTCCCAATTTTATGAGAACCGGAAAAAAATAATTTTATTATATTATGGGCATCCGTCAGTTCTAGTGGGTAGGGGTCGTGGCTTATTTGGCAATAGTTACGTTTCTGAGATCATTTATAATGTTTATTATCATTTGGGTACCTCGACATGGTGAAATGGATAATAAGTTGCTCTCGTTAGAACTATTAGAACTGAGTGGTGACTTCGATCCGCAGTGGGTGCCCTATACTTTCGGCTTTGTGCTTCATCTCAGCTACACTTAGAAAATCACAATAATGTATATTAGCATTTATAAACAAGCACGTAAGTTTATATATATATATATATATATATATATATATAGGGGATGCAATGGGTAAATTATTACCATTTTAATTTCAAGCATACATGTTGTTTACTTTTGATATTGTCGACTGCACAGTATAGTAGGATCAGTTGGGCACATACTTTAAGAAACAGACCACCATGACGCAATTCACTCCGCCAGAAATGTGGAAACGGTTGCTGTACTGCTTGGCATTCGCACCAATAAGAACATTTCAGAGTGTTTGGGTCGCAATCTGAGGACAGTACAGAAAATTCAGAAACAGTTGAATGATATATTCAGTCAGTATCATGGTGTTTAGCGTGATCACAAGTGATGGTAACGTTATGCCTCCATTCATCTTCCTGAAAGACATCAGACTCAACACAGAAGCCAATAACATGCCTTGGGTCATAAAGGTAGCTTCTGGAAGACCCTATGTCTGACAACCGGAAAACCTAGTCATGACTGTGACCACATCACCCTTTACATCTGGACGCCTAACTCCCCAGATTTATGTGTGGGGGGCAATTGAGTGATAGACTAATAAAACTTTTCGTAACACCATAAATGAACTGAAGACAAGGATTATGGTAGCATACACCAAATTAAACAAGGAGACCGTCCAGAAGAGATGCATGAGATTCCTAAATCGTTTGCAGGTAGTGGTTGAAGCGATTTTATTATATAAATTTCATCATTATCATCAACAGTCGCTTACTGTGCGTTGCTGTAGACTGCGAATCAACATGAGATATTATTCTCATGTTAATTTCATGAGCCTACTGTTCCATGCTAGCTCAAGGCATGCTGGAAGAGAGCGCTTGGATATTTTCCCGCAATAGATTTCCAGTTCTTTCTGCGGTAAACTGATTGCCAACCAGTCTACTTCGGTCTGTCCTACTATTAACCCTCTCCTGGTTTTAAATTCAGAGTTTCCTTCTGCTAGACCGGGACAAGAATGAAGAAGACAAAAGTTAACGATCGACAAAAACGAGAAGTGCAAAAGAATAAACTATTTTTATTGGTCCTACGGTTGCAGTTAGCCATTTCAATTGCAAGATGACGAAACCGAGTCACCAATCTAAAAGGAAATTTATAAAGTCTACGTCCCAAAGAGAAAAGCACATCGGAACAATTACCATGGAAATATTTAGAAAAAAATTAGAAAAATAGAAAAGACTCTATTGCGGTGGTGAGAAAATTACTGAAGCCGAAATGCAAGGTCAGATCCAATAATATTGCACATTCTTTGACAGACACATGACAGTAATATTCAGTGCATGGGAGAATAATAGACTTATAAACGTGTACGATAGATTCACGATACAGCATTTCTTAACGGCAAATCTAGAAATTTATTCAATAAAATCTTATAACTTCAAGTCAGCCGAAAGCGTGAGCCCGATAAATCACAAGGAGATACAAAGGCTTGTCTCAGACGATTAAGAGAACAATTTTGATTTGGAAACGTTAAAATGAACAAACCATTTCTTGCCCTAGTTAACAACAGATTGTAGGTCATTTTTCTGTTTTAATTAAAGTAACATTGCTAAATCAAAATTATGATCAAACTCATTACGGCGAGTAACTCATGCCTAAGATCTCTTTTGCGTTCATATAATATTTTACTTAAATTCTTTGAGACTTCTCTTATATAATCCTTATGACATTTATTACATGTAATAGATTAAATTTCTCTTTCAAGTTTTAGCTTATTACTTTGTTTTGTATGAATACAATATACTAAATCTTTTATTGTTTCAGAAGTAATTGTAACAAATTTTATATTTGAGTTAAATTCTTTTCAGTTGTAGTTCTGGTAGAGTTAATGGGTAGAACAATATATTTTAATTCATTGGGTTTGCAAGAATGAACTATTCCACTATTCTGAAATATTTTACAAGCCTTCTGTTTTGCGTTGAATATGGAATAATTAGGTTATTGAAGGATCTTTAAATTATTTTTAATGTATTTTCCCTAATCATATAAATATTGTAGGCTACAAATTCCCCGTGCTCTTAACTAACATCTGATCATCATTCGAGATTTTATTTTGTTGTTATGGTGAAAATAGAAAGCTGAGATGTCAGGTTAGGGCTGTTAATATTACAGACCCTTCTTTAGATTTTGTCAAGAATTTCGAAATATATAGCAGAAATACTAGACCAGACATAGCAGCAATATTCGATGCACGGACAAATGGTAAATTTACAAATGTGAAAAATGCATTCTGGCAAGAAAAAAACTAAAATAACAATCATTTAAATAAGAAACTTAGCCGTTATTGTGAAAGTCTTGTCTTCAATAAGCAATTATATTCTTATTCTTCTTCATGTGCTGTGTCCCTTCAGGACGTAGGTGATCATGGACTTTCACTTGGCTCTGTCTCTTGTACCTAATTATAATTAAGGATATATTAAGTCGTAACAATAGTTCAGTTGTGATGATCCGATTGTTCACTGTAGTCTGATGTGTACTTATGATGATATGGCATTAGTATCTTAAGCAATTAGAATTATTCTATTTAATCAATTGTTTTATTCACTTATTCACATTGTTCGGACTATTACCCTCATCTTTATTGTCATCTTCACTACATTTCGGCCGTTATACGCTCCAGCCTTCTTCAGGTGATATCCGTAAGAATTTTGAACCGAATCCTTTATTTCGTCCACTGAGGTAGATTGTTTGTTTCTGAATATCTTGATTTCAGTTATATCCTTGTTAGTAACTTAACTCCCCAAGTTTTTGTTCATCTTTGCTTTTGCCAGGTATTGAACTCACAGTTCATTTGAACAACTCACTGGATCACTTCAACCAACGCTTTTATCCATTGAGGATAAACGTCCGAACAAATCCTGCTATTCGTCTCGAGGTTTTCAACAAAATCTAAAGGAGGACCTGTAATGTAATTGATCCTGACTTGGCATCTCGACTTCAGTCACTTTCTCACCGACGTGACGTGGCTTCACTCTGTCTTTTCTACAAATATTTACTTGGCAACTGCTCTGACAGGCTTTTTCCCCTGATGCCTCGACCACATGATTTTAATCATGCTAATAGATTGGCATACAGGTCCCACCCTTTTACTGTTGAAATGATTAAATGTAACCGCCTCTTCTAATCTAACAATTTCTTTTCTCGCACTTCCTGTCAGTGGAACACCTTTCCGTTTACTTGTTTCCCTAATAGCTACAATCTCCAATTGTCATCTTTTATCTCCTTGAATCTTGTCCATTTTTCTTCGATACCCCCTGTACCCAGTCTTTTCTCTTACTGTAACCCTTGGCACACTAGTGGTGATCCCATCTCGCTTGGAGCGAAACAATTAAAGAAAATGAAGTAGTTACAATATCTCATTTCAGAACTATAGACTGATGTTTTATTCAAGTCTTTGTCCTTTTCCAGGACCGTGTGTAGTCAAGGCATTTTGTTAAGAACATAAATAGAAATTTATCTTTTTAACAACAAAACTATTTGGATTTCAAATCCAAATTTCACATTAATAGTCAGTCATTTAAAAGCCATGCATGATATACGCTTGGACAATCATGTCTCTTTCGATCCATGACTAACGAGGAAGAAAACATTACTGCACTAAGTTGCTGTTTTTGTGGTATACTAGTTGGCAACCAAGGCTATAAGACAGAGTTTATGCTGCTATTTCAACCCATTGCGCATAAGTGAATGTTACGGTGCCGACTAAAATTTGAACGCGACATTCCGATTTCTCATTCCGAGCTAACATCCATTATACCACAGCACACAGTGCTACCGATTAAAAACATATAGAAAACGTTCTTTTTCAGAAGGAATGTTTCCTGTTTATGATAGTAATAATCATCTTATTTAACCTTATTCATTCCTGGCACTAAATCTACATTCCTATACACATCCCGATCTACAGTGACCACTGTCTATATTTAACAAAACTAGATAGATAGATAGATAGATAGATAGATAGATAGATAGATAGATAGATAGATGTGATCTTTAGCGATTATCAAACTAAAAACTCCTTCCAGTCAATTTAAATGAGTTTTAAAATAGAAAAAAGTATTTTGCTTTCTGGAAATACTAAATTGAATCTATTAGCTTAAAATCAAAATGAAAATAAAAGCTTCAAGAAATATTTTTTCCTTTTTGAAAATTAATTCTTAAACCTTTGTTATCTCGTTTCTGTTGCGAAATTTATTTCATGTTTTTGTTTTCACTCTCACTCAAGTTTTGCTTTTTCATACCACAGCAATTTGAACTCCATACTGCCAATCCAGTCTTACAGTGACAGAACCTGAGAACTCAAACATCCTCAGCTCCTCTGGGTCTTACTCAAAAAGTACAATTTCAATTTGAAGTTGTTACCTGAGGCAATTAGCGTCAATTAACGTCTCAAACATCAGAGCTTAAGTTTGTTTAATACTCACATAATTGTACTGGGGTGGTACTTAATGATAATCAGGGCTAAAAGGGATTTTTATTTATTAATCCAGTCAGTTTTAGCTAAATCTAATTTTGTCTCTTTTATCTTATTTTTTTATTTGTAGGTCATGATTTAAACCATGATGATCAGTTTAGGTTTTATTCCAAAATTAATTCAATTGACTGAGTGATCGTTTGAAAATTGAAAAAAATATTAATAAAAATTTGTTCAACAATTTTTGAAAAAATTTTCAACAAATTAAAAAAATTAACGATTTGTTTTCTGTTAATTGACCCCTAATAATGTAAAGTTATTGCAAATATTAGTTCACTGCAAGAAATTATACATTAGTAATCAAAATTTGTTTTTTTACAAGGGTCATTCAATAAATAAGGTGAATTTTTCGGTATAAGGACTTCTAATACAGATAGAAGCTTACTTTTTTTTCAACGTAGTCTCCCAGCAGTGTCACACACTTTTCTCATCGGTGCACAAGCTTCTGTATTCCCTGAGCATAAAAAACTTTCGACTGATGTCTCAGCCAATCGCTTACAGCACTTTTGACTTCATCGTCACTTTCAAACTTCGTACCTCTCGTGAATGCTTTCAAGGGACCAAACAGGTGAAAGTCTGAAGAGGCAAGGTCTGGGCTGTAAGGGGATGAGGGAGCAGCTACCAGCCCAGATCGTTGATGGTCTGCACCGTTTGGGTTGCTGTGTGAGGCCTTGTGTTGTATTGTTGCAAGACAACTCCATGTGACTGATGACCCCTGATGTCCCAACAGATAGGCTCAAAGTCTTTGCAATGTCATACACTGTCATCCTTCTGTCAGACTGAATGAGGTCATTGACTGATTCGATCACCTCAAAAACCTCACTTCTGTAGGCCTCCCAGGCCTGTCTTCATCCTCAATACTGCTTCGTCCTTCTTTAAACAATTTAGCCCACTTGTAGACATTTGTTTGGCTGAAACATGTGGCACCATACACAGTTGATATTCTCCTATGAATTTCAACTTGTTTGCACCATTCGGCAACCAAAACTTGATAACTGACCTCTGTTCAATCCTGGGGAATGCTTCTTAGTCGGCCATCTTTGTTAATCTGCAAAACTCTCAAAGTTTTTTTTTCAATCTGCAAAAACATTAAATCCCTTTGAAAAAGAAATAAAGGAATTTTTTGAAAACAAAAGTAAGCTTCTATCTGTATTAAAAGTCCTTATTCCGAAAAATTCACCTTATTCATTGAATGACCCTTGTAAAAAACAAATTTTGATTACTAATGTATAATTTCTTGCAGTGAACTAATATTTGCAATAACTTTACATTATTAGGAGTCAATTAGCAGAAAACAAATCGTTAATTTTTCTTAATTTGTTGAAAATTTCTTCAAAAATTCTTGAACAACTTATTAATATTTTTTTTCAGTTTTCAAACTATCACTTAGTCAATTGAATTAATTTTGGAATAAAACCTAAACGTATCATCACGGTTTAAATAATGACTTACAAATAAATACGTGTATCACGTATAGCACTTAACTGATTGACCTTCCATACTATTCGATAATATTGTTAATTTCTACATCGAAATCAAAGTTTACTTCTCTTAATTTAGTTAGCAACAGGGTTGGAATCATGAGGGCTCCTAATGAGGATCAATTGTACTTGTTCACCTTCCAAACAAAGTAATAGCGAGATCAACTTCTGTTTTAAGCCGCTACAAGGCCACTAGTATGTTATGTGGGCGCCTGTAGAATTTCGTTTACCATTGTGTGAGCTTATTTCTTCCTGCAAGCTTGTTGCTTTTTTTTTACATGAAAAAGTCCGAACGTTTATTCTAAACATTCTAAAAGAAATAATCATATGTTACTTTAGTTCATTAAGTACATGGCGCAAGAGCCAAAAAATATGGCATTAATTCTTGGATTATTAAAATTACGATATTACAAATTCCAAAAATGCGAGCAAGTCTTACGATATTACGATATTAATATTAAAATTCTGCTATTAATTCCCAGGTTAATAAAAAAAATGTTATTAATTATAGTCTTTAATCAATAATGCTTTCATGCCTGCCGTCTCATTAATTGTACAAGCTAAATATCATGGTTGAATGGTTAGTGGTAGTGTTACTAGTGTCAGAGTAAATTTACTATTTATTGATTGTGCGCAACATGTGACTCACTTATTAAATGAAGCACACTCGATTAAACCTATCATTAAATAAACCCGGCCATGAAGAATAGCTCGCATTTTTGGAATTTGTCAGGTTTTAAATATACCTCAATCAGTCATTTCAGAAGTATAGTAACCGTCTTGACAGTGAGTAGGAAGATTGTCTTACATCAATATTTTAAGTGGGGAGAGCCAGCCTAATTTGAAAATCAGTATTCAAGATCAGTTTTAAGTTTAGCTGGATTTTCTAAAAAAAACTTTGAATGACGGCAGATGTTTCTTCTCATTACCCAAACGAAGGATAGCAGCTTGAATTGAAGAATCAGATGCTGAGTTCGAATTCCAGTCGAGTTCATTAAGTTCACTTACGTGATAATACCCTTAGGAAATGTATGAATTTATCTCTCCCTTCCTATGAATAAATAGATGAGGCCCAATAGCTTTGGTTGGCAACTATTCTAAGAGAAGAAAAACGAAATCAATCCAATCTGGAGAGGGTTGGGTTTCGCCAGGTTGTCTTACCACTGTTGCTGTGGCTGCAGTAGATTTGGTGATCGCCAGAGTCCTATAGGGCTACGGGATTTGTGATCGTGAGCGGTTTACCGACTAAGATTATGTTTAGCTTATATTTGAATTTAGAAGTGTGCAAGCCTTGAAATTCAACATTTAATTTATTGTCATTTTTAAATACGTTATTATATATATATATAATGTTCTGTATCATCGTGAGTGAAACATAGTTGGATGACTGCAGTTACATTTCAGATTGCAATTACTATTTGGTCCATGGTGAGTACAGTTCATTAAAAACTTCTCCACGACATAACAAACGGTGACTAAAAGATTATCCAGGATCAGAGAAAAATAATGGTTAAAAAAAAAACTGATTTTCAAGACAAATAAGATGGAGTAAATGTGCTTGTGAATCGGATGTGCATTGAGGTGCAGTTGATATCGGCTCGGAACGAGAAATCGGACAGCCCAGTTCGAAATCCAATTGAAATCGTTGCACTCACTTACGCGCAAATACCCTTGAGAAAGATAATAATCTGTCTCTTCACTTCAGCTATGAATTAAATAACAGGACAGATTGGGTTCTCTAGTCTTGGTTGGCAACCAGCCTACCACAGAAAGTAATGCAATCTACTGCGGGAAAATCTTCTACACAAGTGTGTATTACGTATGGCACTTAACCGACTCATACAAAACCCAAATGAGGATTTGCAATGTAATTGATCCTGACTTAGAAGATGGAACCTCCCTCGGTCTTTTCTACAAGTATTTTCATGGGAAATGCTCTGACCGAGCTTCTTTCCCTGGTGCCCCGACATGTATTTACGCGTGCATCAAGGCCCAACCATTTTACTGTCGAAATAGTTAAATTTAACCGCCTCTAATACTCTAACAGTCTTTTTTCTCGTACTTCCCGTTTGTGGAATTCTCCTCTGCTTGCTTCCTTGATAGCTACAATCTCCAAAAATTTCAATGCAATGTCAATTGCCATTTTCTATCTCCTTGTTTCCCACCTTTCTCATATACTTTCTTCGACATCCCTTGTACCTTGTTTTTTTGTTTGTTTTCTTTTTCCTTTCTTTTCTTTTCTGTTCTCTCACTGTGGCGGTCTTGCCTTGCATGGGGTGAAACAATTATCTTAAAAAATGCTTTTTTTCAATGACAAAGACCGAATCAGATGTTATACGAAGGTTTTGGACTGAACCTTGTCCAGGGGACTATAGAAGATTGCTCAGAACGATACAGATTTTTTAAAATTAAAATTCGATATGTCTTTTTTAATGCTTAATCGTTAATTTTAGCGCATGCACGTCTTTGAATAGACGCTCCGTTTAGTTATTAAACAATCTATTTATTTTTTTTAGTCTACTGGCCAGAATATTCGAGAAATCTTATGAGAGAAAAATATGCACTACTTCGGTAGGATTTGAACCTGCGTTCCTGGAAGGGGAAACTCATTAAATTTTACGTGCTTTGACTTCTCTGCTACAAAGTGTGTCGATGACCAAGGAATGTTGAAAAGTACCTTTATGAACAGAAAAGTCGATTTCAAGAGTCAGAGGAAAATTTGTGTTTAGAAACACTATACAGTCAGTCAAGTGCCATACGGGATACACGCTTTGGGCGATCATGTCTCGAAAGAGACATGACTGACTGGCCAAAGATTATCCCATAGTGGTTTGCCATTGCTTTCTGCGATAGACTGGTTGCCAGCCAAGACTATAGAACCTAATCTATCCTATTATTTACCCATAACTGGAGGGAAGAGACAGATTATTACTTTTCCCAAGGGTATTTGCGCGTAAGTGAATTCAAGGAATTCAACTGGAATTCGAACTCGGCACCCCGATTTGTCGTTCCGAGTCGAGATCCACTTCACCACAACGCATACAACTTTGCTTTATTTTCTAAGCATTATAATAGGACTTTTTAAAATAACTTTTTTCTAAATATTTTAATGGAGCTTTTTATGCTACTTACAACTACATTATATATATATAATCTATTTTATTTCGGGAGTACTTAATTTTTCGGTACAACTGAATTTTTTATCGGTGCAATTCCGGGACGATGCTGACAAAAATAATATGGAACTGTGGACCCTGCAAAAGCTTAGTACATATAATTCGGGACATTACTGAGAATTGATGAGGTATTTATTCAAATGCCTCAAGCAATGAGCGTAATTCGTATAAGCCATAATCCCCGAGACCGTAAATAAAGGAGGCTATTTACCAAGCTAACTCTATGTTTAACTGTTATATTCGCAACAGTTGATCCCTTGTCTACAAAGCTAGCAACTGATAAGTCTTGCCGTCCACTTATTGCTACCGTACATTGATTCGTTCGAATTAGCATAATAGTCCCCGTATAATTCGTGCACCCTCAACTTTGGGTTACGATATTCTAAATTTAAAATTGTGCACGGTACATTTACTATACGAAACTATAATGGTGTGGTGTCTCTCTTTGACACAGGCTGTTGTGAAGCAGACTAAAATGTATGCAATGTGCACATAAATAATTTTAAAACAAATGTAGTGTTTATTTAGTGATTTAAATTATTTGTTACTCATGAGTTACTATGGTCCGTAAATATAACTCTTTTTGTCAGAGTACCGTTATAAATATAGCGACGAACGTGAACGGAAAAGCTCATAAGTTATCGTGTATAATACGCATACTAAAGTTAAGGTTTTAAAATCTGGTAAACAGTGTTTATTATACATAATATAAGATAAAACTAGACAGAATTGTAACGTTAATATAAAAAACAAGTAACGGCAGAAAAGTAACGACAGTATGCGAAAAAAATAAAGATGGCGGAGAAGAAACCGTACCATAATAAAATCATAGCGGAGAAGAATGGTAGTGATAAAATGTTAATATAAGAAAAACATGGAGAAGAATGGTAATATAAAAATAATGGTGTCGAAGAAACATTAATACAGAAAACATGGCAGAGATTAAACGGTAATATATAAAAACATGGTAGTCAGGAAACAGTAATATTTTAAAAAAGATGCCGTAGAGAAAAAGGTAATATAAGAAAAAATGGCGGAGAGGAAATGGTTATATAAAAAAACATGGTGGCCAGGAAAGGATAATATATATATATATAAAACATAAAACAACGAAGAAAAACGGTAATAGAATAAAACCGTGAGAGAGACGAAATAGTAATATAAGAAAAAAAAACATGGTAAACTAAAAATACAGAAAATGAAAATGTGATTCTAGTAGATTTAGAATAAAGATAAATAAACTTTTAGACTAAAACCCCCGCAAAATACCGCGCATCTATCTAAAATACTCGTCTTCAATCATCATTTTGACATGGCCGAGTGGCACAAAGGGTCGTTATAAAAGAAACATACGACCACTCGAATTTCTATGCAGAAGCCGTGTTATGTTAGATAAGTTACAGATAGCAAACCTTCAGCGAACTAAATCCAAACAAGAGATAAGATTTTCTTTTCCTCCAAATAAGATCTGCTCTCAGTATAAACCATCACCAAACCCTTTTACTATCATCTGCACCTTTGAGTTTCAAATAGATGGGCCGGGAGTATTATTCATTTTTCAAGAGAAAATTTCACCGGGGATATCATTATAAGTAAAAACAAACCTTTTATTTTTATTAAATATATGGAATCTTTTATTTTTGAATGCATAGTCATCAACGCCATTATCATAAAGGGAGCATTCAGGAAAAAGAAATTACATTACTGTATACGAGTTGAAACTGATGATATATATATATAAAATACCGGCAGGACAATGACATTACAACATAAAAAATTCCATAGTAGATAATTTTCACGTTCTAACGAATGCTAAGCATAACTGTCAACCGTTATATTTGAAGCAAAAAGAAAAATACAGTAATTTCTAGTAACACAGTTTTGCGGTTAATTTTTGTTACTACAACTTAAACCACGGAAAATGATATTAAGAGATTGAAAGTACTTGGGAACATTCAGAAATGGACAATAAACTGTAAAAGTTACAGCGCATTTCTTACATCTTTCAATGATAATACATTATCCGTGAGTACGAATGGATTTTATCAAAAATAAGCAGACATAAAGTTTGCAATTTATTTAATCTGACATGCCTAAAATTTGCTGCCTAAACACACACACACACACACACACCGTAGATTAAGAAAATGGAATTAACAATTTAATTTATTCGTTTGAATATTATTTTTAATCGATACTCGTATTTGAGTATATATTCTGCTTTTAATTAAACAGTATATTTATATATATATATATACATGTACCGGCCTGAATATTTATGAGAAATTTTGCTAGAATTTTAGCCCTTCTTCTTGATTAAGTGTCCCAGAAATTTCAGCTGTCTCTTCCTGGTGTTAAGTAAGAGTTTACTTTTCGTTTCCATTCTCTCCAAAACCTCGTCATTTCTCACATGTTCGGTCCATGGTATCCTCAGCATCCTTCTGTAGAACTACATTTCTCTTGCTTCGAGTCTTTCCTTCACATCCAGCATTCACTGCCATATAGAGGTGTAGATATTGCATAACAGACCAGTTCACTTTTGTTTTTGTTTCTGTTTCCAATGAAATAACAAGCGAACATCATAATTTATTCGTAAAGAGTGTCAAGATTTTGAATGACCCTTTTTTTGGAGACTATTTCTAACCTCTGTATTTTCTTCTCACTTTTTTGTCGTGTGTGTGCGTGCGTGTGTGTGTATGGCCACTTTTAAGTACTTCCTGGCCTCTAAACTGTTGGCTGGCGTTAACTTGCTTATTGCTTCGAGTTATTTGAAAAAATGTCATCAGCTGTACATATGGAGTAGATCTTTTCGACTCTCGTGTGGTCGATTTTATGTTGACAACGGCTGTATTTTAAGTAGACTAACGGCAAACAATGGGCTTTGGATAACTTGTTTAACGTCGGATCTCTTGCGCTTTTATAGTAATGACTTTAATGCAGATGTAAATATCAAGATCTCTGCCTGGCAAATATCAAACTTACCAACTTCCCGAGTTGCACTATTTCGCTACGACATGGATATCTTAGAAAATCGTCTGTGATTCGAATCCGTTCTTTAATCTTTTAGAAACAAGCGTCGAAGTCAACTTCTTAGAATATATGACAAAAAAGAAAAAAAAAAAGAAGACTATTATGCCAACCGGTCGGTGCATTAACATTCTTTGTCCAATATTGTTTATCGCTGTCAGATGAAGGCAAATATATAAGAGAAGCAAAATGTGAGAAGCTCAGAAGTGGTAAAAAATTTAGTTGACATGTGATTGTCTTTTCTCGTAATCTGATCTGATCTAATCTTGAGGCCACTTTGATGTGACAAGAAGAGACAGCGATCAAAAAACGGACCTAGAGTACGCCAACCAATTCAACAACAGAGAAGTCAGATCTAAAACGGTGCCAAATAAGAAGAGTGTGTTATAGAAGCCAGCATTGACATGTAAAACATGTAAAAGTGAAAGTATGTGTCTGCACAGTATAATAGAGTCAGTTGGGCACCATGAAGCAAATCGCCCCGCCAGAAATTTGGAAACGTCATGCGGTCCTGCTTGAAAGCTCAAATACGAGCATTCTACGTGTTTGGGTGTCAATCTGAGGAGAGTGCAGAGGATTCTAAAAGAGTTGGATGATTAGTTAATGGTGATTACGAAGATGTTTGGTGTGATCCCTACTGATGTCGACATTATGCCTCTACTCATCCTCCAACAGAGATTCAAACACAACATGAAGGTCTACATCAAATGCCTTGAAGAGGTAGTGCTTCCATGGGTCAAGAGAGTGGTTGCTGGAAGATCCTTTGTCTGGCAACAGAGCTCTGCACCATGCTGCTCAAGCAAAAGAACCTAGTCATGGTTTCCTCATTACATATCCCAGGAAATTCAGCTGTCTTTTCCTGATGTTAAGTATCAATTTCATTTTCGTTTCCATCCTCTCCCAAACCTCATCGTTGTTTACATGTTCGGCCTATAATTGTTCGATCTATAATCGATCCTGACTTGACAGCCCGCTATCAATCACTTTCTCATCGATGTGATATGGCTTCCCTCTGCCTTTTCAAAAAGTATTTTCATGGAAATTGGTTTGCCGAGCTTTTTTTCCGGGTACCCTGACCACGTGTATTTACTCGTGCTATTAGATTGGCATTAAGGTCTCACCCTTTTACCGTAGAAATAGTTCAATCTTACCATATCTTCTACTCTTATAGTTTCTTTTCTCGAATTTACTGTTTGCCAAACTCACTCCCATTCTCTTACTTCCCTGATAAATGTAATTTCTAAAGTTTAAATGCAACGTCAATTGCCATCTTTTATCTACTTAATTCAAGTGAATGCTGGATAATTTCATCAATGATGAAGGAAAAACTTGAAGCAACTTAAATGTGGTTCTACAGAATGATGCTGCGAATATCATGGTTCGAGCATGTGAGTAATGATAAGGTTTTAGAAAGAATGGAAACGGAAAGGAAATTAATACTGAGCATCAGGAAAAGACAAGTTAAGTTCTTGGGATGTAATGAGGAAGAAAGGCATGGAGAATCTTATACTCACAGGTCAGATAGAGGGAAAGAGAGACAGGGGAAAGCAGCGGGTAACATATTTGAAGGGCCTGAGCAGATGGATGGCAGAACGGGGTTTGGGTGGGGTAACAGAAGAAAGCGTGTTAAGAGCTACCAGGGATAGGGAGACGTGGAAGGCCATGACCGCCTATGTCCTGAAGGGACATGGCACATAGAAGAAGAAGAAACACCTTGCATTATTTTTAAACATGTTCTATTGTAGAAATTCTAAAAATGAGAATGAAAGGGGTGCGATTGCAAAATGGTATATTTTTAAGAAATTTGCTAACGACAGACAAAATATAATTAAAATGTATCACGTTTTTAATAGCAAACACCATAATAACAAAAACTGTAAAAACAAAAGTTTTGTGATTTTGAAAACCAGAAACATAATTCCTAGGACACTTCGACGTGGTATAATGGTTAGCAAGTTTGTCACGCCAGAACAATTACGGCTGATTAGATTGTTTGATCCTCATTGTGTACCTCTTACTTTCGGCCCTGTACGACATCTACGCTGCGCTTTAAAAAAATTGGCATAATCATCTATTTCCTGTTATTGAAAATTCTCTCTGTTATAGTAAAGATCTTTGTGTATTTATTTGTACATATATATTTTTTCATCCTGTCACGCACAGGGTGCAAGGGTTTAGATTTTTTTCTCATGTCTTAATGTAAGATACTCAATAGCAGGTATATCAATATATATGTTGCCGTCATTTTAGACGGCATATCGATATAAATATTTTGCCGGGTACTGGTTCATTTGAGATTAATAATGGTTGAAAGCACTTGGACCTATACTTACGGAAAATCTTTGTTCACACTAAAACCAAACACCCGTTATCTTGTCCGGAACGAAGAGAAAATTACTAAAATTTTACTAAAATTTAGTATTTTAATAATCAGAGGCCATGATAAGATATCCTTTGATATTTTTCATTCCATCCGACTCCTTATGTGCCACTGTTTATTAAAATATCTGGTTAAAAGGTAAGTTCCTGCAGTTTGTAGAATCTCAAATTTATTTTGAAACTGCAAAATCTTTCCTTCCCTCCAATCAAAAATAAAAAGACCACAATGTTCTCTCGCTACCATTTCATTGTGGTCACAAATTCTAATAAAAGAACGAATGGGGGGACTTCAAGAGGATTTTCCCTTATCAGATAACTGAAAACCCCAGCGATGGGTTAAATACTAGAGCAGATTGGGCTTTTTACCCTTGATTGGCAACTAGTTCAGGCGAATGACAACTGTAAATTCAAAACTGGTTTAGAGTGGAGAAGGCAGTAAAAAAGTTGTTTGCTGCAGAAACTACACCAAGAAAGCCAAGCATGCCGAGATCGTATCACTATACTCCACAGGAGCATCTGACAATACCGAGGAGGAGGAGGAGGGTTGAAATCGCAGATACGGGCGTAACTAGCCATATAGATAGGGGAGTTGTTATGAATGACAGTCATTTCAATTGCAAGCAACATCATCGTTTTTGTCTCCTTAAAATTGCTGCATTCAACGTGATTCTGTTGCCCTGATGAAGTTCGAAGAAGAGAGAGTCTGAAATAGAGTAAAGTCAGCCATAGGGAAGATAAGAATGTGAACAAATGTGCGATATAAGAAGGGGTCAGGACGGCCAGAAACGCATCTGCGGAATTTTGTGCATTCTTGCCAATTCAAATTCAATGGTTATTCGTATTACACAGACACACATGTGTATACAGTGACACACACGTATGCATAAAGCAGCACAAAATGCACACCCGGACGCAATAGAGAAGCGCAATACGCACGCACTTACAATAAAACAAAATATACACGCAAGCTTAAATTCGTTTTGCCTGGAAAAGAAAGTTGTTTTAAGTGTCGTTTGGTCCCCACCTCCACCACGCGACCGAGAAAAATGGAAAAGTCACCTTTGTCCAGAGGTAGTATTTGACATTCTATTTACCAAATTAACTGCCATGTCGCTTAATTTGCGGTGACAGAGGCAAATTACACCAAGTCCGTGTAACAGTCTATTTTTGAATCTAAAAAGTTACATCCCCCACTTTTTGCTATTGTTTCTCAGGTGTCATTTTTCTTGTTATTTTATATGTGAAAAAATAAAAAATAAAAAATAAAAAAAACAAAAAATAAAAATCATTAAAATGAGGAAATAAATTCTTACCAACGGTCATTATTTGAGATGGGGTTCTATTTAAAAACAACTCAGATTTTTCAGTAATTAGTACAGGTGCGACCCGCTGAACAAATGGAAAAACTCCGTCACTCAAAATCCTGGCTTTTACTCGCATTCGATTATCATCCACAGGTAGATCACAAAGCAGACCATGGGTATACATTATGATTACCTCAGTCTGACACAAGGCTACTATGGGGCACCCGGTTCGGATTAAACTAGTTTCAGTAGTTATTGATTAGAGTGTAGTGCATCATTTACTAACCTTATTTTAGTTTGGCACGAGGCCATAAATACAGAGGGCTCAATGAAGATTGAATTCTCTTTTTTAGTAATGGTCGACAAGGCAAACTTTATAACGCTAGTCACGAGACAAAATGCCCATGCAAGAGAGAAGAGAGAGAAGGAGTCGGAAAAAAGACAAAATTCTTCGTTAGATAACAAGATATAAGCAAAAGATTTTTAAAAATGTAGTAATGGAAAAACGTAAACAGAATAAATGAAAGGTGAAAGAGAGAGGGACAGAGTAAAACAAAGGTGAAAGAGAGAAACAGAATAAAAGAAAGGTGAAAGAGAGGGGGACAGTAAATAAAAGGTGAAAGAGAGAGAGAGACAGAGTAAATGAAAGGCGAAAGAGAGAGGGACAGAGTAAATGAAATGTGAAAGCGAGAGGGACAGAGTAAATGAAATGTGAAAGAGAGAGGGATAGAGTAAATGAAAGGTGAAAGAGAGAGGGACAGAGGAAATGAAAGGTGAAAGAGAGAGGGACAGAGTAAATGAAATTCTATAACCGGATTTTTTCGATTATCGATTTTCAATATTTATCGGGGATACCGCGACACAAAACCTAGC
The DNA here is from genome assembly GCA_037127315.1 of Ascarosepion bandense. Classification (NCBI taxonomy): domain Eukaryota; kingdom Metazoa; phylum Mollusca; class Cephalopoda; order Sepiida; family Sepiidae; genus Ascarosepion; species Ascarosepion bandense. Next base: position 2,274,079 of record JBBBDQ010001359.1, on the reverse strand, counting down.
TAAGAACACTCGAGACACTTATAGTACAACTGTGTAAATTTTCAAGAAAATCGGTTCAGCCGTTTCGGAGTCTACAGGTAACGGATACACACACACAGACAAAGTTCCATTTATAAATAAGCTTAGATTTAGATAAATAGAAATATATATATATTTCTTAAGGTTTTCTTTTTAAAATTTGAGGAAATATTTTTATGCTTACGGTCGCATTACGTTGAAACAACGGTTCCCGTACGATCATTGAAGTCAAGCCTAGTTATTAATTAACGGGTGACTGCTTGAGGATACCAGGGTCTGTAAGCTTGGATATGCGGATGGTGTAATGAATAATAGCTTGGAATTTTAATTGGAGAACCGAGTTCCAATTTCAGCTGTGTTCGTTATGTGCACAAACCCCTGGGAAAGATATGAAGTCACGTCTTCTCCCACCAGCTAAAGATTAATTAGTAAGACGTGTCATTAAACAATTATTTAAAAAAATATTTTCTGGCTTTAAATAACCTGCAAAACCATAGAAATCGAATCAATCACAAATATTTGTAGGTCTGTCATTGAATTAAAACGAATGTGTCCACGCACGCACAATTTAACTGAAATCGAAATGTCCATTTTGCTGACTTCTTCAGGACATTGGCGTTCATAGGTCTCCACAATTTCTCGTACTTTGTAAGCTCGTAGTAAATTCTGTCTTTTTATCATTTCTCTGAAAACCTATTTAAATTGAATGTATTTCTAATAGGCAGAGTCGGTGTAAGGGTGCCCCACCTAATCTATGATGCGGAGCCCGCCACTCTAGAGTCTACTCAATCTCAATTTTCATATAAAATTCAAATTTTGTTCTAGCACAAGGCCATATATGTGGGCAGGGTCAGTGCAAGAGTTTCGTGCCTCTACACTCAATCTATGATACTAACCCCCCCACCCACTACTATAACGCAATTTTCATGAGGTGGTATTCCGTATAAAATACACATTTTGTTGTAACCTGATTATACACCATAATGGATTATATGAAATATAGGTGAACAATTCAACTAGAAACATTGGAAATAAATACAATGTATCGGAATACAAATTAGAGACCTGTTATAATAGATCATTTCAATTTTAACATTAACTTGAGATTTTTCTTCTTAAAATATTGAATTTTAACACATTCAGTTAACCATAAGAAATAGTGAATTTTAGTTCGTTTTTTTTTTTTCTTCTTTTTTTTTCCGAGACTGAGCATGAGTAAAACAAATTCACGGGTTTGGACAAAAAAAAAAAAAAAATTAAGAAAAAATGACATTATTAAATGATCAGTTGTGCTTAGTTTAATTAGTTACGTATTTAAATATAGGTAGAAAAAAACAAAGCAAATGTTGACAAGATAGCGAGGGTCACAAAGCACAAAGCCCGGGACCTCAGTCGGGGCTAGTACGCGCAATCGCTCCCTCTTCAGAATCAACACTACGGATAAAAAATTGTGAAGTTGATATAATTTTTTGTTTTTGTATTTTCGAGATTTACTTTGAGGAAAACAAATTCACATATTTGGTGTGGGGAGACCCCAGAACGACGTCCAAATCCGCGAAAATTTTTCAGCCGTTAATAGTTGTGGTTAGTTTAATTTCTAACGTATATAGATGTAGGCAAAAAAGACAAATATTGATAAAATAGCGTGGGTCATAAGGCACTGCCTGGCACCCCCAGTCAGGATTGCTACCCACCCTGTTCGGGGGATAGTACGCACCGAGAACGCTTTAAAACGGATCAAACCATTTAGATTTGAAATAAGATTTGTTGTCGGCAAAGCACAGGTAGAAAACTTATAAAACTACAACTGATATTTTGTGTAAAAAAGATTTTTTACGGGGTGGGGTAGAGGGTGTGTTTAAAAATGATGAAGAGAGACCTGAAAAAAAACGGATGCCGTTTAACTTTTCAATGACTATAATTACCTCTTCTTAGTTTTTCATATACACGAAGCATCCATTCGTATATCAGACAAGCTTACCTTATCAAATTGATAATTAATATTCCTCCTTGTACGTCTCCGACGGGCGCTTAATTTAGTCCTTATCGACGGTGTCAAGGATTCTGTATCGCTATCTTTTCCCTTAATATTTAATCCGTTTTCGGCTCCATGACTGACCTCATATAAGGCCGCATCTCCCATATCGCGAGCACTGTGCCTAGAAGTTACCGTCAAGCGACAGTAATGTTATTTTGCCCCTTTCACTCCTGCTGCTCGACACACAAATGAAAGAATATAGTCATAGGTTTGTTAATTTAGTAGCAAGACACACACGACCGACTACTAGTTGCTTTCAGTGCTCGATTTTGTTATTACACGTCTGCGGCGGGTTGCGTACACATTTCAATTCAGACATTGTTTTATTTTACTTTTTAAATTGAGAATGCCGGTGACTTTGGTAACATCTTGCGGATCCATTTATTCCATGTTTGTACTACTGCGTTAGTGTCAGTGTACGCACTTTGCAGACGACCATTTTAACAGCTTTAGATTCAAACAAGGAGTCAGACGATATTTTAAGAGCGGCATTTTTTTTAAGGGCCGGATGTTAGCTGGTTGTGGGGTTAAGAGTATGAGTGACATTTGTGAGAGGTGGGTCTGTTAGGGATGTTAGATTGATGAAGTAGAAACTAAAGTTTAGAGAATGAATGAAAAGTGAGGGGAAAATAAATATACTCACAAAGCCACATCAGAAGATATATATATATATATATATATATATACTAGATTTCTAATAAATTGTCAATTTGAAATATGCACGTGATGATTGTATAATGCATGAAACTCCGAGTTGTGCCATAGACGGAAGATAATATAATACCGCTCTGCTCATACATTTAGCACTGTTTTATTAATACCTGAATAATAAAAGAGTATATAAATATATATGCCCCATCATATATATATATTTTATTAATTTAAGTCTCTCTCTCTTTCTCTCTCTCTCTCTCTCTCTCTATATATATATATATATATATATATATATATACAGAGAGAGAGAGATGAAGAGTAAAGACATTACAGTAATGCCCTCACGAAACTTCGAAGTCGGCATGACTAAAATAACAACGCTCAGTTCAGTGACAAGTTTCTCCACATACATATATATATATATATATATATATATATATATATATATATATATATATATATGTACTTCCATCCATTTTTGATAACTAAATTTTAAATTGAATTTTAAAATAAAAAGTTTTCTTGAAACTTTTATTTTAGTTTTAATTGAAATCGAAATGATTAAATTTACTATATCCAGTAAACAAAATACTCTGGTGTATTTCAAATAGAAATTGTATTGATTAAAATCTAAAATGTTGGGATTTTTTTTTTAATTTTTCGGACATTTTTGAGTGATCGTCATATTTGTAAACAAAAGTTAAGTCTCGGTTTTAAAAATCTTGCAAAAAAAGATATAAATAAAAATCTGTGACATTATTTTTGGAAAATTAACAAATTTAATATTAAATTAATCTGATTTACACTAGTGTTACTTATTTATAGCATGAAATTAAAAGTAAAGCTATTTCTTAAACGTAGTATTAAACTTTCTGACCTTTTCCCCGTATTTGATGACAGATGCGAGATAAGATAAGTTTATGACGACCGGAATTGATAAAATTATCCTTTTTTTTCGGTAAAGGAAAAAAAAACGTAAAACACATGACCTTTTAAATTACAATACAAAAATAAATTTCAAATACGCACAAAAACGCAATTAAAAACTATTTAAAAAATACCAAACTTTTTCAATTTTCGATTAGTAAATATAGTTTTACTTAATAATCTAACAACCTAAAGTCTGCAAATCTTTGAAATATTTTTAAAATATTTCTGAAACTTTAAAAATTATTATAATTAAAAAAAGAAGTGAAAATATTTCTTTGAAAACGAACTATTATTAATTGAAAACTTTTTTCTTCAGAATATAATGTCCTTAATTTATATTATTTATTAAAGTAATTAAAAGCTTATCTAATTAAATAATGTCATAATCTTATTACATTTTTATTGTACTATTGGTAGCAAATTTTCGAAAAGAGGGGCCGAATGGTTGAAAAAAAAAAAAGCTGATTTACATTACTTTAGAGGCCTAATGAGATCAGTTTTCCCAACAAAATTTAATTTCTTAAAATTTCATGAATCTACGTGGAGGAGGGGGAACCGATGTAAAAAAATAATAAAATAAATAATACTTTTACCAAGATTTTTCAAAAAAAATAATTATAAAAATAATTTTATTCGTTTTTTAATAAGTCCTGAAAGTTACGCAATAAAGCATTTTACATTGTAAACTCTCGTAACGATTTGGTTAAAAGCTAACGAAAATAAAAACAAGATTTTTATCAACATTTCAAACGTGTTAGAATTAAAAAACTTCTGAAAATATTTAAAAATACTTTGATTTTTCCTCTTAATAATAACTAAGATTTTTATAAAAAAAAAAAGTTCGTTTTTATTGTTTGTAATAGTTTTTTCTTCATACTATACTGTTTTTCTATATTACTTAGCGGAAGTACATATTATATATATGTACATATACACACACATCAATTTAACAGATAAAATTTAAAAATAACGGATAAAATTTAAAATTCTAAAATCATTATAACCGAGCGCGTTCGCGCATGGTTCTAAAAATCACCATCACAACGGAATACAAATTTTATCGCAATTACATTAAATTTGTCTATATATATATATATATATATATACAAATGAATAAGGAACAAAGAAAATAATTGCAACGTTCAAAACATTAGCTATCTACCAGTATATATGAATGATGAGGTATATTTAAGTAACAAGTATTCATCCCAAAAAGATTTGATTAAAAAGAACCGACAAGGTCTGTCTGTTAATAATTTTGTTAATATATTTTTCCAAATTTCGGATAAGATGTTTAGTATTACACTCGAAATCGTGGATAAACTGTCCAAAGTTCATATTTTGATAATTTTGTTCAACTACTTTCGACTTTTTCAGACATTATCAAGAACCGGTATGGTATCTGTTTGGTAGAATTTGATTCCTTTGTCTGCATCCTGGTATTCATTGAGGATGCTGGTTATTTTAAATGGTCTGGAATTAATAATCCCTACGAAAGTCGAAAGTATTTAAACTTTATACACTGAACATATATATAATAGTAAGAACTAATGGAATAACATTCCACAGTTGGTAGTGTTTACACTTTAAAAGTGCTCGATACATACATAGGTCAGATTTCAACTAAATTAGACCAGTAAACAGTTGCATTAGAAATTGATCAATACATGTTTGAAGGAAGATGAAGATTCAACATGTAGAGCGTTAAGATTTTTAGGTAGGGAAGATCAGCCGAATATGCTACTATGGTTCTGACCCCTTTCGGTTTCGTCAGGTGATTTGTTTTTTACGCTATCACATCCCGATTTGGCATTATGAAAGAATGGTAGACTTTGAAAGAACAGTAGCTACTCATGCATCTACGCATCGTTCATTCAGTAATGAATTTGAACACTCTCAGCTACTGGCGTATGTTTACATTGTATATAACACGCTAAAGTCCGCCTTTCTCTCTAGCTCGGATGTAGAATCGCCGACTGACGGTAATTCGGTTTCAGTCCTGGCCAGAAGCAATCGGATGATGAGGCGTGATACAGCGAAACAGATCTGTCTGCGGATGACTATATATATATATATAGGGTGTATCAAAAATGCTTTCAGAAACTTTGAAGCGGGTTCCTCACGCCAAAACCAAAGGACAAAACATATGTCTGCAAACCGTTCGTTTTTGAGTTAAGCTTACGGTAGACGCTGTTAAATATACAATTCCAAAATACTTTTACAATGATTGGTAGGGGTAAAAAAAGTTAAATACCTATATAAACCTATGTCCAAAGGTCATCGTTGTACCCCAACACAGCAACTCATAGCAAATGTTCAAAATTTCCTCCGCTTGCTTCTATATACGCATGCACCCATTCGATCATTGACTGGCGTCTCTTTAAATACTCTCCCACGGTGTCGAATTGTTTGGCATGCCCCCATGACTCGTTGATGAAGCATTTCTGCACTATTAATGTCTGCTGCATAAACTGTTTTTGGTGCCCTTACAGATAACTATTCAAAGGAATCAGCCCTTGTCCTTTTTTTGGTGTGAGGAACCCGTTCCCAAAGTTTGTGAAAGTATTTTTGATGCACCCTAAACACACGCACACACACACACAGGGTGCTATGGGTAAATTGTCACCATTTTATATTTGTAATTTCGGTCATACGCGTTTTTTGTTATTGTTTTGTTGATTGCACACTATAATAGAGTCAGTTGGACCGTCTGTGAGAAAAAGAGAATAATAACGCAATTCTCTCTGCCAAGAATTTGGAAACGGTATGATGTACTGCTTGGCATTCGCGACGGAAGCTTTAATACGAGCATTTTAAAGTGCTTGGGTGTCAATCTGAGGAAAGTGCAGACGAAAAGAACTCCCAAATTTGTTGGTGAGGGCCTCAGATTTAACACTGGTGCCTATATCCAGTTCCTTGACGAGGTAGTGCTTCCCAGGGTCAAGAGGGTATCTGTTAAAAGAAACTGTTTAGCAACATGGAATCTGCACCATGCCACACAATCAGGAAGAAGCAGTCATGACTTCCAGACAATTTCTGCGACCATATCACCCCTTACATCTAGCTACCTAACGCCCCAGACTGAAAACCCCACGAGCATTATGCGTGGAGCGCAGTTAGGCGGGAGACCAACAAAACTCCTGGTAAGAGCAAAAATGAACTGAAGGCAAAGATTATGGCAGCATTCATCTATTTAAACAAGGAGACCGTCCAGAAGAGTTGCAGGTGATTTCAAAATTGTCTGGAGATCGTGGTTGAAGCCAAATTGTAAATACGGTCGTCCAATCACGCGATTATCAGAAAAAAAATTATTCATAATTTTCTAACATTTTCTCAATATTAGAATGTTTAAAATATTTTAAAGTTTTAAGATTACGGGTTAGTTAAAATGCGTTCACATTGTATTCATCATGTAATTTTATTGCAAGTATTTTCCCTCTTCAATCAATCTCGCAAACATAGATCGATACCTCATAAAATCACCCACTTCCGTGTTAAAATTGTTTGTCTGGGATATCTTAAACTAAAAGTATGTAATATTTGATTTAATTCAAGTTAATTAAACTTTAAAGCAGTTAATTTTCCTCAGATATAGTTTCAGAAAAATATATTTTATTTTTAAAGATTTTTTTTAACCAAAGACAATTATTCTGGGTTTACAGATTTTGTCAGTATGGACGATATTAGCGAATTTACTGATAACACAAAAGAAAAAATAATTCCAGTCAATTTAAATTTGGTTTGAAATACAATATATTTTGCTTATTGGAAATATTAAAATTATTCTATCAGCTTGAAAATAACACTAAAATAGAAGCTTCAAGAAAGATTTTTTCACTTTTGGTATCTCCTTTTTTTTCTTTTCATTTTGGCAAGAGTTCCTATTTATATGTGTGAGGGCGTTTCGACGGATTATAATGGTTAGTTATCTTTCTCCTTACGTTACGGCTGAGTAGTGTATTCGATCCTCACTAGGTACTCCGACCTAGTGCCACATCTAAGCTATGCTTAGAAAATCATTATTTGCAAACATTAGACGCTGTGTAATGGTGAGCAAGGTTGTCTCAATGGATTAATTACGACTGGCTGGTGAGTTCGATTCTCACTGGGTGCCCATGCTTTCAGTCTTGTGCTATCTAAGCTACGCTTTAAGTAAATCATTGTTTGTGTGTGTGTTTTTTTTTTAATCATCTCACCCCAAGCAAGGCATTCCACTGCCACTATTGTGCATGGGGCTACATAGGGGAAGATAAAGAGAAGGAGTGGTTAGACATAGGGAATGTCAGGAGGAAGGTGACAGATGAGTAAGGATAGCGAGGTTGAGTGTTGGGCAGATGGGAAGAGTGTTTGATAGAATGGGAGCAGGTTAGTGTGTTAGGAGGTGTCTAATGACCTTACATTTAAACTCCTGGAAATTGTATCCGTCGGGAAAGCAATCGTGTGGAAGAGAATTCCACAGTCGGGAAGTGCGAGGAAAGAAACTGTTGGAGTAGAAATTACGGCTGCCTTTTATCGGTTTCACTGTAAAATGGTGGGATCTAGTTGCTAATCTAGTATCTCGTTCAAATTCGTATTTAGTGGGCACCAGTGATCTAAGTTCATCGGAACAGAAGCCGTGAAAGTATTTATAGAAGAGACACAGGGAAGCCACTTCGCGCCGGTGAGAGAGAGACTGCAGGCGGTCTGCCAAGTCGGTATCTATCACATTACAGACCCTCCTCTGAAACTTATCGAGAAGCCCGAGGAGAACAGCAGGGGCACCCGACCAGATATGGCAGCAGTATTCAATGCACGGGCGGATGGTAGATTTATAAATGTGCAGGATAGATTTAGACGGAAAAAACTTCCGGGCCCTACACAGAGAACCGACTTTCATAGCAGCGGATTTAGCAATGGATTCGATATAGTCATTCCATTTGAGGTCCGCTGAAATTGTGAGACCAAGGAAGCGTAGTATTTTACTCTCTGGGAGGCAAGCCTGGTCCATGCTAACGGGAGGTAGGTGAGATTGTCGATGATGGTTAATTGAGAGTAGCTTCGTTTTAGAAGCATTAAAATTTACTAGCCATTTCTTACCCCAGTCCAATATGAATTGGAGGTCTTTTTCAATCTCGGCTGCGAGGTTAGCTTTGACGCCTACACCAGATTTTTGTAGGAGGCGAGAGTAAACTGTGGTGTCATCGGCATACAAACCTATTTGGGCTCTTATGGAATCAGGGAGATCATTAATGTATATCAGGAGGAGTGTAGGACCTAAGATGGAGCCTTGGGGGACACCTGCGTTTGTATGCCAGTTCTGAGAGGCATGTCCATTTAATACCACCTTCATTGTGCGGTTAGAGAGGAATGACTGGATTAGTTCAAACAAATTTCCAGTTAATACATAGCTCCGCAGTTTACATAGAAGGCCAGCATGCCAAACTCTGTCGAACGCCTTAGATATATCCAATGCAACGGTTCGGGCTTCGCTATTCCTGTCGAGTGTCTGGTATATGTACTCGGTGATGGTCGTTAGCATATCAGCAGTAGACCTGGTGAAGCGGAAACCATATTGCTTGTCCGAGAGGAGCCTGTGTACTGTGAGATGCTGAACCACCTCGGCGTTGATAATGGCTTCGAACACTTTGCCAAAGATCGGAAGAAGGCTGAGAGGGCGGTAATTTGCAGGGTCAGAGGGTTCTCCAGTGTTTTTAAATATAGGAACTACAGAGGAAGATTTCCAACAGGCAGGAAAGCAGGAAGCAGATAGGCAGAGGTTGTAGAGCTTAGAAAGGACAGAGGAGAGTTCAGGGGCACATTTCTTTAAGACTATGGTTGGGATTACGTCACCACCGCTCGCTTTGTGAGGGTCAAGTTTTAAGATTATCTTAGAGACAAGCGAAGGTGTAATGTGGACATCATTCAGTTGTGCCTCGGTTCTAGGTGAGAAGTCGGGTGTAAAAACTCCAGATGAGTCCAGACTCGAATTGTTCGAGAATCTGCGGGCAAAGCATTCAGTCTTATCTACTGGGGAGGTGAAGACCTCAAATTTGTTGATTAGCGGGGGTATTGTGGTCTTGCTCTTGTTAAGTACTCTTTTACAGAGTCGCCAGTAGTCTTTAGAGCCGAATTTAGAGCATGCTATGCGTTGCTTCATTCTGGCAGCAAACAACATCTTAGCTTCGTTAAGTATCCTTTTACACTTATTACGAGCTGAAGTGAAAAGGCGCCTGTTTTGGTCCGACGCGTAGTTACGATAGAGTCGGAAGAAATGATTCCGGTGGGCAATGGCAGCCGAGCAAGCGGGTAAGAACCATGGAGACGAATGAGATTTAAGCTGGAATTTCCTAGCAGGGATGAAGGCATCGATGCCAATCTTAACCCAGGAGGAGACCTCAGATGCACATTCTTCGATGGGAAGACTAAAGACGTTGTTCCAAGGGATGTCACAGAGGAAGTCTCGGAATGAATCCCAGTCTGCTCTTTGATAGCAGTAGGATATTCTACTTGTCTGGGTTTCATGGGTCGGGCGGGAGTGGAGTGAAATATTGACGGACACTACAGTGTGGTCAGAGTTGTCTGGTAGTGCAAGAGTCTGGGATGGAAGTGAAGCAGAGGTCTAGAAGTGAGTCCCTTCCGTTAGGGTTGTCGGAGAAACGCGTGGGGAAGTCCACTACTTGCGTAAGGGATTGGGTGATTGAAAAGTTCATGGTGTGAACACCAGCAGGGTCAGTGACAGCGTTCTTCAGCCACTTGGTGTGGTGGGCGTTAAAGTCACCAAACACGAATACATGGGCAGAGGGATGGGAAGAAATGGCTTTGTCGATATTGTCAGAAATGATGTCAAGTAACGAACAGTCAGGGGAGGAAGGAGAGCGGTAGAGAAAGAAGAGATAGCTAATCGAGCTGAGAAGTGAGAAGAGAGAGAAGTGTGCGTGTTATATGAACTGAAATCTTGAAGGATAAGTCTTCTACAGTTTGATACACTCAAATCTTTCTCTCTCTCTGTCTCTCTCTCACTCACTTACTCATTCACTCACGAAGAGTGACAAGTGTGTCGGGACCACAATGACGATGTTAATGATGCAAATCATTAACATCATTATTATTAATTTGTTTTAAAGAGAAAAATTCACCCGGACCATTCTCATTCAAACCATTCCTGTTATTAAATATTTGGGTAATTCCCACCCACTACCTAATTTAGGCTACGGACATTCTGGTACAAATTGTGTGTGTGTATATATATATATATATATATATATATATGTGTGTGTGTGTGTGTGTGTGTGTGTGTGTGCGTGTCCAGTCACTCCTTTTATTCCACCCACTCCGTTTATTTGAACCTCAAGTGTATGTAGGCAATACAATCGAAATAAAATTGCAGTAAATAAAGGATAGTTATTGATTTCACAGTTAAAACTGAATGGGATGAGAAAAACAGAGGAAAAGTTTCTTTTGTTGTGTCTGCTAATTTGGACTAAAGCCACTAAATGGCGTCAGTAGTAACTCTAACTGAAGTCATTATAAACTATGTCATAATTAAATGTGAGTTGGCCCAAGCGCTTACTACAGCCGAAGCATAATACAAATGGACTTTTTAAGCAAATTCTTCAAACGTATTGCAATAATTTAAATGTCTTTTCTTAAAAAGCAATTATTTAATTTAAATTTGGCTTTAATTGCAAAAAAAACCCTCAAAATCAGTGGTAAACACACAGGAACAAATGCACGTACTACGATTAAAGTTCCAAAACAAGGAAACTATTTTGATTTTTTAAAATTGTTTTCGGACAAGAAAATGTCTGTACCCTTTCGACCATACTTGTAGCTATAAAAAACAAAGTTATAAATTAATTCTCTATTTTTGTTTTTTAAATCGGCATTCTAACCTTTTTCTTATATTCAAAAGATCTGCATTTACAATACTAAATTGTGTTCCCAGTGATAGAAGACATCAAATTCATATATTGGATACACAATTCTCACACTATCTCATAAGTTAACTTGCCATTTGTTTGGACAAAGTAGCATTCATGCTCATATTAATGCTGTGCACTGACAGATACATTCGAAACATTTGCTTTTAAGTTGACAATTTGCATAACATCATCGTAACGTTAAAACTAAAACTCTGTCGGTATTTTAAGCTATAATAATGTCGAATTTTTTTAAAAAAAGAGTTTCTCCTTAATTTTGATAATGGCCAGTTAGTAGACAGTTCTCGATTTCAAGTAAGTCAGTTTGGAATATTGATTATCACGGTAGGTAGATACATATCATGTGAGAAATTGGCTCTACACAATCTTTCTATCTCTATCTTTTATTGATTTTTTGAGACAAAGGCGAATATATTGCAGTGTGGTTGTGGTTATTGCATAATTAGACATGGGTGCCGGTGTTGAAATTCAGATAAAAGTTACGATCTTCGAATGCTGATTTTCAAGACAGACAGAAAATCTCCCTCCGAGACAATTCTTTAATTTCCGTTTGGCTCTGTTAATGAGGGAGTTCCTTTCAGACAACTTATTCCTAAGAAATGTCACTATATGGAACAATCTCCCGAGAGGATGCTTCCTGACCACTATAATCTTGACCTATTCAAGTCTAAAGTTAGCCGTTATCTATCCTGCATATCCTCGTGATATGCACCTTTTCCTCCTCTCTTTACACCTTTGCAACAATCTCATTCAGTAACACTCTGCCTTGTGCCTAGCATTGAAAGAAAAAAGTATATATATATATATATATATATATATATATATATATTCTTTACAATTTTATTATTTTCGTGGAAATTTGTTTATATATTTTCCCAACATTTCTACATTGAGTTTAAAAATTTTATTTCCAGACTAGCTTGAAAGTAAATGACTCTGAAATTTTTATTCAATTTTTTCAGAATGGGTTAAATCCTATTTTACACATATATTGTCGACAGGGAAAGCACAAGGACTTACCTAAAAATATATTAATTTCTTACTTTCAACCCATTTTAAAAAAACTTGATGAAGATTTATCTTAAATTAATTTCAGAAAAGGCGTTTATACAAAAGTCGCACAATTTTGTTTTTTTCTTTTCATCGCTAGTAATATGTACAGTAAATGTACGCTGCAATTCACTCCAGAAAAGGCTATATGAATCTTACTTTCAAGCAGGTCTGAAAACTTTACAAGCATTTACCTCAAATTTAATGCAGAGAAGCTGGAAGAACGTATTAACAAATTTAGAGATACACAAGAAAATTGTAAAGAAAAGATAACAGTTTAAAAATAACGGTTTTTATGCAAAAGTCACTATATATATATATATATATATATATATATATATATATATATATATACTATGCAATCATTCTGCAATCACAGCCGAATAATTTTCCTAAATTTAATTCACAAGCATTTCATTCATTCCCCTATACTAGAAAAGATTTTCAACAAAAACAATGTTAAGGTTAGCTATACTTGTGTCAAGAACAACGACAATTTCACAACATAATAATATGATATTAAATAAAGACATGTCCAATCTGCAAAATAACAATAATATAGACAATAGTAACTCTGCTAAAAATAACTGTAACTGCCGAAAAAATAAGACCAGCCTACTGAACGGCTAGTGCATGACCAAAAGTATAATTTGCAGAGTTAGCATCCATGGCAATGTTGAATTTTATTTTGACTCTACTGAAAACCAATAGAAATACCGTTGTTACAATCATCAAATGACTTTAAGCAACAGTAAATACAGTAAAAACTCTGCCCTCTCAAAATATTTCCTAGGATATCATCGCAAAAAAAAAAAAATTATAATGGAATAGGAAAAAGATGTAAAAAACTTTTAGAAAAAAAACTTATCTTAAAACATTTAAATAATCTTAATTTATTGAACAAAAGTGAGTTGATGATCACTAGAAATAAATATCTGCTCAAATAAGTTGACCCGGATTAATATAGATTTATCTATGTAGGCCTTTTTACATTATTTTTTTTTTCAATATAAAATTTTTAATATCATTATGTCTTTTGGTTTCTCCTAAAATTAAAAGCAAGTAATTCCCTTTGACCCAGAGGCGCTAAACGTAAAATCACTGTCCTAAAAAATATTCTCTTAATTTGATTTAAATTTTAATTTAACTTTTAAGATTTTATATTCCAGTTTCAAGTTTAAGTTTTAGTCCAAATCAAATTAAATTATGTAATAAATTTATTTTTAAAAAATCGCCTTCCCAACACTACGATATATAACTACCATGAACAACACCAGGACAAAAAATTAAAATCCCGGAACCGTCATTTTATTATTTTTTTATGATTGCATTGTAGATTTATTGTTATTACTATCATTATTTATGTTTTGTATAAATAATTGTCCATAATTATATTTGTGTCGCAATACGTGTTTCGACTCCAAAAGTTGACTCTCTTCAGGCGAATAAATATGTGACTTTACATATCGAGATCTGTTTGTCTTTCTGACGGTTGAAAACATGGTCAGAAAGACAAACTGATCTCGATATGTAAAGTCAGAAATTTATTCGCCTGAAGAGAATTAACTTTGGACTGGAAACACGTGTAATGACACAAATACCATTATGGACACTTAATGTATTACACAAAAGGTAAGTAATATTCATAATAATAATAATATCAATAAATCTACCCTTTAAACAAAACGTTCACTGTTTCTCACACGTTTTTCACTTATATCAATTTCTCTCGTTGGAACATCCCTATTTTTGTTTGCAATATATATATATATATATATATATATATATATATATATATATATATATACATATATTTTAATAAAAAATAATTTAATAAAAAATAATTTAATAATTGTTTTAAATAAAAAAATCACTTGAAGACATCACTCATGGTAGAAACCTGGGTAGCGAAATAACTCGTTTAAAAATAGAATATATATATATATATATATATATATATATATAGAGAGAGAGAGAGAGAGAGAGAGAGAGAATACATATATATATAGAATATATATATATAGAATATATATATATATATATATATATATATATATATATATAGGTGCTGAATATTACATCAATCAGCTAAGTTGACAAATCCTATTTCTATTAATCTCATATATCTTCTCAACTGTCATGTGACTAATATCAAGATTGGCTGCTGTTATCACTCGTCGAAATGCTATAATACCGTTCGGCATCTTTATCTTATTTGCATAAAAGATGAGAGGAACTGGAACTGCAGTTTTCTGTATCATCTTGACCCTGAGAGTTTTAGCCGTAATAAATTCGGTTTTGTCTTTCACAGTAGAAAAGAAGGAAGGGAACGTCTCGCGTGGGCGAACGAGTCTGGGGCGCTACATTAATGGAAGGAGGCACTCAGTGTACGCATTATGTTGTCAGATGCTCTTTGCATACACAAAAACCATTTGTGCGTAGGTTTCCGGGGACGGGGACGGGGACGGTTTGAAACCGAATCAGTAGAATTACAAAAGACAAACGCACAAGCAGTGGGAAGAAGGTTGGGGAGTGACGGCATCATTTGGAGAACAAAAGAACACATGTCGAAAGTTTGTACTTTTCCGCCTGGCCCAACGTTAAGGACCGATTAAGAAAGGCGGCAAATTAACCCACTATATATATATATATATAAGTAGTAATGGAATTTTTATTTAATATCTGACAAATTTTATCACTTTAAGCATTTTAGCGGATACTCATATTTGAATAGACGTTCCGTTTATTTATTAAACAGCCTTTTTATATCGTTCGGACTTTTGTCTTCATTTGTATTGCTATTTTCACGACGTTTCGGCCGTTGTACGCTCCGACGTTATTCGGGTAATATACGTTGGAATTTTGAACCGAATCCTTTATTTAATAAAAGGGAGTAGATTGTTCTAATTCCCCATTCAATACTTTCTTTGGATATTTCAGTATCAGTTAATTCCCTTTAGTAATTTTCATGATTTAGTTCTATCTGCTGTGGCCAGGTATTTAACTCACAACTCTTTGGGTCGGGTCACTTTTTTTTTGATTACGCAACCAACAATTTTATTCACTGGGCCACGTGTTCTTGGGGACAGCAGTGAATTATTTTTTATTTATTTTCGTCTACCTGCCTGAATTTTCCAGAAATATTATTAATGAAAAATGCGATTTCCAGCAAGATTCGAACTTGCGTCTCCTTGGGCAGAGGGGGCCGTCGATAAATCCGACGAGCTCCAGACCGGCTGGCTACGAAGGACTTAGACCATTATTCGTTGCTTAACCGGTATTTCAACGTGATGTGGCCATTAGCGCGAAAACTGTACAGGAATTGACTGCTAAACCATCTACACCAAAATTTGGATATATCGACGTGGTGTAATGGTTAGAAGCTTGTCTTGCAAGATCATTTATGACTGATTAGTGAGTTTGATCCTCGCTATGTGACCCGTACTTTCTGCTTTGTACTACATCTAAGAAAAAATTCATCATATACATTAAATTTTCTTACTATATTTCACCTTTCTTCTATTATGACAATATGAGATATTTGATAAAAAAGAAGTAACGAAACCAAAAGTAAATCGTCAAGACTATGTACTCAAAATACATATTTAAGAGAGAAAAGAAAATATTTTGAATGTCAGCGTTCTCTCTTGTTCGTTCTCATGCTTAGTAGCATCAACGTAAATATCACTATGTCCGATAAAGTCCTAAAGAACGCAAAGCATTACACGAAAACTTATTCATTCATTAAAACTTATCCAGCGTCTAGGATGGAAACTTGTGGGTCGGTTGCTCGCGTGAAGATTGCAGAACTTCGTACAAGCAAAACCACCTCCACTTTCTCCCGCTAACCTACAAATTTACGAAGGGTTACTTTTGTCGCTTCCCCTTTGCAAAGGTTAGCGATTCATTAAGTCTCACGTAGAATAACGCACGAACGAAAATTTTATCTACGTCCAACAAACACTCCTACTCTTTCTTAAGCTTTCCTGATCCTTTTCCTCCTCTATTCCTTTGTACGCGTCAGTCTACAAAGCGCAAACATCTGCCATGAAAAATCGTCATTCGTAATCATTTATTTTATTTCGCTAAAGTTCACTTCATAAAATACATAAAATCACTTCAAGAAATACATTGCATAGGATTTGAAGCTTTAGTAATTTAAAATATAAATAGAGTGTATCAATTTCACTACCCAGAACAAGACTATGTTTCTTGTCATAAATCTGTTACATTGAAAATTCTCCTACCACCTTGAGTAGACGCCTCACATGTCACTTACCAGAGCAAATTGAAAAAAATATCAACCCACAATCTACAAGAGCCCTTAAGAAAAATTCTGGTCGAAAACACTAAAAATTCTATGCAAATATAATTACCGAAAAATGTCTCTATATAAGCGAGTCCTTGTGTATCAAACATCTTTCCTCCATCAACTTCACCTTGTTTAGCAATGGGCGTGGCGTGGCGTGGCGGAAGTTTTTTTTTAAATAGAAAGATGCTCACTCGAATTCCAGCCGTGTTCATCACGCGAAGGCTCAGAATAAACACTTCTACTAGTATTCAAAACTACACAAATAATACACCTCAAACAGTCAAAGCATGAAAAGAAACCAACATTATCAAAACAAGACTCCCTTCACATGGAACAAGGGAATCTTTCTAAAAGAAGAAAAATATTTTCTAGAACAGAATCCTATTGAAAAATAAATAAATAAAATTATTAAAACCAAAAAAAAAAAGCAAAAATGTTCAAATTAACTATACCGGAACTTTTTGATTTTACAAACCTAAAGTGCTTGGGGCAATGGACGATACTCCTTGGCTCCCACCAAATGGAAAAGTGTTAACGACAGATGTTTCACATATACGTTGCGTCCGAAATATACATTAATCAAATATATATATATATATATATATATATATATATATATTAAATAACTTTAATCCAAAAGGAAAAGTAGAAAGGTAAATCCCAAAGACCCGATCCTAATTAATATTAATATTTTAATATTAAAAAAATGATAAGGTGGAGAGCTCAATGTAATTAAAATTACATAACTAATTATAAAATAAAATAAATTTCGATGTTCAAAATTGTTGAATGATTATTTCAACATGAAATGCCTAAGAGAGACATTTCAAAATGAAATAAAAAAGAAATAAAAAATGAAGGTTAAGAATTTAAAAAATTACGTCACGAAAAAAATCGGTTAGCAATCAACGTCTATTTTTAGATTTAGGACAATTTTACTTTTAGATAGAGTTGTAAGTGAAAAAATTGGAAAATTTGGCTTTGTCTAGCTTTACAACAGGAAAGGGGTTAAAGGATGGAATAGGAAGTGGTGTTCAATTGAGAACTGGGTTAAACAAAGCAGAAGGAAAAGGAGGGAAGGGGTAAAAAGGATAAAGAAAAAGAAAAGAAAAATTTCCATATTTTAGAGACGTTCGATACGTGGCAAACAAAACTAGCGTTTATAAATGGGTTAAAGTATTAGAAAAAAAATTTAAAAAAACATATTTAGGGAAAAAAAGCAGATATATAATTTAATTAAGTTAATCTAATTAATGATAAATCTAGATATAAATAAAATTAAAAAAAAATAAAAATAAAAATAAAAAATAAAATTAAATTAAATTTTTTAAAATTTCTAAAAATTATTTTTAAAATTTTTTATAAAAATTTATAAAAATTTATGTTGTGAAAAAGATATATATACTTGCAGAAGAAATCGGGGGTTAAATTAGTAAAAGTATCCATATTTTATAAAGGTAGATAATTAAAGGAGACAGGAAAAGGAAGGTAGAGGGGTCAAAATTACTATTTAAAAATTAAATTAATTTATCAAAAACAGTTAAATTTATATTTACTCTCTTAAAAACTAAGATTAAAATTTAAAATTTAAATGTTCACAAATTTCGCTCTATGGCTGCACTTACTAATGAATTCCTTTCTAAAATTCAGGAGTAGGTGCTGGTTTGGGTACTTTAATATTAGAATTTTTTTCTTGCAGACACAGATCGCACCTATCACGAAAATTCCTCGGAATTCAGGCTGAACCTATCAGTCTCTAGCTAATTACAGGGTTCAGCCCTTCTTCCTTCATTTTCCAGAATCTCCGTGAAAGGGCTGTCTTGTATTTTTGACCTAGGTTCGAAAATGAATACCTGTGATTGTAATATCTTAAAAGGTTCTGCTTGTTCACTATTACGATTTTGTTTTGTTTTTAGATCTGACAATGTCTGTAATTGTTTTTGAGGTAGTTGTTACTATGTGAGCGTTTGTCAGATGAGATAAATTGTTTTAGATAGTGGATGCAATAGAGTTGGTGGGTAGTATAATGTATCTGTTATTGCTTAGATTATTATTGTTGATAATGTTGCATTTGTTGTGGTTGTATATATTATGTGCCTTTCTTTTTGAATTGTGAATAAAGTGATATGTGTACGGTAAGTTTCTGAATGTTTTTTCTATGTATTTTTCTTCTTTTGCTAAATACTGTGGACTGCAGATTCTTAGTGCTCTTAAAAAGAAACCTATAATAATACCAGATTTGATTTTGGAAGAGTGGTTAAAATAGAAATTGATCAGGTATACAAAATAATTTATGCCATCTAAAAAACACACACATAGTAACAACTACTTCGAAAACTATTACACACATTGCCGGATTAAAAAAAAATAATGAAATCATAATAATGAACAAACAAGTATATACAAAATAAATTGCCTAAACTTTTCGTCAATATACATCGGAGAAACAAGTAGAAATCTAAAAAACGTATATATAAACACAGAAGAGACATCACTAATAATAATCTAACAAATGCATTAGTCACTCACATAGTTGTCAACACTGTTTATGGATACGTAATTTGGAATAAAGCTCATTTCGTCTTTTTGCCTTGATAAAGTCTATCACAGAACGAAACGCGTAGGTGAGTTAAATACAGTTTTCCTCTTGTCTTCTTTTTACTTAACTATATATATATATATATATATATGTGTGTGTGTGTGTGTGTGTGTGTGTGTGTGTGTGTGTGTGTGTGTGTGAAAAGTCTATGTATATAATTATAAATATCAATATATATATATATGCAATTTGTTATATATATTATATTATTTATACATTATATATGCGCGGTACTTTTTTGAAAGCGCTCAATATCAGTGATAGAACTGACATATTCATATAGATAGGTGTGAGTTTGTAACCCTGGGTTTCACGCTCTTGCGATCGTCATACAAACTCTTAGGGTTTGTCTGACGATCGCAAGAGCGTGAAACCCAGGGTTACAAACTCACCTCTATCTATCTATCTATCTATCTATCTATATATATATATATATATATATATATATATATATATATATATATATATATATGGATTTGATATTGCGTTCGAACATGAAACAGACTGTTGTCACTCAAAAAATATGAAAATAGCACTGACATCTCATTTTAACAAATATATTTACCAAAATCACACAAGCATATATTGAAATTCTACGGACTAAATTTATTCAATAAAATCCTCATTAGCTTCAAGCCCGTCTTCCAGACGATTTCGGAATCTACTGCATCTTTTTTGGAAGGTCGCTTTTTTAAGGTGAATGCTGCGATAATCCTTGTCTTCAGGTTATCTTTGGTATTATAAGTAGTTTTGTTGGTCTCTCCCTCAACAGCGCTACTCACATAATAATCAAGGGAGTTAGTTAGCCAGATGTAAGAGTGATGCGGTCACAGTAATTGCTTCACAACCATGTATGGCAGGCAAATAAACCCACTGTTTTCCGTGTTAAAACATTTTTTTTTTTTTACTTTTCTGTTCTCTTTACCCCGCCTTGTCGTACATGTGTATATAACATACCTGAAAATAAACTTGAAAAAAATGTCCATCTTTAGCCTTTAGAAACTTTTCAGTAAAATGGAAGTTAATGCGTCAAATAGGTCGTTTGGTACAATTTATTCAGCTATTAAGAAATCAGCTAATGTTTAATAACTACAATAAACCATTTGTTTATACGAGTGATAAAGCAAGTTTTCCAATCATTTATTCGTTTTGCATCTTGTCAAACAGGTTTGAGAAGAGTTACCTCCCTTCACCATGTTGCAGGGAAATTACATTATTCGACCCACTTTGATTTTTTAGAAATTAAGCTTTTCATTTTTACTTGCTTTCACCTATACAAGAAATACGAACATGTCTACAATATCAGAACAGTAATGTCTTTATTTTTGAGAGAAAAAGAAAAACACTTTTTTTAAAGGAAAAAACAAGTTAACATTCAAATTGTGTGAATGTTAATGCCAAATTTAGTCGAAAAGAATGCAAATAAAATCGTCCTGCTCGTGCTGTTACACGCAGAATTTATTCAACAGATCAAAACTTTCATATGCTTGAATCATTTATTCATGGAGAAGGCGTTGAAAAAGTATTCGGATATTTTCTGATAATTCACACCAAAAAATGTAATGTTATCGCAAATATTAATTTACCTCGAGAAATTATAAAGTTTAAATCAGAGTTTGTTTAGCTTGCCATGAAGTTGATGGAATTAAACGCTTCTACGTTATAGGACACAATCCGATACCCTATTTTACCTGGAACTTACGATTATGTCGGATTGTTGAAGACGATATACATCTTTGAAGGATGAATCTAAATATATTAATCTGACTGTAAAACGCAGTATGAATTTTGTTAACCCAGAAACATCAGCTCACACGCAACAATCGAAAGTATCAGGTGAAACGCTAAAAATGAAGTATAAGTCCATGTTTGGGACTTATCGTAACATCAAAGACTCTTATTGTGTGAGCTCCTTTGCAAACATAAGGAAAAAAATAACAATGAATCCATTTTTGAAGAAATTTTGAAGGACATTTCTGAATTTTGATGTGAATTCTAGTAAATATAAATTCTTTTTATTTTGATGTGAATTAATAGAAAAGATCCGAGTACTCTGTCCTTTGCTCATTAATTTTTTTTTCATATATATATATATATATATATATATTTTAAATAACAAATCCACGTTTAAAAATCTTCCAGGAATCTGTCCATTTTCTGTTAATGTAACGTTAAAAGCAACGTTACAAACAACGTTACAATATAACGTTTTAACAGAGAATGTAAAATGCGACATCGAAATTCGAACGCTCATTGGAATAGCGAAAGGTGTATTGCAAAAGCTAAGTAAAGTACAAGAATCAGGAAAATTTTCTTAAATACAAAAGAGTACAAAATCATAGAGTAACCCTCCACCTTGAGTGACTCTTGGGACTTGCATTGAGTAAACATTATACATATATATGTTTCCGTAGTGGTAGTAAAATGGTACTTATGTCGTAAAGGCTAGAAGAAGTTTTCGTAGAAATTTGTAGTTTGCCTAATTTCAAGGGGTGTGAACGAAGAATCATTATATAGGGTGTTTCAATAACTTGGACCGATTTTAAATGTGAATTAAGTTTCAGCGTCTAATGATTTTTTTTCATTTTTTTTCAGATTTATCAACTATTTGGCAATTTCAACTATGGAAACATTAACAATCAAATGTGTTAAGTTATGTAAGCCCATTATAAAAATGGACGTTTAAACAGAAATGCCTTTGACTTTATTGAAACAGAAGTTCGCAGGTCGCATCATCTCCCAAAACAGTTATGTCAATTGGCCACCACCATCGTACAACTTGTCGCCTTCAGATTTCTGCGTTTATGGTCATCTTAAAAGTAAGGTCTATGCCAACAATTCAACAGCTGAAGGAAGAGATAATAAGGCATATTATTGAGATCGAGGAGAAACTATGCAGAGACGTTATCAAAAATGTTGACCACTGACCAAATTCTTGGCAAATATTTGGACAATATTATTTGTCACACATAATTGCCATGACTCAGATAACATGATTAGACAGTGAAATCAATAAAATTTTACCAATAACAATGTTTTATTTATTGCTAACTTCGATCCGTCTAAATGGAACACCCTATTATATGCAATGTAAGGAAATGGCCATAGCTCTGTTTACTGGGACATAATAAATAAATCTTTTACGAACAAGACACGCTCATCGATATCGTACTTTTTTCCTATTTTTTGTGGTGCATTTTGAACACCAGTGCTGTGGGTGGTTCTTTTTTAAAGAATTTTTCATTAGGACCCCCACCTAACCCTGGTTGAGAAACCTTGTAACTCAAAAACCTACATTATAAATGTTTAGAAATACGTCTTTTATCAGCGTTCTATCTGCTGTGCCGGAATCCCTAGCCTTATATTCATTTTTAAATTCGATCATATTTGAACATGTAATATCAACAAGACTAACCTTATGAGTAATTTGACAGGTTTTTTTGTTTTTTTTACATAACAATAATAGACTAGATAAACGCTGTCACGACATCCGCCATTTCTTTCAAATTTCAGTCTTCCTATGTCGCACTTTAGGAATTTATTCTTTATTATTTTTTCTACTTAAAAAAAAGCGGAAATAAATAAATAAAAGAACAGAAAATCCTCAACGTGAGATTATTGCGTTTTTCTTATGATTGGGACACGAACCATTTAATCCGAGCAAGAATTTCATTCCTATAGTTGTAGAACGACACAGTAGCGGATCTACTATGAAACTAATGAAGCTTAATCAACTTTTTTTTTCATGAGTGAATTTTTCAACAAAATCGATGTTGTTCTATATTTTCAAACGAGTTTTTTATTGCTTCACTGGGCTTAGGATAGAAAAATGAGTTAAATGAGACTGGCTGCTGAAAAGTCGAAGCAACACTAAAACTAAAACGACACGAGACGTGGTAAACTTAATTTATTCATTCAAACAGCCCGCTGGATCCGCTTCGATTCCAGCATTCCCTAGTGGGGCCTGAAATGCTTACAATCATCATAATCAACATTATTGATGCTGCTCTAACTGTTATTAAAATAAGACTATTTTAATAACAGAATCATGAGCCCGTAAGTTAAAGTAGTTAATGTTGGCCTTTGAACGAGAGCTCATGTAGATTATTATTGTTTTATCACTTCACCCCAAGGAAGGCAATAATGCCACTAAGTTTCAAGGGGCTACTGGAAATGAAAGTGAAGGAGAAAAAACTTTAGGAGTAGCCAGAAGCCCAATCCTAAACAAGGAAAAATAACTCTACTCCTCTTCGAAAAACTGGGAAGAAGCGTGAACGTGCATCTAAAACTTGCGACTCTCTGAAGGGGTAAAGCAAAATCAACACGTATTGAAGAATTTTGGTGACCAAGAATTAGATCAACTTTGAATATTTTTTGTCTTCTGATTGGTCAATAACTAAAAGGCTTTATCTTTTTTTGGTTTTCTTCTACGCCCGCATATGACAAAAATATGTGAGCCGATTATCTAAAAAAAGGGATTTATTATTGGTTAATTAAAAAATGTAAGTATTCTTTACGTTGGTTCCGGAAAGGGTATAGATGTGTGTAAAGTCAGATTTATTAAGCAATCAAAATACGGAGAAATCCGCCAAATCAAACTTGTTTAGATGAATAAACCTCTACATATATTCTATTGAATAACAGACACACTGTGTCTATTTTTAGACTGATTATTTCCAGTTCCATGATATTAAGATGAAAATCATCAAAGAAGGTGCCGTATTTTTTTCTAACACAAGTACTTTCGAGTTTTTCCAGGATCATCTTCAGAGGTAAATTGCAAAGACAAACTTATGGTAACTGCGATAAAATCTGCATTCCGTCGTGATAGTCGTTTTTATAAACACGCGCAACAGCGCTCTGCTATAGTTTATGAAAATTTTAAGTAAACACACTATAGCTATATTATTCAATAAAATAAAAATCGAAAAACGGTCAGTTCAGAATATGCACGTGATGATTGCATTATGCGTGAAACACCTAGTCGTGTTTAAAAGATAGGATAATATGATTATTTATTAATACATGCTTTTTGCTCTGCTATATTGCATTGAGCACTGTTCTATTAACACAAGTGCATGCAGGACAGAAATTCCATGCATGAGTGTAAAACGAAGGACACTATCCAATGCTGGCCCTCATTTATCGTTTACGAGAGAGTGTCCACCATATATATTGCATATATATATATATATATATATATATATATATTGTGTGTGTGTATTTTGGCAGCATTTAAAATAATGAAATCATAGCTTCACTTGATGTCGAAAACCTATTCACTAACGTACCCGTTAGCGAAACCATCGACATAATTATAAAGAATATCTACAATAATCCTGCATTACCCCCACTCAAAATTAATCCCAACATCTTAAGAAAAATCCTACTAGCTTGTACTACCGAAGTCCCTTTTGTCGACCCTAACAACACTATATATATACAACGTGACGGCGTTTCCATGGGTTCAGTACTCGGTCCGAACCTCGAGAATACTACCTTTACAAAATTCAAAAAACCATCAATATACCTTAGATACGTTGACGATATCCTACTGTTAATTAAAAATACTGACGAAATCCTACAACTTCAAAAACAGTTTCAGGATAACTCAGTCCTAAAATTCACCTATGAACTCAGCAATGACAACAAAATTCCTTTCCTCGATATACTAATCAACACTAATAGCAATAAGTTCACTATCTCACCATATAAAAAAACCACCAACAAAAATCCCTCCATACTTAATTATATTAGCGAATGCCCCCATTATTACAAATTAGCAATCATAAAAAATCTACTACATCGGGCAAAAACCAACTCGTCTACAAAACACATCTTCCGCAGTAAACTAAAAAGCATAAAACAGACACTCATCAACAATAATTTTCCTAACTACATAGTTGATGAACAAATACGACATTTCCTTACAACCCTGAACACGAAAAAAACAACACATGGTAATAGCCCAACCAACCCCAAACATATCACTCTCTTATATCGTAGCCAAATGCATACCAACTACCAACTAGATGAAAATATCCTAAAAAACTCATAAACACTAATATCTCTCCGACAGACCCCAACAAAAGAATTAAATTTATCATATATTACGCTAAATCCACAACATCCTACTCAATCGTCCGCAACGTTAGCGATTTGCAAAAAAAACAATGTAGTGTATAAATTTAAATGCCCCTTTCGAGAATGTATCTCTAACAAACTAAATAATACCTACATTGGACATACTACTAACTCGCTTTCACGGAGACTTACATTGCACTTAAATGAAAATTCTAACATATTCCGACATTTAAAACACCACGGCTATCAACACACACTTCTTGGGAAAACACTTGTTGAAAATACGCATATACTTAGACAAGAAAATAATAAACGAAAACTTAAAATTCTAGAAGCTATCTACATCAAACAGTTTAAACCTAGCCTAAATAAAATAAATTTCGACACCTCTACTAACATACTTCAATGCCTATAATCGACGGGAGAGGTCATAGTTATTATACTTACCCCCTACACCATAGTAGCAGCAGTTTCCAGACCAATCCCTCATGCCACTATACACTCAATTGAACAAAAAAACCCACCACCGCCACCATTCCTTCTCGGCCTACAGCCATGTGCGACACAAAAAATGGACCTGTCTAATTTTCTCTGTATAACTCCACTCTGTTAATAATAATTTAAATGTTCACCCTTTGATAATGGCTTATGTAAGCCGAAAGTTCAAACCTGATAAAAAAATCAACAATTATTGCGATTTCTTGTCGTCTTTCCATGACAACACTATCAAGCTAATCAGATCATACGAACGGATCTTACACAAAATAAATAGACAGAACTTGTCTCTATTATTCATTGAAACCTGTATCAATATATATATATATATATATATATATATATATATAGCTATGCAATCCACATCTTTAACTGACTAAGTAACGCCCTTACAATTCTATACTGAATTTGGTAATATAATATTCATAAATAATCAGACTTCAGCATTGTATAATATAAGCAAATTGCCGAAATTCTGAAACGATTTCAGTACAAATGCGAAAATTCAAACATAAACCACATTTAAATAAATAAGAATCAATTTGTTCATCACCTGTTCAGATATACACCTGCCAATTCTTATAGAGCCGCTGTTGTTGACAATCGTATAAGACATTTGATTTGTGTTAGTTAATCCGAAACGGTTTTCTTTGATATTGACGGGATAAAATTAACATTGGTTAAATTACAGTTTTCATTTCTTAATCAATTCAACCAAAGCAAGGCAATAAACCCACTAAGACGGAAGGGGGTTAAAGAAAAAGAAAAGCATTAAGGAAACTTTAATATAAATCAAGGAATGCTGCCCAAATACAATCTATTTATATGAGCTCAGCAACTAAATATTTTCACCAACGTGCTCTCCGGTAACTCTCAAGGCACCCCTATAATATCCGTAGATTCGTCTTGATAAAAAAACAAAAAAAAAACGAGATAATCGCTTTCTATATCACTAGATTTTGTTCTTGTGTCTAATAAGCATCTCTAGCATCTCTGAGTGCTGAGATCGAATTCCAGGTGAATTCGTTGTATTCACTTAAGCGCAAATACCCCTGGGAAAGGTATTAATCTGTCTCTTTTCACTCGATTAAATTGCAGAGCGGATTGGGTTCTCTAGCTTTGGTTGGCAAAAAGTCTACCCAGAAAGTAATGGCAATCTACTGCGGTAAAATCTTCTAATAAGTCAGTCATATCTCTTTCTAGACATGATCGCCAGAGCGTGTATCACGTATGGTACTTAACTGACTGACTGAATATAATAGTTGGAAGCATGATTAATACTTCCACTGAGTATAAAGTGGGGGATCAGATTTCTATTGTTATAAAGTAATAAACTGATCCCCCTCTAATTGTTACTTAATGATGTAATACATCTCTTCCTCCTCTAGCCATGAGTCAAATAACAGGACAGATTGGGTACTATAGACTTGGCTGGCAACCAGTCTACCGCAGAAAGTAATGGCAACCTACTGCGGTAAAATCTTCCACCAAGTCAGTCATGTCTCTTTCTAGACATGATCGTCTAAAGCATGTATCACGTATGGCACTTAATTGACTGATTTATTTAAACGATATTATTGCTTGAACCGGATCAAAGAAGTGTCGTCTCTTCATAAGGCAACTACTAGTACAGTTACAGGTGGGAAAATATTGTGAATGGACAAAAATACATGTTGTGAAATTGTGGAAAAACCAGTATTGTATTCTCTACCCACACGTACGCTGAAACAACAAGACCACAAGCACGATCTATATTAAAAAAAATATGCCTGTGGTTTATCCTTTTCGTCGCTCGAGTCCCTTGTAAACGAATAAGCTATTTTGTCAGTCCCTGTAAAATAGACACCAAGGTTATTTTGCTGGTAAATGTAAATGATGTTTCTGAATTAATTGGATGTATTATATTTGAAATTATCAGTGCAGAGGTTGAGTGAGGTGTGCAGGCAGGACTTGAACAACATGGATTCTGTGCTCTGTGACTGTTGCCTTCGGTGGGTGCATCTGAAGTGTATTGACAAGGGAAACATGCCCAAGGGCGAGTTTGGGATTTGCAGAGACTGTAATGTCTGAAGTGCTGAAAATATCCAGAAACTTCTATATTTCTTTTAATATTTGATCATGAATAAATACTTTTAACTTTTGTTTTAACAATTGATGGGATAAAAGATTTTAAATTGTCTTAACAATTGATGGTGAAAATAAATATACTTTGGTGTTAAATCTGTATGTTATTATTTTTAACATTACCAGCCTTCGGAAATATTTACCGGTAAAATAGCCTGAGTGTCTATTTTACCGAGACAGTTAAAATACGCTTTAAAAGCATGTTTGTCTGTTTTACCGATACCGGCAAAATAGTCTCTTCCTATTTTAAAATCACACACGCAAAAATGACAAAAAAATAATTAAAAAATCAATGTACTGTGGTAAATGCTACTAAACTACGCCATTTTTTTAATGTGAATTATATTTTTTTTTTACATTTCAAAAAGGTGGAGATAGCGCTGTCAAAAAAAATTTATAATGCGTATTCTACATATGGTGAAAAAATGTTTACAGATGTATGTAAAACTAAAATGCATTTCATGCAGGTATCTAATGTGTCGTGGCTCAACTGGTAAAGATTACATTCGATTGCTGCTGTTTGGTCGAATCCAATCACGATAAAAAAAAAACAAAAAAAATGAAAAAAAGAAAAATGAAAAAAAAAACGTAAAATAAAAATTAGAAATAATTATCGTTTTACATAGTTTAGTTTGAACTAATTTCCACATCATTATTTTTGGAGGTGGGTATCTAGAAGTCAGATTGATAATATGATAAAAATAAAAAAAAACATCTAAGAAAAAAGACAGACTAAAGATTGTTTATTCGTAATATGAGCATAAGTAAAAATAAGTTAAAAAATAAAAATAAACATTCAGGGTACCTGCTGCTTATAAATAAGTACACACCCACAATAACAACAATAATTCTGAAAGATAACCAGGTGATCTTTAATGGTTATAAATAGAAATTATTTTACAGGATCTTGATAGCCTTTTTATAGGCTCAAAAAGCTTTTAGGATTATTCAACACATTTCTATTTTGAGATAATTAATTCGTGTTTTAAAAGTAAGCACCCCCACCTCAAAAAAAGAAAAAAAAAAAAAACTGAAATAAGAACCAGATAGGCTAAAAAGGCAAAATTCGCAATCGAAATAGGATTTTTTACCAGTGCACCCACTACGCAGCTAGAGATGACAGGTTCAGTTTAAAGTGGGTTCTTCGCTGGTACCGTGGAAAAATTCCTTACCCCCTCGGCACTTCCCTTAATGGAAACCCCTCAGGCCCCGGGCAATAAACTCTGCCCCCTCCCAAGAGAGAGGAAAATGAATATACACTCCCCCACTGGTGAAATTTGAGTTCTGGAAAGAGGGAATGGAAATTTTCTAAAAGCAGGTAGGTCCTTTCCACGTAAAAGATTGTGTTGTGTCAATCTTTTTTTTTTTTTTTTTTTCACCTTTACTTGATTAGGTTTGTAGGGCGCTACAAAGCTGTTACCTCATGATGGTGGCGGAGATTTAGTGTACACAAATATTTTTCGACATAATTTTCTTCTCTCACCATAAACTTAAGTTAACCTAATAATAATTTCTCTAATCAATCACATCCCTCGCACATTCTACAGTAAAAATTTCAAATCAAAATCCGAGCTAATAGCCGTATCGGGCTACATATTTATTGATGGATCTGCTGTTGGTCCCACTCCGCAAGCACTGCCGCGAAAGACGAGTTTGTCATCGCCAGATTGGAAATGATAGTTAATGACTGAAAAGAGGGTTACGTCATATTTAGATGACCCCAACTCCCTTGGGGACAGGGATTTGATAAATGGATAAAATTTAAAATAATACAAAAATATTTTAACTAGATTTTTAGAGTGAACAATTTTTTAAAAAAATATAAAAAAACAAGGCCTCGCCTCTTTACCAGGTAAACTGCGGCACCCACTTAAGTGCTGACGTATGTGTCTAGTTTTATAAAAAAAAATGTGAAAAACTAGTGAAAGCAGTCAATATCCAACTTACATATACCCGCTGTATGACCAGCAAATTGTAGTCTTCTTTATCCAGGCCCTTATCGTGGTCACTTCTTGGTGACTGTGAATTGTTTCCTGGCTTCTCGGTCGACATGATTCGTCAGAAAGACAACAGCTAGGATCGGAAAAGAACGAGGGGGGGTTTTGTTGTCGTTTTATCGTGTTTTTTTGTTTTTTGTTTTTTTTAAGAAACGGAAAGAAAAAACTGGAGATAAAAAGAAGAGAAAGAAGAAAGAAACTGAGACGCTTTTGACATTTTGTGCATGTGCGTGTGGACGCGAGAATGCGTCTCTGACGTAAAAGGAAAAAAAAAAAAGAAAAAAAAAAAGAAAGAAGGAGAAAGTGCCTGCGACTGCGTTGATATATGAATTCGAATAATGAAAAATATGATGGTGGGTCGGAGGTACGACAGCGACACAGAGGTCAACCCAACCACTGTGGAGTTTGTTTCCTCGTTTAATCTTTAATTTAATTTACTTTTTTATTTATTTTATTTTTTATTACGTTATACCATAATCAAACAGTTAAGTTAAAATGTAATTTATTTTATGATGTTTAACTTAATTTTCACACACACGCACGCACGCACACACACAAAGAAAAAATGTGGGTCACCCAGTCGGAAACGAACTCACTATTCCATATTACGGTCGATCATTACGATCTACCATAAGCAAGTTTTTATCACTAGAGATCAACTTACGTCTGAGTGAATTCGATCGTCACTGGGTGTCACATCCATGTTAGCAAATAATTTGAGGACACTTCGACGTATGAATGTTTAGCATGCTTGTCTTGGTCAAACAACTACGACTGAATTGTGAGTTCGATTCTCACCGGGTGTCCCATACATTTGGCCTTGTGCCACATCTAAGCTACGCTCTGAAAATCACTATAAGAATACAGACGGACACTTCGATGTGTTGTAAGGGTTAACAAGCTTGTCTTGCTAGTTCCATTGCTACTCGGTAGTGAGTTTGACCCTTACTGGGTGCTCCACAGTTCTAGCTTTGTGCCACATCAAAGTTTAGTAAAGCTCTACTATTTTGGAACGCTGTTGGATAAATATATAACTGTCTATTGATAGACATTTATTTCTAGTTGAAATGTTGGCAAGACATCACTGAAATATTTTCGATATTCTTAAAGCATTGTATTTTAATTGACAGACATTTATTTTTAGTTTTCCTTCTTTAAGATCTTTTCATAATTTAAAAGACGTGTTTTAATTATTTCTCGACCAAACCCATTTATTGAAACGGCCGCTGTTATTACAGTTTCTGTTTCCCACCCTCACCTTCTATTACAACATCCTTTCATCTGACACTGAGAATACTAAGCTTAGCTTACATTTGGCACAAGGCCACATATGTGGGTAGGGGTGGTACAAAAGTCTCTTGGGCTCTCCCTTCCGAATATATAATACGAGCCCACACTCTACACCAACTTAATTTTTGTAAGGTCGCATTCCTATAAAATACAAATTTTATTGTAACCTAATTATGTACAGTAATGGATTATATGCAATATAGGTGGACAAGTTAACTAGAAACATTGAAAATAAATACAATGTTTCTAAATACAAACATTTATGCGTTGGCTAAATTGTCACCATTTTATATTTATATTTTGCACATGGGCGTTGTTTGTTTCTGATTTTGTCAACTGCACAGTGAAGTAGGATCAGTTGGGCACCATCTTTTCAGAGTGTTTGAATGTCAATCTGAGCACAGTGCAGAGGATTCGAAAAGAGTTTGGTGAAACTAATGGTGATTACGAAAGTGTTTAGAGTGATCACTAGTGGTTATGACGTTATACCTTAATTTATCTTCCCACAGAGCTCCAGACTCAACACAGAAGATTACATCAATTACCTAGAAGAGGTAATGTTGCCCTGGGTCAAGAGAGTGGCTGCTGGAAGACCCTATGTTTGGCAAAAGAACTCTGCACCAATCCATCGAAGCATGAGAGCCCAATCATGGTTTGTCAGACAATTTCTGCGACTACAACACTCCTTACATCTAGCCACATAACTCTCCAGGCTTCCGCCCGCCTTGGTTATTAAGTGTGGAGCGCAGTTGACTAACAAAACTTCTTTAACACTAAAGATGAACTGAAGGCAAAGATTATGGCAGCATTCACCAGCTTAAACAAAGAGACTGGCTAGAAGAGTTTCAGGAGATACCGAAGACGTTGTAGGGCGAATTTTATTAATTTATTCTTTTGTATCTCAAGAAACTTTTGTGTAATTTTGGTAAATATATTTGTTAAAATGAGATATGAGTATTATTTTCATTGTTGCGCAATTCAAATGAATATCTATTCATCATGCCCTTTATATAGGATGTTCCAGTAACTTGGACCGATTTTATATGTGAATTGAGTTTAAGCATGTAATGATTTGTTTTCAATTTCTTTCAGATTTAACAACGTCAGTCTTTCGCAATTTCAACTATGGAAAGATTAACAATCAAAGAACACATCGAAGCCTATTACGAAAAGGGAGGTTTAAACAAAAGAAGTTTCCAGGTCGCATCATCTCTCGAAACAGTGATGTAAATTGGCCACCACCATCGTGCCTTTAGATTTTTTTCTTTGGGGTCATCTCAGGGGTAAAGTCTATGCCAACAAGCCAACAACAATTCACCAGCTGAAGGATGAGATAATAAGGCATATAGGTGGGACCGAGAAGCAACTATGCAGTGACGCCATCAAACATTTTAACCATAGGGTGAAGCTGTGCCACCGAAGCCTATGCAGACATTTGAGCGACATTATTTTTCACCCATAATTGCTGTGGCTCAGATAACATGATCTAATAGTGAAAATATAATTACACTATTATCACTTTTATTTACTGCTAAGTTCGATTTATATATATATAGTGTAAGAAAGTTATAGAACAGGTAGATTTTAACTCACTGTTCATGCATTTACGTTTTTAAAGAGTGATCGATACAGCGTAGAGCTTAATATTGTAATGGTTTTTACAATGGTTTATAAAAGCATGGTATCACTACACAAAAATCTTCGGGGCACATGTTGCTCCGAAACACGAATATTTTTTTGTAGTGATACCATGCTTTTATAAACCATTGTAAAAACCATTACAATATATATATATACATATATATATATAGGGTGCAGTTAAAGTAACGTCATATCACACATGCATACACACACACACACATATATATATATTTGTTTTATCAACGAGTATGTTGCAGATAGCTCAATTAGGTCTCATTTAAATACACATTGAAACCTTCCAATCTCTATCCGCAAATACACGAAGAAATAGGGTTGTTATAACGAGAGAAATTGGTATAGAATAAAAAGTGTGAGAAGCCGTGAATGTTTTCTTTCAAGTGTATATTTATTGTTTTTCTTATTATACATGTTATGATACATTAAGTGTCCATAATGGTATTTGTGACGCTACACGTGTTTCGATTCTAAAATTAACTCGCTTTAGACGAATAAATCTGTGACTTTTCTTATCGAGTTCCTTTTGTTTCTGATCACGAAGTTGTTGTTTTATAAATAAGTAAGTAGAAAAAATAGGAAAATAAATAAAATCAGTAAAATAAAATAAGATAAAATAAATCAAACGTTAGCACGTTCAATTATCTGTTTTTTCCACGTCAGCATGTGTCTAAATGGATAAACTGATAAATAAATAAACAGATGAAAGAATCAAGTGTTTATCCCAATTTGAAGTGGTTTTGGTCTGGGGTTACCTTCTTAGTATTTTAACATTATCTTCTAGACGCCTTTTCTTATTTTATTATCGGTCATTTGGTTGTTCTTTATTGCTTTGACGATGTTTTGAATTTGGTGCACGCGCGTGTGTGTGTGTGTGAGCGGTTTTTATTTATTTCGTCTTTATGTCTTAGATTTGTTTTTTATCGGTCATCTGGTTCTTTGTTATTGTTTGGGGTTATCTTTTGAATTTGGTGTGTGTATATGTATGTGGGTTGTGTATGTGTGTTTGTATGTATGTGTGTTTCTGTATGTTTTTAGGTGTGTGTGTGTGTTTTTCATGTTGTTTTGTTGAGCGAAGGCTTGTATTTTTTATGAATCTTTCTTTCTGCATTATTAATATTTAATAATCTGTGTTTTGATATAAAGGTATAACACTGAATTTTCCATCACTGCATTCATGCAAAAGTTGGGAAACATATAATTTCCTGTTACGTAATAATTTTATATTGCTTTTATGAAGAGAAATTCTATTGTTCAAGTATTGTGTCTCTCCTACGTACATCTTTGCGCATTTGTCGCATTTTAGAGCGTAAACTACATTTTTCGAGTTGCAGCTCAGATCCGATTTTATTTTGAATGTAGTTGCGTTTTCGAACTGGAAGTGTTTTCCTTCTATTATTATGTTGCATACTCCACATCTTTTTTGTTGCATTTTGTGACCTTTTGTGTTGTGTGTTGTTCGAATTTCTATGAGGTTAGGATGCCTTCTAAATTTTGGGGCTGGCGTTTGCTGTTAATTATTTTGGTTGTCTTTAAGATTGCTTTTATTTTTTCATTATTGTTGAATAATTCCACGTGGGCTTTGATCTTTGTGAATAATCCTGGATTGTTTTTGTTGTGAGTGGAAACGTATGCTAGAATGTTTTATTTTTCGTGTTTTTCTTTCTTTTTTTTTTTTTTTATTTATTCCGGAGGGATTCTAATGGTATTTTTTCTGCTAGTTGGAAACCCTTGTCTATTAATGAAGTGGGGCATCTTCTCATTGGTAATGTTTTTCGTAATTCTTCTAGGGGTATTTTACAGAGGGTTTTGTCAGTTACTATCGTGCAAATTCGTCGTGCTAGGGAATAGGGGATGGATTTTAAACAGCTTTTTGCATGGTGACTCTTGAAGTGGAGGTATTGTTGGGTGTCTGTGGGTTTGTGGTAAATGTCTGTGATGATGTGGTTGTTTTCGTTTTTTATGAGTATGTCTAGAAATGGTAATTCTTTATAACTATATTCTAGTGTGAACTTGATTTTCTGGTGCAGGTGTTGTAGTATATTGTGTAGTTTGTTTATGTCCCCTATGTTGATTTCCAAAAGATAAAACAGTCATCCAAGAATCTTTTCCACGATTTCGTGAATTTTGTTTTTATGTTTTTCCCATATTTATGCCCTATTTGGATGTATATGTTTTCTACTAGATATGCTAGGGTAAGTGTTGCATATGTCGGTGCCATTTTTGTTCCCATCGCGATACCTATTGTTTGTATATAACTTTTGTTGTTAAACTGGAAGGAATTGTTGTGTTAAATTAGATCTATACTTTGTAAAATAAATTCTTTTGTGAAGCGTGTGGGAAGTATTTCTGGGTGTTTTTCTATCCAAAATGTAATGCCTTGTTTTCCTAGTTCATGGGGTATGTTGCTGTACAAGGCTGTTCACGTCAAAAGTTAATAAGAGTGTATCTGGGTCTACTTCCTTTGGCAAGAAACTTAGGAAATGTATGCTGTCTCTGATGTAACTTTTTATTTTTGTGGTGTAAGGCTGTAATATTTTGTCAATTAAATTGCTCAGTCTGCTTGTAGGGCAGACTGGTCCTGCTACAATTGGTCTGAATTTAAGGTCACTAGGGATTGGGGTGTGGATGTATACCGATTTTTGTTCCTGGATAGCTGTTTTAATTGTGTCTGATTTGTGTATCTTTGGACCGTGTTGCAATGTACAATTGATACATAACTATATAATTATATTTATTAAGCTCTATAATACTCATTATATCACTGTTTATAATAAAATAAATGCCAGAGCTATCAAAATAAAAAAAAACCTTGAGTCCTCTTCACCTGGAATTTTATATATATATATATATATATATATATATATATATATCAGTCAGTTAAGTGCCATACGTAATATACGTGATATAGGAGAGAAACATGACTGACTGGACAGAAGATTATCCCGCAGTAGGTTGACATTACTTTCTGCGGTAAACTGGTTGCCAGCCAAGGCTAAAGAACCCAATCTGTCCTGTTATTTAACCCATAACTGGAGGGAAAAGACGGCTTAATACTTTTCCCAATGGTCCATGAGCATAAGTGAATGTAATTTAAACTTGGCTTCCCGAGTTCTCGTTCCGAGCCGATATCCACTGCACCACAATACATATCATATATATATATATATATATATATATATATATATATATATATATATATATAATGTGAGTGGATATAAAGTGAAAAGGCACTTGTGCGTACGAATGATTCAAGGTAGATAATTCTTAGAATCAGAAAGTGACTAAGAAATTGAGCTTGAAGAAATTGATACTCACAGGACATACTGAAGAGAAGAGTTGAATATCGAGCCACCTAACTGAAGCGCTTGTGTAAATAGATGTCAGAAAAAAGACAGGTGCGATTAAATCACGCTTAGATAGAATGTCGTGGAGCGCTAAAAATTGGCCTCATCCTGAAGGAACACAGTACACAGAAGGAGGACGACTTATAACCCAGAAGACAAATATGTGGAGACGAATGGTGAAGTTGGTGATTAGCAAATTACACCAAAGTCTGTTTCGACAGTTGCGCCTTGTGAGCTTATACACGTGTAACGTGTAACAGTTGTAAAAATGCCGAAGACACACCCCGATTTCTGAAGGAAACCAGATGTGGGAGAGAACAAACAGACGATTGCACACATACTACAGAGAAAGTTTATATATATATATATATATATATATATATATATATATATATATATATATAGTGTTGAGTTGTGATAAGCGCTAAGATTGTTGGGTTTTCAGTCGCTTTACTGATAAAATGTATTTTGGCAAAGAGGTTTTTTTATCGTAAAGTGCCCGATATCTGGGTGGTGATAGAGAGTCGATGAGTACAAAGCGTTTGTCACTTTAACTGAGCAGGTTCATGCTTACTTCGACGTTTCGTGAGGACACCTTTACGGTGTCCTCACGAAACGTCGAAGTAATGTTGTGAGGACATCTTTATGGTAAGAGCACCATAAAGATCTCCTCACAACACTTCGAAGTCCGTATGAATCTGCGCAATTATTGTGAAAAACTCATTATGCTTATATATATATAGTATGTCAAAAATACCAGAATTTACATTCGTTGAATGGCCATTTCAGTGAGAATATTCTCGCTTCATCAGCATCATCATACTATTTACATCGAGATCTCCACCTTGATCAATTTTAATATTAATAAAATAATTATTAATAAAATATAGTTTTGGGATTGGACCTATTTGCTCATCCTTTTTGGATTTAATATATATATTTATATATGCAGTGTGCGATTGGTAAATTGTCGCCATTTTTTAAAAATTTGTTCATGTGTATATCGATATACAAATAGACGTTATGAAGAAAATGATAGATAGATAGATAGATAGATGTGGACAGGTATAGATGCTCTGAAGAAAATGATAGATTCTGTGAAGAAGAAAGTAAGATATAAAGGAAAAACGTAATGGTTTTGGTTTAGCATTAAGTCGTAACACCGAAAATATCAATTTGGCCACGAATACAATTGCTGGCGTTAGTCAACATTAACTGTAGAAAATTCTGCTTGGTGGAAATAATTTCAGTATAGCTTAAAAAAGAAGAAAAGAAAAAAAATCGCCAAGGACGTGAATGAGAATTCATTTGAAATAAAGAAAGGAAAATGAATTAAATTAAAACGAAAATACATTTTTGCCAGAGTGCAAAATGTTTTTCTCTGCGCCGACATTTTGAACTCTTGTTACTATTATTTTTATAACGAAACAGAACCTCCCAGAAGTCATATGATCTTTTCAATGATATAAATTTAGGTCAAAAACAAACAGTCCCATTTCACCAACTCGAAACAATTTCATATTTTAAAAATATTTTAATGGAATTTGGTAGAAAAAAATATTTCCAGTTCCCATTTCCTCGTTATAGGCATTAATATATGAGACACGGTGGCATAATGGATAAGCGGCTCGGAGTAAGGAATTAGGGAGCCGAGTTCGAGTTCATTACATTCATATGTGCTAATATCCTTGGGAAACAAGAACCCATCTCTTCTTCCCCAGCCCCAGTCATAAGAAAATAGCAGGACAGACCGGGTTCTGTAGCCTTGGGTGGCAATCAGTTTAGGAGAAGGAAAGTCTGAATTCAAAACCAGCTTGGAATGGGTTAATAGTAGACTGGGTTATATGACTTTAGTAGGTAGCCTGTCTACCACAGAAAGAAGTGGCAATCTACTTCAGGAAAATCTTCAAGAGCTCTTTTCCATCATGTCTTCCAGAGTAATATTTCATGTTGCTGCGCAATCTGCAACTGGCCCTGAGTTCATCCACTTTTTTGCGCTGCTGGGGTTCTACTCACACTCCTCCTACAAGTTCTGTTGGGGGACCGCGTTTAGTCGCCGTAACTTTGAATTCAGTGTTTTCCTTTTTCTAGACTAGTTGTAACCCAAAAGATATAGGACCCAGTCGATCCTGCTGTTTATCCATCGCTAGAAGAAATGAATTCATACCTTTTTCAAGGTTATTTGCATGTTAGTGAATGTAACGAACTCAACTGGAATTCGAACTCTATTACTCCACCGTGCGTCTTAAATTGATCTAAGTTCAATAAATATAGGAAGTGAGCGATTCGCTATGGGATTTCTAGGAAGTGAGTCGCCCAGGGCATTACTACAGTACTGGCTTCGATCCTCATCGGCAACCTTATATTTATGGACTTCTGCCAAATTAATCAAAATTCAGTAAATACGAGAAATTGGCAGCTCGACATGTAACTAATTAAATAGTAAAAAAAAAGTAAATTTCCTCTCACATTTTTTATTTGTTAAAGTTCACTCAATACAAGACTCGAAAGACACTCAAAAAAGAGTGTTACTATTAAAAGGCTTATGAAAAATGAGGTGTGCCGCATTAATAAAAGCGGAGATGGTAGGAAGTGAACATTACGAAAATAAGTTAATATGTATTGACCCTTGATCCCTTGACGAAAAGGCACTACTCAAGTTATGATTTCTGCCGTAATTATGAATCCTATGTTAATAAGATTTTGCTAAATTCAATATTTTTTCAGTCGATTCAACCCAAGCAAGACAGTACTGCAACTAGTGCTCAGGCGAAAAGAAAGAGGAACAAGATACGGGGTGTGGCTCGGGGAAACGATAGCAGAAAGATGAAAATCAAAGTGTTTAAAGATGTCAATTAATGTTGCACTTAAACTCTTGGAGATTGTAGCTATCAGAAAAGTAAGTGAAAGAAAGGGTGCTCCAAAGGCTACTATATCAATTGAAAAGCAATTGATATAGTAGAAGAGGCGGTTACATTTGACCGTTTTCACTGTAAAAGGGGGGGATTTAGTTGCCAGTCTAGTAGCACGAGTAAATTCGTATAGAGAGGACACCAGAGAGATAAACCCATCAAAGCAGAAGCTGTGAAAATATTTGTAGAAAAGACAGATCGAAGCCATATCTCGACGGTGAGAAAGTGGCTGAAGTTGAGCTGCCAACTCGGGATCGGTTGCAGATTCTCCTTTGAATTTTGTCAAGTAACCAGAGATGAATAGAAGGAGCGCCCGGCCAGATATGGCAACAATGTTCAATGCACGGATGAATGGCAGATTTGGATATGGATTCTGACGAGAAAAATTTCCTGGCCCGACACAACGATCCGACTTCCTCTCAGTAGATTTCGCTATTGATTCGATGTAGTTCCACTTGAAATCGGCTGTTAGAGTGAGGATACAAGAAATTAGTAGCTCGCCGAGGAACTATATCTAGGAAGTGAATCTATTTTTATTTATTAATGTCCAACCAACACAAAACTCAAGAGCGACTCAAGGTGGTAAAAGTTAAGACTATGAGAATAAGGAGTGTAGGTAACGACTGTCGCTTGACTTGAAGAGTTACTAAAATAGTCGTGAGTTCGATCCATACTTGAGACCCAATATTTATGGTTTTCTACAACATTAATCAAAGTCCAGTGAATTCGGGAAATAGTCGCTTCGCTGTGGAACTATGGCTACGAGGGAATGACCTCAGTACTGACATCGATCCTCACTAGGTGCCTCAGTACTGTGTTAAATTAAGCTATACGTAATAGTTTTTGTGTATGCTTAGGTTAACAACTGCGTCTTTCTCACCCTCACCTATCTTTGTGTTTTATTCGCATCCGCGTGAGAAAAAGA
This sequence comes from Ascarosepion bandense, assembly GCA_037127315.1. NCBI lineage: Eukaryota > Metazoa > Mollusca > Cephalopoda > Sepiida > Sepiidae > Ascarosepion > Ascarosepion bandense. The sequence goes on along the minus strand of JBBBDQ010001359.1, from coordinate 2,233,729 downwards.
ATTCATTTTGCTTGAGAAATGCCGAAGAAAAACAAAACAAACGCGTAAAAAATAAATCAGTCGTCGGTTCTAAAATTTTCTCGTTCTCTTTCACTCCCACTAGCTCTTTGTGTCTTAGTGGTATGATCGCCTTGCTTGGGGTGAACTGATAAAAAAGCCCGGACGATAGGTGAACCTCTGTACTTCTGAGCTGACAAATCCTATTCTGCATTAAATTCGCATAAAACGAGTATAAATGTTCTTGTTTTATTTTCCGTGTTCCTGTAGAAACATAGCCCTCTACAACTTATTAACATTTTAACTTTTACTTCGATTGTTATAACATTTCCCAGATAGTTAATTTTTGTGCTTGTTTGATTCTGATGATACCAATTCTTCGATCGCTTCTTCTGCCGCCACTTTTGCTAATGACCTCGCATTTTGTTCTCTTACAATTGGTGGTTATGCATGAGGCCTGCCTCTCGCATCATCATCTATCCTTCATTTCCTTGTAATCGCATTAATCAAAGGTGTGACAAAAAAGTAAACGTGGCTTATGGCTGTATCACGTTGAAACACCGGTTCTCGTACGATAAGTTAAGCAACGTCAATCTTAGTTGTAAATTATTACAAACAACTGTAATTTCGACGAACATCTTAAGGCGCACATTCTGAAAAATATTCATAATCTATTGACCTTTCGACCCTTAAAACGCATGAGGATAATTACATATGCAAACTACTAACTTCTCAGCCCAGGGTAATGAACAGAATGACAGGCGAGTTCCAGTAAGTTTTATACTAAGCTGTTAGATTAATTCCTTTTAGTAACTAAGGAACTAACGGAAAATTCCAAGAAGAATGAGATCTCTATCATATTCATGATGTTTCAGTTTCATGCCTTCACGTTAGCCGCACTTCATTCGTTTTGACGCATTGATTACCATTACACCCGTTTTCACAAGGAAGTGACGTTTGTACAAAGATTTGAAATTTTTTGTAGGTTTTTCTGTTTTTATACTTTTATTTATTTTTTAAGCATAACCTGAAGAAGGCAGGCATACTGTCGAAATATTGACAAACACTGTGTTTTTTTCGAAATTGCACTTTTCTCTAAGTATCGAAAAATATTGAAAATGTTATGTCAATCAATTTTTTATTAATAATAATAATAATACTTTTTATTATTCATTTTATTACTATTCTGTTTTTGCTGTGAAATAAAAAAAATGACTGCGTTTAAAATCGTAGATTTGGCGGTTCAGTGGGAAACCAACAATTATGATAATAAAAAATTATAATTCTTAAGTATAATACTTTCCGTCCGCTCTATTTGCAATTCTGTGTGAAGTGAAGGTAACAATTTCCGCTTCCCTCACTTGAATTCTAAAAGAGAATGCTTTTCCAGGCGTGGGATACTTCAAAGGCTAAAATATCGCAGTCAAATTACAATTATTCTGTTTTTGTTTTTTTGTTTTTTTTGTAGAAACCAGAATGACTAAGCCACATCCTCCTTATTGGTCTATCTATGCTATCAGGCTCATTTTGAGTTGTAATTATGAACCACCATTTAATAATTATTATTCAATAAAAATAATTTTCATGGCGAGTCAGATATGTGGGAATTTCACGCGTGTTGACAGCTCCTGTAAAACATACATTACATAATTATCAATGCGTTTGTATTTATTTATATATTTCCTGCTCTATCTTTAAAAGGAAGGGAGGTAAATCAAGTTGAGTTGGTAAATTTATGAGTAATTACTCCTCTTAGTTTTTTTTTTATAATCGATACACATAAGATATTTATCTACATTGACACAAAATTAGTTCCCGAACAAAAGCAACCGTTTAAGAAACCAGTTCCTTTACGTCTACGTTTCTTAAATTACAGACTCGTTCATTCAAGCTTTTCAATGTACTGACTGCTACCAGTTGTAGAGCAAACAACACACTCCGGTGATACGAATGATGGTCTCGTCTAGACACTTAAATAAAGAACTCCAGTGCGTCTAGAAAAAATCAAATTGGAGTCAGACAAGTATATTTCTAACAGACGTCACAGTGAGTAGACGAAGCAAGACTTTATATTATAATCAATAGAAAATGAGTTATAACAGTGGCAACGAAGAATCGAAACTCATTTTGGGTAGAAGATTATCCCGCAGTAGGTTGCTATTACTTTCTGCGGTAGACTGATTGCCAGCCAAGGCTATAGAACACAATCTGTCCTGTTATTTAACCCATAACTTGAGGGAAGAGACGGATTAATACCTTTCCAAAGAGTATTTGCGCATAAGTGAATGCAAGGAATTCAATTCGAACTCGGCTCCCCGACTTCTTGTTCGGAGCCGACATCTACTGTACCAGAGCGCACATCCTATAATCGATAGAAAATCAGTTATAACAGTGGCAACGAGGAATCGAAACACATGAGAGTTATAACAGGAGTAACGAGGATATCGAAACTCCTACTGGAATAATACTTGTTGCTTCGGCGCACATAATAAATGTAACAACGAGAATTTTGAACCATTCTTGTTTAATTTTGTTTCTTTTGGTGTGTAGAAGAAAAAGGAGAAAAAGACATATATTCTTCAAATATGGAAGAAGTATTAGCTTCTGTGGTAGAAATTCAACAGCAAAAGCAACAGCAACAATTGTTAGGACCCCAGAAACAACAACAAAAGTTAATAAAAATAATTTTGAAGAAAATGGAAAATTCCCCAAGTTCATGGCATTTGTCAACCCAACGGGTTGACAAATGCCATATCTGAATCCACATACAATTCACATACTTCTTCTTTATATACCGTGTCCCTTTAGGACGTAAGTGATCATGGAATTCCACTTAACTCTGCCTCTTGTTGCTCTCAAAATTCTTCCTCTTGGTATCTCTTCCAAATCCCGTTCTGCCATCCATTTGCTCAGACCTATCAAATAGGTCTCACGCTGCTTTCCCCATGTCTCTCTTTCTCTCTATCCATCCTATGAGTATTAAATTCTCCAGGCCCTCCTTTCTCATTATATGTCTCAGAAACCTCATCTCTCAACTTCATATATTAAGTATGAGTTTTCTTCTCGTTCCTCTCCAACACCTCGTCGTTAGTTACGTGCTCAGTTCATAGTATCTTCAACACTCTTCTGTAAAACCACATTTTTGCTCTCTCAACCCTCTCTTTCATCCTTAAGAAGAATCGTCCAACATTCAATGTCATACAAAAGGACATATATCACATAGCAATCCCGCACTTTTTTATACACAATTCCCAATAACGATACAAAATTAACTGCTCACGAATTTGAAGATGTTTGTTAAATGTTCTCAATTTAGCATATTACTACTCCACCGACTCCCCCAAGGTCAAACGGGCAAGCTGAATGGTTTGTGGGTACTTTTAAGAGAGTTTTGAAAAAAGAAAAATAATGAAAAGTGATCGAAGAAGCACTAAATAAATTATTGGGAGTATACCGAATAACGCCAAATTCCAATACACCAACACGCATTTTACCATCCGATTTGACATTCGCAAAGAAAATTAAATTGATGTTCGACAAGTTGTTTCCAAGTAAAAAAAAAAAAGAATAATAACGGAAAGCAAAAATGAAAAAGAAACGTTGGAAGACGGTGTAATAATAACACGAAATTGAAAGATGATACACATGAGAAAAGGAAAAAAATTGGGACGTAAAAGACATTGCAATCAGCCGAAGAAAAGGTTTTCTGAAGAAAGATCCGAAAGAAAGGAAGAAGCTATGCAAGTATTGTATGATACTTTTGATGTACCAATACATTAAGAAATATTTGAATGTACAATTTCAAGAAAAAGGAACGTAGATAAAAACTGGAGGGTGATCCAAAACGTAAAAAATTACAAGATGACGTACGTTAGAGATCTCGCCAGAAAGAGGAAGGATGAATACACATAAATACTATATTCACTAATAAAAAGAAATCTCAAAGGTGGGGATATTATGAATTAAATAACATACACCCGGTGAGATAAATGGACTAGTCTATACACTTAAATAAAAAACTCGAGTGAGTCTAAAAATCACGTTGGAGTCAGTCAAGTATATTTCTAACGAATGTCACAGCGAGTAGCAGGAGCAAGGCTTTATATTATAACCTATCGAAAAGGAGTTATCATACCACACAGATCTACAGTATCCAGAGATGGAATTCATAACTTTCCAACATTATTAGCGCGTGGTTCGATCTTCACTAGGTGCCCCATACGTTCGGCCTTGTGCCATATCTAAGTGGTACATAGAAAATCTACATTATTAGCACGTAAGTTAAGATAATGAACTGGATTGGAATTTGAACTCGGTTCTCCGATTCCTCAATCCGATCCGCTATCCATTGCTACACTGTTTCTTTACATGGAAAATAGAAATATATGATTTTAGTGGAGAAATCTGTAGTTATTCATAACTGGTGCGTAAAATTTAGTTTTTCATTTCTTTCAAATCTCATCTTATATCTACTTCTTCAGCTTCTTTTCTCGTACTTCCCGCATGTGGAACTCCCTTTCGTATATTTGCTACCCTGATAGCTACAATCTCCAAGAATTTAAATCCAATGTCTATTGTCATATCTTATCTCCATGACTCACATCCTCTGCCTGAAAACCCTTGTATCTTGTCCTTCTATCTTTCCATTACGCTTCTCTCTTCACATCAGTGTTCTCACTCTTTTTTTATCCATTCTCCGACACCCCCTTGTTACCTGTGCCTCTTTCTCAGCACTCTCCTCTTATGCAACCCCCTGCGCATCAGTGGCGATACTGTCTTGCTTGGGGTGAAATGATTATAAAAAAAAACATTCAAGCCTCCAAGAGGATCTTAGTTGGCGAAGGGTTTGTTTGTTTTTTTTTTAGCTTTCTTACGTAGCTCGGGTTATATATGAGCGTCAGAGTGGTTCCTAGTTGACGAAGAGGTTTTTAGATTTCCTCCGGAGCGCGAATTATATATGAGCGCCAGAAAGGCTCCTCTTTGACTAATATTTTTTTTAAGCACAACAGATCTGTCATTGTGTTTAGATAAAGTCTTATCCTTGTATTGAAGTGCGCGATCCTATGGAGCAGCAATATAACAAAACAGAAGACAATGTGAAATCGTCCAACAACTACAAAGAAGAAAACATAACTTGAGCTGTATAAGCCAAGCATCAGTTACATATGTAAACAATATTATAATAATATCGAGCAATGATATATGAGGTAGATATCTATTCCTGTAAACTTGATAAGAATTTAAGAATAGCTCCGGCCTGTATACTTCAGTATCTGTAAATGATATATGCTGGCACAATTCAGTATGTTAACGTTTAAAACGCAGCAGATAAGAAATTCTCGTGTAGTCACGTTTTCATTTTAAGGCATTTTTTTTCAAATCATTTAACCTCAATCAAGGCAATAAAGTCACTAAGACGCATGCGGATACCGTGTGCAAAAGAATATGAGAAAAAGAAATATTATTAAGGAGAGAGAACAATTAAAGAACAGGAATTAAGACAAAATATAACAATCGGCATTGCAGTTAAATTTTTGAAGATCAATGTTGAATGGAAAGAAAAAAGCTGGAAGAACGTTTCCCAGGTAAGAAGTGCAATAGAAGAAACAGTTAGCATAGAACTTACGGTTATATCTAGCTGTTTCAATCATTAAATGATGAGAACTTACCGCCACTCCGTTATTTTGCTTAAATTTATAAAGTCTAGGGACGCAAGAGGAAAGGTCATCAGAACAATAACCATGAAAATATTTATAGAAAATGCACAAGGAAACTGAGTTACATCGATGGGGAAGTGACTGACGCCTAGATGTCAGGTCAGGATCAATAACATTGCAGATACTTCTTTGTATTTAATCAAGAATCTCTAAATAAGTAGCAGAAACACCAGTGCAAATGTGACAGTAATATTCAATGCATGGACGAATGGTAGACTTATAAATGTAGAAAAATTGTCTAGCATAACACAGTAAATCAAAACCTAAACAAATCATCCTTAATTCAGATGTTGATTGGTTATTTTTAACAAAAATCTCCGTCAAAAATGCAACCTTTGTTATCGCCTTTTCTTTCTTTCTTTCTTTCTTTCTTTCTTCCTTTCTTTTTCTTTGTTTTTCTTTCTTCCTTTTTCTCATTGAAACCAAGTAACATATCTGATAACGTCTTTTGTTTTACCACGCAATAAAAACGGAATACGCCATTATTTATGACGTATTAACAGGAGATGTTAAAAAATAATACTTTGCAAATGTATACTCAGTTATAGTCCGAGGAAACGAATAGTATCTTTAAATAAAGAAAACAAAAAAACAGAATTCTCGCCTACGAGTTTAGTCCTTTGATGGACTTTATCAGTTTTAATTTTCGTCTCTTTGACTTGGTAAAGTCTATCATAAGGCGAAAAGCGTAGGCAAGAAAAATATAGTTTTCCTCTTGTTTTCTTCATTTAACCACTTTTATCTTTGTTTGGTTGTTTGTTTTTTTCTTTATTGTTTCTTTTATTTTCTCAGTAAAACCAAGTAGTGTCTTTTCCCAACTTTCCACGCGATGAAAATGGAATAGTCTATTATTTGTGAGATACTGGCAAGACGTAACGGTCGGGAGACCCAAGCACAATTATTATATAATTATCATAGTTAAGATATATTGAAAAAGAAGGTGTCAGTTTGAACTGATGATGTCAGGTTGATATATATTAAATTGACTTTCTTTTCACGTATATTGCTACTGTTTTGCTTAAATTTTTTATTTTTTATTTCAAATGTAAACTTGGAAGTTTTCCAACATATTTCAGTGACATTTTCACTTTTAAAATCTATAGCTGCGTTGCTATAAGCAGTTTAAACTGACATCCGGAGGTTGTGGAATGGCAACAATTGTTAAGTTATTTTTTTAAAAGAATATAGGACATTTGATTAGCCTGTACAGAAACATCAAACAAAGGCATGTTTTTGTTTTTTTTTTGTTGTTTTATGTTTTTTTTAATAATATTTTAAGAGAAAAATATTATACGAGAGAACAAACTTAAAAAGCATGGTCTATCGGCAACATTCCCTGGTAAAGTTCTTTAAAACATGTATCAAAACTCAGTTGTCTTATACTACAGGACGATTGAAAAATAACTCCCTATTTTATGTATGATGGACTCTCCCGTTTTCTACAAAATTATAGTTAGACGGGAGAATCCATCATACATAAAATAGGGAGTTACATTTAAATGAACCTGTATAAGAAAAATAACTTAAAAATGTGTTGCTCCAACGTAAGAAATAACTGCTTGCTATTAATAAACAATATTATAAAATATGGCAGTAACCCAAGTGGTATATATTGATTTCAGAAAGATGATATGCTGAGTGGGAAAAATATAAACGTCACAAACAATTTTAATGTTTAATAAGACGACTGTAACTCATAGTTTTAACAGCAACATCGCTCCCTTTCTTCTTGTGAGTTAAAGAAATTATCAAAAGAATAAGAGGCTTGGTTAGAAAATAAGATCTGTTCTTTAATTACAAGGATCTATGATAGAAGTCACTAGAAGAGAAAAGAAAGAAGTAAAATAACAAGAGAGTTTATTTGCCGCTTAGATGTAGCACAAGGGGTACCAAGTGAGAATCGAACTCACTAATCAAATGTAATGATTCTAGCGAGACAAGCTTGCAGACCATTACACCACGTCAAGGTTCCTAAAGTGACTTTATAAGCGTAGCTTAGGTGTGGCACAAGGCCGAAAGAATAAGGCACAAATGAGAATTGAACTCACTGTTCAGTCGAAATTGTTCTAGCGAGACAAGCCGTGATACACGCTTGAGCCATCATGCCTCTTTAGAAGAATGGGTGACTAGGCAGAAGATTTTCCTGCAGTAGGTTGCCATTTGTTTCTGCAGTAGACTGGTTGTCAACCATAGTTATCGAACCCAATCTGTCCTCCTAGTAACCCATAGCTGGAGTAAAAAGAGATGGATTAATACCTTTCCAAATGATATTTGCACGTAAATGAATGCAACGAATTCCGCTGGAATTTGAACTCGGCACTTCAATTTTTTATTCCGAGCCGGTGCTCATCGCACAATAACGCACTGTTTTAGTTAAGAAACAAAAAGAAATTATGAAGAATATTCCAGCATTAAATAAGAAAAGTATTGCTGACAATCAAAGCATGTCAAAGAAAAAGGTCTTCGATAGGCTGCATAAAGTATTAAGGCATGATCATTATTGAAAAAGATGGACTAGAAAAGAGAAGAAAAAAGATACTTCAAGGCAAGGAAAAGTCGGTGAGGCAAATAATCCGAAATAAAAACAGCTATAGTAGAATCAGACAATATCGTCGTAGTAGAGTTGATAATCTTAAATGATTAAGAACTATAAGGTTCTTTTTTGTTTATATGCGTGTTCCTTCAGGTCATTGGTAACGATGGCTCTTTACAGTTTCCTGTCATTTGTAGCGCATAAAAATTCTGTCTTTTTGTTAGCCCTACTAAACCCAGCTCTGCCATTCATTTACACAAGATCATTCCATTTTTACTTCTATGTGCCGTGTCTCTTAAGGACGTTGGCAATTGTGGTTCTCCACAATTTTCCTGTCCTTGGTAGCTCTTCATGAATTATGTCTTTTTGTTATCACTCCTAAAACTTGTTCCAACGTCCATTTACTCACGTTCTCTAGGTAGGTTATTCGTGCCTTTCTCCCGCTTTTTTTCAACCTGTCTTGTGAGTATCAAATTTTCCAAGCCTTCTTTTCTCATTATGCGTCATAGAAATTTCAACTGCGCCTTCTTGATGTTGTATATGCTTCTTTTTGTTTCAATTTTCTCTAAAACAACGTCACCCCTCTTATATTTGGTCCACGGTATTCTTAGCAACTTTCTGTAGAACCACATTTCTGTTGCTTTAAGTCGCTTCTGCACCTGTGAGTAGATTGTCCAACATTCACTAACATACAGAAAGATTGATATTAGATAACAGTTCATTCCTCTTTTCTTTGTTTCGAACGAAGTTTTTGTTTCTTAATAGTTTGCTTAGCTTTTGGAAATTGTGAAACAAGTACAAATGATATGATTACTAAAAATATGTTAGTATATAATAAAATAGTATATAAAAATATACAACAGTGGCGAAAAACAGGAAGATCTCAGTAGATCATAAGCAAGAGATGCATGGAAAATAGGAAGTTAATAATGGTGTATCACAGCAAAAGGCAACGTAAACCTCAAAGAATTTTATAAGTTGGTGCTAAAAACTTTTTAGCCAGACTAGAAAGGATTAGAAAAAAATCTGATGTTCAGTCATTTAGTCAGATTTTTCTAAAGTGGGCCGAGAAGTGAACATTTCAGCAAACCTTGTGTATCTAATCTGTCAGATTATCTTTTTCTTTTAAAAAGAATGTTGTAGAACGGAACCCATATACGTGCTTTTCATGTAAATATTAAAGCGATAATATATATAAAAAAAGAACAGCCATGTTATTTATAAAAAAAAAACGGTGACTATCTTAGAGCCGCTCTTGTAAAACTGAAGTAACTCTTTCTTCCTCAAAGCGATGACGGCCTTTCAGATAAAAGACGGTAAATCTTTATATGACTCCAATGCATCATCTTTGATGACGTCAACTGAATCCTTCATGGTATCTTTGAACCCTGCTCAGGAAATTGGCAAGGAAGAGAGAATTTCTTTCGCTGGAAACGAAAGATCCCTTTGAAAGACAAAGTATCTGACGACATCAATGGTCTATATACAATGAAGAATAAAGACGTAATGCAAAAAATGCCTCTGGTTAAATAAACTAATACAAGGTGTATGAAGAAGTTTTCGGGATTCTTGTTATTATAAAAATGAGTTAATACAGTTATTAATTTAACATCAAAATATATTCTTTCATTTTTCTCTGAACTTTCTCTGGAAGTTTTCGCGTTCACTCTAGATAAAAAAAATTCTGGCATCGACGCATTAAGTCAGAATTCATTAGAATAGTGACACATGCCTTCCAAAGTCTAAACCAAATACTAAAAACCAGAAAAAATTAGAAACAAAGAAATTCTATATCAAAAGTGGCCAAACTTGATTAACGTAAGAGCCACATACAATAAAGTTCGGATGCTTGAAAGTAGCAAGTCACGAACAAAAGTTACATATACGTTTTTATTACGTACACATTTGGTTCGAAAATTCTTATATAAATATTTAAAAATGCATGAATGCAACAATAATTATATTTTTAAACGGTTAATTTGTATTGTTTTCAGTAACCACAAAGGACATTATATATATATATATATATATATATATATATATATGTAACAAAGTTATGGAACTCGTAGGTTTTTGCCTGCTGTTCGTGCATTTACTTTTATAAAGAGTGCTCGATACAACGAAGAGCATTATATTGTAATGGTTGTTACAATGGTTTATAAATTCAAAGTATCACTACACAAAAAATTTTCGCGTTTCGAAGCTGCTATGTGCGCTTCTCATTGGGTGATAATTTGAAATGAAAATTTTCACCATTTAATTTTCATTTCAAATTATCACCCGATGAGAAGCACACATAGAAGCTTCGAAACGCGAAAATTTTTGTGTAGTGATACTATGCATTTATAAACCATTGTAACAAATGTTACAATATATATATATATATATATATTAATAATTATTACGTTAGAACATGTGAAAAACTACAAACTGCTGCAAAATTGTACATTTTGTTTCGACATTGAAAAAACAATTTATTATCAGAACAATATCTTATCATCTTACCATCATTACTAGCTACCTGATGAGACATTGTTCTTTCAATGTCGAAAGAAAATGTAGAAATTTGTAGTAGTCTGTAGATTTTCCTATGTTCAAACGTAATAATCTAATCAAAACTTATTTATAAATGAAACTTTGTGTGTGTGTGGGTGTTGGTGTGTGTTACCTATAGACTCCGAAATGGCTGAACCGATTTTCTTGAAAATTTACACAGTTGTACTATAAGCGTCTGCGAGTGTTCTTAGCTAGGTTTTATGTCGAGATACCCCCGATAAATATCGAAAATCGATAATCGAAAAAATCGGGTTATAGAAAGAGTGGTCCGATTTTAATCAAATTTGATACACTCATAGACAAAGATATAAGAAATGATATTCAGAAGTTTCAATGTTGCAGTTCTTACAATAGTGTGGAAAATGATAATACATATGTATATAGATGTTTGTGCGTGAGTCTGTTTATCTGCCTGTATGTCTGTATTTTTTTCAGCCCTTTTATTTTAGTTTTTGCTTCGGGTTTGGCTCTAAGTAGGTATAATTGTAGTTCTTAGTCTCAGCCATGATACCATTTACTCAGAGGACTTATTTAGCCTTCAAAATTCATTTTACGACGAAAAAACTTATTTGATAGCAGGAAATCAAAATTTGACTTACATCCATTCATTTTTCTTTCAGTCTACGTTTTCGCTTTAACTGGAAACAACTATTGCTTTTTAGTCTTTCGTGCCAACGGCCAAAGAGTCTGATCTCCAGGACCATAGATTAGTTTTAAAGCTTTCATTACGCCCGAGCCACGCCGGGCTATACTGCTAGTATATATATATATATATATATATATATATATATATATATATATATATATGCAAAAGTATACGCAGTTATAATCTGAGGAAAAGAACACTATGAAAATAAATGATGGTAAGGGGAAAATTATATTTAAACAGTTAATTTGTATTAGTTTCAATAATCACAACAGACACGGACACATATACATATGTGTATATACCAAATGTTTTCCAAATTTTGCCACTTTTAAACAAAACTAATATCTGAAGTGCACCAATGGACAGTCCAACATGTTACATTAATGCGGATGACGTGAGTGCGGTCTCCTTAATCCCCTGACCCATGACCTCGGTCTCCTTACATTCCTCTGTAATCTCAATTTTTTATCCTTCCGTCTCCCATCATTCCTTCCCTCAACATTAAACTAATCCTCACTCAAATCTAGAGGATTTTACATTCTTAAATATTTTTACTAACCATGAACATTAAACTTACGTTTTAATCCTATGGGGTTTCAATTCATACCGATAAAAATTTTCTTATTTACTTGTTATTTTAACTGTGAGGGGGGGAAAAAAAGAGCTCAGCCAACATATTTACACGAGCCGCTTTTTAAAGGTCAAAGATTCGCACGAGGCCGATGTTTGGCAACACCACTGAAATATATTCAGGGTGCAACAGGAATACCTCCTACATATTGATGGTATTTTATACAGTAATGAACTATGGGAATTTACCTTTTATATTAAGTGTGATGAAAAAGAGCTCAGCCGACGTATTTTCCGCACATTAAAGATCAAAGAGCCACATGTGCCTCGCTAGCAGCGGTTTGGCCATCTTGTTTTATATAGAAATGAATGCTGGACAATTTCCTCATAGATGAGTTCGGTTTGATTTATTTACCTTTTACGGTTTTATTTAAAGCAAGAAAATATTTTTAGATTATATTTTTTTTAGATCATACTGATTTTTACTGGTACTAGTTCTCCTAATTAACCCATAAAGGGGTGTCAGAAGAGATAGATTCATACAATTTCCCAAAGGCATTTGAGCGTGAATATAAAGAACCCGAGTAGAATTAGAAGTCCGATTTCCAATTCCGAGCCGTTATTCATGATACCAGCTGCACACCCCAGCTTACGGCACCTGATATTCCCAAGCTTTCTCCCATTTAGATAGTGGCTAAGCTTGACGTTGCTTAACTTCGGTGATCGTACCGGAACCAATGTAGACGTAGCGTTTCTTTCTATGGGTTAAAGATCAGGATAGACGGGTGAAGGAAAAACCGATACCGCCAATTGAACAACGCTGACTAGTATTCCTAATTAGGTAACCCATTTAGGTATTGAGAAGGCTCAATGTCGCTTAACTTTGGTGATTCTTTTTAGATTAAGAAAAGACCTGAGGTAACATATATGCGTCTACACAGAAGGATGCTGAGAATACCATGGATAGAACATGAGAGCAACGAGAAAGTTTATGAAAAATGAAAATAAAAAGATACTTGTAGTTAGAATTAGAACGCAACAATTGAAATTTCTGAGGTGCATAATAAGAAAAAGGCTTGGTGAATTTGAAACTCACATGGCATACTAAAGGCAAAGAGAAACAGTGGGATACATTAATTAAACTATCTTAGGAGATTGGAATGCAGAAAAGGCAAAGGGACAGTAAAAAGACAACTACTAATAAGAATGTTAATATTACTATTGACAATTACGACTGGGTAATGAGTTCGGTCCCCATTGGGTTCTCCACACATTTGACCTTGTGCCGCATCTAAGCTACTTTTAGTAAATCGTCATACAATCTAAGATGTATTTAAGAAAACGTAGCAATCACTTTTTTAAACAAGGCTTCATTGTTTTACTGTTAAACTAGCTAGATGCAACCACATGTTCTATTTCCTCTCTTGCTCTTATCGCCTGTGGAACTCTCTCCTGGGTTTTTGCTTCCATGTTACCTACATGCCATCTTCTGTCTTCCTGAAATCTGTTTTTTTATTGTACTTTCTCCTCACTTCTCATTTTCTTTCACTCCCAGTAAGGCCCTGAGTCTTAATAACATTATCACCAAGCTTGGGGTAAAATGATTAAAAAAAAAGGACTACAAACGATTAAGAAGTTGTGGGGAGCGATAATCACCCATGTCTTGAAGGGATACATATAAAAGAGGAAGAAGGAAATTTTCAACCACGTGAGCTCTTTTAAATTTTTGAACATTCAACGTAAAAATTGTAAATACATAAATTTAGGAAAGGCTTAAAAAATTGAATGATGCCAAATACAGGTCGGGGATACTAGAATCAAGCAGGTACAAAAATTCAAATACCTGGGAAGTGTTATAACAGAAGACGGAAAGTGCGACACAGAGATTCGAAGGCGAATTGGCATGGCGAAGGAAGCATTCCAGAAGTTGAGTAAGGTATTAATAGGACAATTTCGCTAGAAACAAGGAAGAGAGTACTGGATTGCTACGTGCTGTCTGTCCTTCAATATGGCAGTGAATGCTGGACAATATCATCAAAGATGAAGGAAAAACTTGACGCAACTGAAATGTGGTTCTACATAAGGATGCTGCGAATATCATGGATCGAACATGTGAGCAATGATGAGGTCTTAGAAATGATAGAAACAAAAAGGAAATTAATACTGAGCATCAGGAAGAGACAGCTGAAGTTCCTGGGACATGCAATGAGAAAGGAGGGCTTGGAGAACCTGATACTAACAGGCCAGATAGAGGGAAAAAGAGACAGGGGAAAGCAACGGATAACATATTTGAAGGATCTAATCAGGTGGATGGCAGAACGAGGGTTGCATGGTGTAACAGGAGAAGGCGTGCTCAGAGCCACCAGGGATAGGGAAATGTGGAAAGCCATGATCGCATACGTCCTGAAGGGACAGGGCACACAGAAGAAGAAGAATGTTAAATGTGTTAAAATCTTTCAACTTTTTAACAAGAAAAATCTCAAGTTAATATTAAAATTGCAAGATATTGTTGATTCATTTAAGATGACGTGATCTAATCAGACATGTCTCTAATTTGTATTTAAATTAATTGTATTTGTTTTAAATATTTCGACTTGAATAGTTCACCCATATTCATATGGTGCATAATGATACATGATTAGGTTACAATAAAATTTATATTTTATATGAATACTATCCCATAGATTTGTGGGTGTATCATAGATTCTGGAGTGTATGATAGATTCGGAGGTGTATCATAGATTTTCGGAGGGTACATAGACAAGTATGAGTATTTTTTAAGGGAAAACCATCATCTGAGTCGATGCGTTTTAGCTCAATCGTGGAAAAGCTTTCACAGGTTCAAAGCTGTTGTGGTTGAGTGAGCTAAAGTACAACGAATCAGTCGATGGTTTCTCTCTAGAAAGATGACGAAGATTCGACCCGAGGCACATTTTCTTTATTAAATCTCTCAAATACACAGGCCGACAAATCTTGGGTGATCATGTCTCTTTTGATCCATGACTGACTGGGCAGAAGATTTTCGTGCAGTAGGTTGCCATTTCTTTCTGAGGTATTTTCGTTGCTAACCAAGGCAACAGAACCCAATTTGTTCTGCTATTCAACCCGTAGAGAGGAAGAAGAGATGGATTACTACCTTTCCCAAAGGTATTTGCTTGTAAATGAATGAAATGAATTCAAAAAGAATTTGAAATGTTCTGAGCCGATATTCATTGCACCACAAAGCACATACTTTAATTTACACAAAATTCATTCATTCCTAAGAAATTACTCTTTGTTAAACATGAGCTAATTCAGAAAAAAATGGAAAAAAGTGCGTATTATACATGAATAGTTATAGATTCATCGCAAACACTAACACCTATCACACCATGGGAAAACATACTAAAATTTATTAAAGTTAGCTTTGCCTGGTACAAGGCCATCAGTTTTTAGCTCTCATAGAGGATCGAATTAACTACACAATAATTGTCAACTAGGTTAACTCACCAACCCTTATCCAGTCACGAGAAACGCGTATTTACTAAAATTAGTTTAATATCGCACAGGGTTATCAATTATGAGCTCCCAGTGGGGATAGATTTCACTACACAGTAACTGTTAGCTAGACTAGCTCATCCACCTTATGTCTTCATTTAGTAATTTTCCAATAACGAGAACATGGTCTGCTACAAGTATGGGATATTTTTTTTCGCGAAACTAGGCCATTTGGAAATCGACATTTTAGTTTGCCATATATCAAATGTGAAAGTGAAACTGTTCGGTCTAATTGCTGCTGGAGATTTGCCTTGTGTATGGATCGATGAGAAAAGTGTAATAAACCATCTCGACAATAATTTCTCCTAATACATTCTTAATTGATGACGTGTAGACGGGGGAGGGGGAAGTTAGAGGTAAATAGAAAGATGCAGTAAGAAGATATTAGAAAATAGGGAGAACGAAGTTTAGCGAGAGTTGGGGAGTGTCGAATAGAAATTCATGGATTAAATGAGAGAGAAAAAAAGGAAAAAACTGAAAAAGAGAAAAATGATTTATTAGTTGAAGTATCCGATATTGGTTGGCTGATTCAGTGACACTTGGTATTTTGGTATCGATAAGTAGAAGTTTGAATAGAAAGAAGATGGAGAAAGACGAGAAGCTAACGTAACAGATTTCACTGGAATCAACCATAGTCTACAGTTAAATCCCTTTTATTTTTAAGTAACATATGCAAAGGGATGTACGTCAATCTTTTATAGATTATGCAAAAGCGTTTGGTCAAAATTTAGTACTTAATGTTGATATTGTAGAAATCTCACCAGGGCTCAGTCATGGTATATAAAAGCCGCGACTGCATGCCTCTACCTTTCAGCCATATCGACAATATCCAAAGAAATACGGGCATTATATTTGAAGTTGATTTGGTTATGGTACCTAAACTTTATGATTTTAAAGATTACTTGGTTAACCATATATGAGGACGGATATCACATAACAGTCCAGTACTCGTTTTCAAAGTAATATTCCTATCTCCCTGCTTAGCTTTAGAAATGCGTCCATGGCCATACAATTGTGCCTTCGGATTTCAGTGTTGCGCTTTCCGTCCTTTGTCATAATACTTTCTAGTATTTAATATATCTGCACCTGCCTGATTTTAGTATCACCGACCAGAAGTTGGCTTTTTTGGGCTTCTCTCTTTTTTTTTTTTCGATGACATGCATTCAAACGTGGTTCTACAGAAGGATGTTGACGATAGCATGGGCAGAACATGTGAGGAGCGACAAGGTATTGGGGAGAATGCAAACGCAAAGGAAACTTGTACTGAACATCAGAAAGAGACAGTTGAAGTTTCTGGGACAGGTAATGAGGAAAGAAGGCTTAAAGAATCTAATACTCACATGACGGATAGAGAGAACGAGAGAAAGGTGAAAGCAACGCTAGACATACTTGATGGGCTTGAGTAAGTTGATGGCAGAGCAGGGTTTGGGAGAGATACCAAGAGAAAAAGTGTTAAGTGCGACAAGGGATAGAGGTAAGTGGAGATCCATGACCGCCTACGTCCTGAAAGAACACGATGCATAAAAGTTCTACACTAATTTGTTCACACTTCTAGCCTGTGGAAAATTCTTCCGGCTCTAAGATTTCCAGCCAGCTTATGGCTACCCGTCGTGGTGTAATGGTTGGTAAGCTTGTCTCGCTAGAATCATCACAAGTGAGTATTGTGTTCGATTTTCGTTGGGTGCCCCTTACTTTCGGTCTTTTGTCACATCTCAGCTGCGCTTGGAAAATCAACATGTTTCGAGCCAACTTTGTTCTTCAAAAATTTAAATGTTACGTCTATCATATTCCTAATTGCTCTTCTATTATTCTCGCCTTTTATGTCTTAGTGACCTTGCATGAAGTAAAATATTAAAAAAAAGAAAATGCAAAGTGTCTCTTCACATTTTTCAGTTGTTCAGTCTTTTTCTACAATTAAGATTCTTTACTCTGTAAATTGTACACTTAAAGCTTTATATTGTCAGTTCTGGAAGACAAGGGGATAACATAATGATTTCAGCGTCCTGAGTATAACAATAAACTACACACGGGTTCTGGATTTAACGATAAATTGCATCCGACAGCAAGGCCTCTAATGTGGAACTTTTG
Source organism: Ascarosepion bandense (assembly GCA_037127315.1). NCBI lineage: Eukaryota > Metazoa > Mollusca > Cephalopoda > Sepiida > Sepiidae > Ascarosepion > Ascarosepion bandense. The sequence goes on along the minus strand of JBBBDQ010001359.1, from coordinate 2,216,082 downwards.
AGGAGCATGGAACCACCTCTTAATTCCTGTTGTTCCCAAGTCCACCCTGATCGGGGTAATGGCACTTGTTAGGGTCCCAGCTATAGGCAAATAGTTAACCCCTAAACAAGGGCAAAAAAAAAAACTATCAAAGTATAAAAACACATTTTTATAGTGAAAATTCCGACAATATTACCAACAATATATTAAAGAACAAAAAATATTACCAACAATACACTTTTGAAGAAAAAAAAATGACAGCAATGTATTTTTGAAGAAATAAATATATATACATACCATTAATACATCTGACTCTCAACAAAATGCTCTTTACAAAAATATGTCAATGAAACCTGATCTACATACTGATTTCTTATAAAATAAATACATATTCTATTCATATCAATCTGTTACAAAAATTTAGTCGGCATTAAATAACCCATTGAGGTTGATATGACGTAAAACAAACCAAACCAAACCATCTTTCTTTCATTTCAAAGAACTTTTTTAATACAAAACTCAGAAGCTATCTAGAGTTTAAAATCTGATTAAATCAACTTTCTTTCTACAACCGAATATTAAAAAAAACAACTTTTAAACAAAACTCAAACAATGATTTCATTTAAAGAGACACTATTCTACAGTCTTATCTCTTTACTCTTTAAATGTTCCACCTCTAGCTATATTTTCGCAGTTAATATAAACGAGTGTCTAACAAAAGAAATTTCGTTGTAGGAGACCATAAGGTACTGTTTAATTTGCTTGAAAACATATCAAATCACAAAATGAAAGTTGTCTTGAACGCCAACACTCCTAAATCTATATACATTAATACGGATGTCACTTGGGGCTTCGTTAGTAATTTTAATCAATGACTTCCAAATGTCATCAACTCTTGACTATGTATTTCTTCTGGTGACATAATTATTTAATGTTGTCATAATGGTAAGTCTGCTAAGTTTGATAAGGTTAAATCAGTGGTTCCAAACCGTTTTTTATGGTCATGCCCCACCTAAGGATCTCTAAAATTCTGTTGTCCTCCTTGTGATATATAATTTTTTTTATTCAAAAAGTGAACTCCTATTCACGTGGCGGAATCTTAAGAGGCCATTAAGAACTTGAGTCTGCATTTAAGCAATAGCATTATCATTTAATTTTAGAATTTTCAAATATGTATAAAAAAATATTGTTACTAATATATTGAGAGGAAAACTCAACACATAATTGCACCGTTATAAATTCTGGATTTATAACCGTTTAATTATAAATTGAATTTTCCTCCTCAATATTTTAAATTGCTCTGGATAATCAAGACCGAGCTCTTTATTTTTATCTAATGAATATTTTCTATTAATGATATGAAATCTTTTGGATTACCCTCTCCGTTTTGACGAGTTCACCAGTCTCTCCTATATATATATATATATATATATATATATATATATATATGGGGAGTGCGTAGTAATGTGAAGAAAATAAGAAATAAGAAATTTACGGTTTCTTAACGCTTATTTTAAATTTTACAGTGCTCAATACGAAAGTAGAGCTAAATATTATTGTAACATAATTAATTTGACATTTTCGCGATACATAATTTCCCATGTTTCGAAATCATATTTTTACTAAAATTCGATCTTCAAGCGATCACTTTTGAGGTAACTAACAGAATCTTTTTTTTTCAAAAGTGATAGGTTTTTTGGCTTACATTATATAAATAGCTTCCGCTTAGGTTCTTAAATTACCGGATCATATATTTATTCTTAACATGTCTGTGCTAACAGAGTATCAATTTTTTCTCTATTTCCTTTTTTTGTGCAACTAATATAATCTATTTTTATTTTTATTTGCACCCACTTTACTTTTTTTTTTTTGTTTTTATTCTTTAAAAAATTGTTTGATTAAAGCCATAACTGAAAAAAATTATATATAGTTATTTTTCATTCGTTATTTTATCGATTTTTGCCATGTATATTAAGTTTTATGTTTCTTTATTTTTTCTAAATTTTAATTATTATCTAGTGTGAAGCTTAATCAATATCTACAGAACAGTCCTTTCTTTTCTAAAGTTTTGTAAATTTTCATTTTTCATACTTCTGATAATATATAATTTTTCATGTAAGCACAAAGGCATGGCTCGTTTAAAGACCTACATGCGTATGTTTTTATTTATTTTATTTTATATTTTCCATTTTTCCGTGGGGGTTTTATTAGTTTCCTTTAAGTGCCAGAAATACCTAGCTAAAGATGCCTGGTTTCTGTAGTGGTTATTCTTAAAGGAATAAAGGCGCTGGCTCCACCTTAGCTTAAATTCATTATTTGTGCTACCAATATAATATTTTGTAATATGGGGATTGTCTATTGATGAGATGATGCATTGGTAAATTACAGACTCAGTAAAGCAGTTATTATTTAGTGAGCAGTTTTCCAAAATTCTACAATTACTAAATCTTTCTTTATTCTCATTTATTTTTATTTTATTTTATTTGTTTTATCATTTTTTTGTTCTTGGTCTGAATGTTTGTTTAGTATTTTTTATTATGTTTTTTATGATTCTTTCCAAATTACCATAACAACAATACTCTAATTTTAAGTTATTTTTATTAAAAAATTACTGAGTGTATTATTTTGTAAAAAATGTTTTTTGATTAGTTGGCGAAACTTGTATCCTAAATTACCTTTAAGCATTTGGCTGAAAGTTGGGTATGCCAAATGATTTTTTTACTACGTTTTCTTTTACTATTTATTCTTTCATTGTTATTACTATATTTAATATCGGAGCATTTATATGTGTATGTATGCGCATGTATGTGTATATACGTATATAGTGTGTATGGAATTGAATGTATGTGTATGTATGTATATATATATTTATAATTGAAGAATTGTGTGTGTGTATGTATGTATGTGTGTACTTCTATATGTATTTATAATTGTAAATGAAATTTTTTTTATATACCTAGCGGTGTCTTTATTTAGTTTAAATCAAATGACCTAATTTTTTTTAAAAATTAAAAAAAAATATTTTAAATCCTATATCTTTTTATTCCCTTTAAAAATAATTATACCTTTTTAAGTAAAGGCCTTTTTCTAATACTTCAACGTTTTTGGGAAGTTAGGTTTTTGAATATGTCCAGCGTCTGTAATATATATAAAAAATTTTCTTTCTTTTCTTTTTTCACTCCCTTCCTTTATCTCTCTTATCTCCCACCTATTTTCCGTTTTGCTTAACCTTATATCAATTCAACACGCCGTCCGTTCTTTTTACGTTACGATTCTCTTTCCTTTTTTGCGAACCCAGACGATGCCAATTTTTCTTTTCTTGTTTATTTAATTTTATTTTGTTTTATCTTTTCTTTTTCTTTTTTTAATTTCTTTGCAAATCTTTTTAAAAAGGAAAATTAGACTGATTTTTCTCCAGTTTCTGAAAGGATTTTTTTGTTGCTGAGGTGATGTGTTATCCCCCGTGGGGATTTTCATATCGAAATGGTCATCCAACATCCTTGAATTAATCCTATATATATATATATATATATAAGTATGAGTAACATCAAATGGAGTAAAATGCACTGTTCGTAGTATTTAATTTTTAAAAGTGTTTAGTACAAATTAGAGCAATATATTATTGTTATTGTAATATTTTTGTTACAAGTGTTTATAATAAGAACATTTTACATCGCTTCACAAAATAAAATAAAATTCCATAAAATTCGTTCTTATCACCAGATACCACTCATCGCCTGATGAAGTACAGTTAATAATACTGAAATATGAAAGCTTTTTGTGTAACGATGTAAAATGTTCTTACTTTAACTATTTCTAATGAAAATATTACAATAATTACAGACACACATATATATATATATATATATATATATATATATATATATATATATATATATATATATAATTATAAAATAGTTGTGTTACCCTGTTTTCAGATGATTGGAACGAATTTTGAGTGATTTTCAAGATGAGAAGAGATGTCTCTAAAATTGGAGAATATAATTATTTTTGTTGGGAAAAGTAGCCGAAATATTAACAAGTAGAAAGACCCAGGTGCGAATTATGCTGAGTATGAAATTATTTTTAAGCGAATCAAAGTGATTCTAGTCACAACATATGTCAATGGGTTTGGACAATATGTGACCCTAGGTGGAAATGTGGCCTTGACAATTTTCTGTGTACTGAATAGCCAATACAGTTGATAAGTGCAGGCAGACAAATGGAAAGAGGGTGTTTTCTCCACTTCTATTGGAAGTCGAAATCGTTAAATGTAATTGTTTTCATTTCGAGCTGGTAAGAGCTATTCAGTGAGGGAAATGGAAAACCTTACACCCCTCTTTCCCACTCCGGTTGGGGTCTTGTTTAATAAAATCAGAATGCAAGACGAGATTTAGTCAGTCGGCGCCCGTATCTTTGGAAGAAATGGTTGGAAAAAGATTTCTTATACGGTCGGCTTGAAAACTTACCTGCTACTAGAAATAGAAGAAGACGGGAGAGATATATATTGAAAATGCAACCAACTGAGAGTCAAATAAACGATCGTCCCGTAGAAATAATACAACACTAATGTTGTCGTGCTACTGAAATACCAGTCAACTGATATTTATTTTCGTCACTTATTTTGACTTGCTTGTATTCTTGTAATAATTCGATATATAGAAATATATAGAAATCTACACTGTGTCGTTGCAGTCTTGAATCTGGTTTTCATCATAAACTAATCACTCGCATGTCTATATCAGACTTGTCAAGTGGTAATAAGTGGTCCTCTACCAGAACTATATCAAAATTAACTCGGAACTAGATATTTACTAAACGTCTCCCCACTGAGAGGGGATGTGACACAAGGTTGAGAACTCGAGCGCGTACACTCGGGGTCAGAATTTACTCAGTCCTCACAACTGCCGTATCAGCATTAAGCCTGTAAACACTCTGTAAACTTTTGGTATTTACCTAGAGTCTTCACATTGAGACATGATGCGACACAAAGACGACCTTGTCTGTCTTTCTCAGCCGAGTCCCAGTCCGACTGAGTTGTTCCCTGCTCGAAAACAGGGAGCTCGACTGGTAGTATAAAGTTCCGAGTGGAATACTTATTATTTACTAAATGCCTCCCCAGTGAGTCGGGATGTGACACAAGGTGGGGCTTTACGTGGGGAACACGACGCAGATACTCAGGCTAAGAGTCAAAATTTACTCAGCTTCTGCATACGTGGGATCAGGCACTAAGCCTATCTATTTTTCTCAGTCGAGTCTCTTTCCTTAAACAGAGCACCAGCTGAGTCAAACTTTGTCCCTAGACAGAAAGTTCGACTGACAGTTTTGTATTCGATGTAACACTGAGACTGGATGTGACACAAGGTCAGGTTTTATCTGGGGAACTCAAGCGCGAACACTAAACCAAAGGTTCAAAATTTGCCCAGCCCCCACATACACGGAATCAGGCACTTAGGTGGTCTTATCTTCCCAGCCTAATCTCTATTCGTAGACGTAGCTTCGACTAAGTTGTTCTCTGACTAGAAACAGAGAGCTCGGTCAACAATTTAGTATCTCGGATGGAACTCTACCCCTGAACTCTCTTTGAGTTCATTATTTAAATCGTCTTGCCTTGTTCGTTTGTGTGATCGGGTTTATCTAATTTAGTCCACTTTTCTTATTTTCTACTATATATTTTCTGCTAAAAGTGTAAGTAATATTTGTTTCATATTAGATTATGTAAAATTTAAATTTTCTAATTTTCCGCAAACACCTTTTGAAAAATATTTTATTTTTGCAAGATTTTAAAAACATAGAATCTATCTTTTGTCTAAAAATTTCTCCAAAATGGCAGACATGTTCGATTTTACTGAAAAAGTCTATTCCAATCAATATAAATTCAGTTTAAAATACACCAATATATTTTGTTTACTTGGTATAGTAAATTTATACTTATATCTTTTAATTAAATCTAAAAATAAAGTTTCAAGAAAGATTTTCTCATCTTTAAATATACGCTTTAAATCTTAGGTCTCGCGAATCTGTGAACATCTTTCTCTCTCTGTTTCTCTCCCTGTCTCTCTCTCTTTATATATATATATATATATATATATATATAAAGAGAAAGTGTGTGTGAGGGTTGAAGAGAGAGTAAAAGAGAAAGATATCAGGATAGAGGGAGAGATAAACAGTTATTCGGAGATAGAGACAGACAGAAAATATACAGGAAAGAAAGAAAAACAGAAAGAGACAGACAGAGAGAGTTATTTCGAGAGGGAGATAAAGAGAAATCCTTAATATATTGGTAAAAGACGGAACTTGTTATTCGAAAAAAGAGAGGCTGACACAAAATATGAATGAGAGAGAGAGAGAATCAGAGAGAAAGTAGAAGAGATAGATAATTATTGACAGCGCGAGAGAAAGTCTGTGTGTTTCTGTGATAGCAAGAAAAAGATTAATATATCGGGAAAAGAAAGGTTGTTATTCGGAGAAGAAGAGACAAGCAGAAAATATCAGAGAGATAGAGAGAAGAAGAAGAAGAGACAGATAATTATTGAAAGAGAGAGCGTGTGTCTGTGTGCCTGAGAGAGTGAGAGAGCGAGAGTGAGGAAGAGTGAAAATCACTCAAACTAAAACAGGTTAAAAATGGCAGGAAATAAAAGCATGTACAGGAAAGAACATGCAGTGAAAACAGCGACCGGATTTCTCGAGAGGAGTAGGAGTAGGAGGCGGAGGAGGAGGAGATAAAGTATGAAGAGCGGGTGCTGGTACGGATTGGGCTGCGTTGCTATGACAACGAAAAGAATCAGGTGACCCTTTCGAATGGATCAATCGATGAAATGTGATCAGATGGCACCCCACTTACATTACCCCCCCCCTCTGCCGACGGAACAGAGTTTTCGGTGGGAGGAAGACGAGGTTCTTCCGTTCGTCTGCAAGTGCAGCTGCACTTCTGCTGCATTCTGTCATTCGTGTGCAATATTGGAACTAGGGAGGCCTTGGATCGCACTAACAGCCACTCTGAGTGTCACCGGAGAAAGAAATGAGAGCGAGTGATATTAGAGAGAGAGAGCGTGCGAAAGGATGGAATTGGAGATTAGAGATGAGGAGACAGAGAGAAAAACTGAGTCAAGAAATAGAAAGAGTTAGGAGAGAAATACTAATGATTAGGAATATAGAAATAAAAGGAGAAAGAAGAGAACGAGATACAAGGGAAAGAAATAGAGACAGTAGAAATGGAGAGAGAGAAATAGAGAGTGACAAAAGAAACGTGGATAAGAGAAAGAGAGATAGGCAGAAGAGAAAAGAAATGGAAACAAAAATGAGATGGTGAAAATGCATATGTGTGTGTGAGAGAGAGAGAGAGGTGGGAAAAAGAAAGAGAGAGGGAAAGAGAAAATGAGAGAAATAGAGACAGGATAAAATGGAGAAAGAGATAGAGACAAAATACATTGAGACGAGAGATAAAGACAGAGATGATAGCATACGAGAGAGAAAGAGATTAATAAATGAAGATAAAGTGTGTGTGAGAGAGAGAAAAGAAACATAGATGAGAACGAGAGAGATGGGAGAAGGGAAATTAAATAGGACTGCAAAAGAAATACAGAAAAAAACAGAACCGAGAGAGAGAGAGAGAGAGGCGAAAGAGAAACAAAATTGAAACGATAGACAAAAACTTAAATGACATGAAAGAAATTGAGATACTTGAGATAGTAGAGAAAATGTAGAGAGATATACAGAGAAAAAGTGAAGACGAAAGACAAAAAAATAATGAGATTGAGAAAGAGCGAAAAGGAACGAGGACGAGGAAAGAGAGAGAGAGAGAGAGAGTGCGTGTGTGTGTGTGGAAACGAAATATAAACTAAAAGACTATATATCAAAAAGTCTATACAAAAGTGCAAATAGAGACGAGAGAGAGGGGGAGATAGAGAGTGAAAGGGAAAGAAAAAATACATGAAAACGAAAGAGTGAGATAGTGATAAGAAAAAGAAAGAGTAAAATAAATGGATACGAGACAGACAGACAGACAGACAGACAGAATGAGCAATAATACTGAAGATTCTTCTTTGGATTTTATCAAGAAGCTCTAAATTAATTGCAAAAGTATCACCGATCGAAACCTGAACTATCACCAATAACGATGAACGGGTGTTCTCTTCGTGAGGCTTCCGTGGCTTGAACGCCTATTAGGACCTAAACTCAGCCCAGGCCTCAATTTGGGATGCGTACAGATGATCAATCGCAAAAGATGCTGGATAAAGAGTTAGTTTCCCATACTGCTCAGGTTACTCCTGCTATCCTTTATTTTTAAAAGAGCCAAACCAGGCTAAAAATGGAGTCCTGCTTACATATATGGGCAGGTTCTGACCAGTCTCAATAGAGTCTAAAAAGCGTTTCCGCGCCATTTTGGATGATTAATTATTTTCCACCCTACAACCCCTTTCTCAGAAACGCAATGCTGCCAGCTTCTTACTTCTTATTACTGTTTCCATCGGAAGTTTTAAGACGAACTACATCCCTTACTTCCCCTAGTTCTAACCTTCACGGCTAAGACCCACCATGCTACACACATTGTAACGCACCACCACCAATATTTAATGTATGGGCGAGTGGTAAATTTATAAATGTGCAAGAATATAAAGCAAAAGAAGATAGGATTGAATTAGGGGACCCTAAGATTGATCTTAAGGCGTCTAGTCTAAGAAAGTACAAGAAATATAACTCAAAAGAGAGATAGATTTAGTCAAACTTTGTTGCTCTGAATGCACGTCAGAGTCTAACGTTCTTAAAATGGGAAACAGGACAAAAAGGAAAATTAAAATATGACTTTCTCGTTCTCTTCTAAGCAATCTGATGGAATTACAGAGTATGAAAAAGTCGATATCCTGCAAAAAGGTTTACCGATATTGACTATGCAGCTGATCTTGACATCATTACTAATGCCATAGAAGTCTTAAATCGCCTAGAAAATATTGTGCTCTGTCAGTGCCTCTAAGAATTAATTCATAGGATTCAACCAGCAAGGTTCAATACAAACTGTCCGAGGTGAATCAATAAAATCTGTCAAATCTTTTACATGCCGATGGAGTGAAAAAATTCTTCTGAAAAGAATGTAAAAATTTACATAGTTAAACCCTGGACCATCTTGAATAAAATAGGTGTAATCTGGAAATCTGCCAACGCGAGCGAATAAAAAAGGAAAGCGAGATAAATGGACGAACTATCGATTGTAAACAAACAGAATGAATGGTTATTCGCAAAACGGACAGTTCAAAATATGAGCTAAGAGCTGGAGACGTGAAACTCAAACAAGTTCAGAAGTTTAAATATCTGGGAAAGGGTTTAACAGATGACGGAAAATGTGACACTGAAATACAAAGTCGCATTGGAATAGAAAATATAGTTTCTATAAACTAAAATATTAAGACGCAGAAAATAGAAACAAGAGTGCTGAACTGCTATGTAATATTCAGTCAGTTAAGTACCATCCATGATACACCCTTGGACGATCATGTCTCTTTCCATGAATGTCTGACTAGGCAAAAAGATTTTCCCACAGTAGGTTGCCATTTCTTTCTGCAGGAGGCTGGTTGCCAACCAAGGCTATAGAACCCAATCTGTCCTGCTATTTAACTTACAGCTGGAGGAGGAAGAAGAGATGTATTAATAGCTTTTTTTATTAAGGGTATTTACGCGTAAGTGAATGCAACAAATTCAAATGGAATTCGAACTCGGCTCTCCAATTTCTCATTGCTAGCCGATAACCATTGCACCACAACGCACATTACTCCTCTGATATGGCAAAGATTATGCGGAACAATTTCTTCACAGATGAAGAGATGACCAGAGAGAAGCGGTTGCATAAAAAGAGGTTGAGAATTACGTGAACGGAGCATGTGAATAACAAGGAAGTTTGTAGTAATGAAAATGTTGTGATCCCAAATTCACTTCCTCCTACTCTAGTTAATAAAATCACACCCAGAAAAAAATAAAAACAGAAAAATAATTAATAAAAATAATATCAACAAAGTTCATTAAAAAGAAGAATTTTTAAAAAAGCAAAAAAAAAAAAAAAAAAACCCAAAAAAACCAAGGTATTTATAAAAAAAAAATTGCAAACCACTGCCTTTAAAACCTCGTTTTGAAAATAATAAATCACGTGACCTTGAATCATCACCACCTACAAGTTAGAGAATTTGATGTTTCGACAAACACAAAAGCGACGGCGGGTAAAAAAATTGCGCATGCGTGCTTGTCCATACGGATGTTTACATAATGAATAAATCTTAAGATCTACCCCACTCCTGCAACTATAATTTCCCTCAATATTTTTATTTTCCCCACCGACGCTAACCACGACTCCTCCACTAGTGTAATTATTTTTTTATATCTTTCGTCTCTCCTTTCTGGTGTTTTGCTCCTTGCAGCCATTTCGCTTTATTTTATTTTAATTTAATAAGTTTGTTGCTGTGTTCTCTTTTTGCATTCTTTAATTAAATGCTTCTCTTTTCCTCAATATTAAAAAAAAGGAAGAAAAAATTATTTCGTCGTCTAACCCCCACCCACCCCGCCTAGACTTGTCTTCCCCAAAGACGCTTCCTCTTCCTCTGTGTGTGTGTGTGTTTTCTTTCATCTGCGCTCCAAGGTGATGTAATCACTGAAAATAAAAATGGGGGCTTTTCTCCCTAGGAGTAAATTGAGTGCGAAGTGTCGTCTGCAAACTCGTCAAAATTTAAAATCAACCAGTTTCTAGTTGATTAACTTTAAGAATAAGAAAAAAGACAAGATGTATTGAAAGAAAGAAAAAAGGGTGAAAGAAAAATGCCAGGAAAGTAAAAGAATAGTCAAGTTAAAAGAATCCGAAGTAAGGAAAAAGGAATTAAATTGAGAGAAAAGCAATGAAGTAAAGAGAAGGATACGAAAAAAAAAAAAAAAAGATACAAGAGAGTACGGAGGATAATGAAAAAGAAGAGTACAGAAGAAAAGGAACGGGAAGTACGGAGGAAAATAAAGGATAATACAGGGAAAAGAGAAAGGACACTACTCGCCAAAACTGTAAGAAGAGTACAGGAGAAAATACAAGAAAGAATACAGAGGAGATGGAGAAGGGAGAGTACGGAAGAAAAAAAGAATAAAGAATAAAGACAAAAAAGCGTACAGAAGAAAATAGAAAGTGGACTACAGTTTGTGGAGAAAAGAAAATACAAAGGAAGAGACAGAAAAGTCCGGAGGAAAAAAAGAGTACGGAGATAAAAAGAAAAGAGAGTACTGGGGAAAGAGAAAAGAGTACGGATGAAAAAAAGTGTGCGGGGGAAAATAGAAAAAAATATACAGAGGAATAGGTGAAAGAAGAGGACAAAGGGAAAGAGAAAGAGGAGGCTGGTTGATAAAGATTAAGTCCGGAAGAAAAAGAGAAAGAAATGTACAGGGGGCGGAATAGAAAAGAGAATATAGGTTGTAGAGAAAGGGTAATAAAGATAAAAGGAATGTACTAGAAAGAAGTGTAAGGAGGAGCAGAAAAATGTGAGTATATGGGGGGAAGCGAGAGAAGGTTGCATGAGAAAAAGAGAAATGAGAGCAGAGAAGAATATTTCCTACTTTTCCCTGTACTCGTGAGGGTAGAGAAACGAGCGTAGACGGGAAAAATGAAAAATAAGAGAATACTCCTTTCTTTTCTTCCATTTACTCCCGAGAAAAGAGAAAAGAAAGTGCATGTGAAAAAGAGAAAGAAGAGTACTGTGAAAAAAAAGAAAGGATACTACGTAGAAAAAGATAAAAGACTGTAGGGGAGGAGAGAATTGAGCGTAGACGGGAAAAATGAAAAATAAGAGAATACTCCTTTCTTTTCTTCCATTTACTCCCGAGAAGAGAGAAAAGAAAATGCATGTGAAAAAGAGAAAGAGGAGTACTGTGAAAAAAAAGAAAGGATACTACGTAGAAAAAGATAAAAGACTGTAGGGGAGGAGAGAATTGAGCGTAGACGGGAAAAATGAAAAATAAGAGAATACTCCTTTCTTTTCTTCTATTTACTCCCGAGAAGAGAGAAAAGAAAGTGCATGTGAAAAAGAGAAAGAGGAGTACTGTGAAAAAAAAGAAAGGATACTACGTAGAAAAAGATAAAAGACTGTAGGGGAGGAGAGAATCGAGCGTAGACGGGAAAAATGAAAAATAAGAGAATACTCCTTTCTTTTCTTCCATTTACTCCCGAGAAGAGAGAAAAGAAAGTGCATGTGAAAAAGAGAAAGAGGAGTACTGTGAAAAAAAAGAAAGGATACTATGTAGAAAAAGATAAAAGACTGTATGGGAGGAGAGAAAAGAGAGTAGACGGGAAAAATGTAAAATAAGAGAATACTCCTTTCTTTTCTTCCATTTACTCCCGAGAAGAGAGAAAAGAAAGTGCATGTGAAAAAGAGAAAGAGGAGTACTGTGAAAAAAAAGAAAGGATACTACGTAGAAAAAGATAAAAGACTGTATGGGAGGAGAGAAAAGAGAGTAGATGGGGAAGAGAAAAGAGAATACGGAGAATAGAAAGTAAGGTTCGTAGGAAATAGAGAGTACAGGTACAGGAAATAATTACATGCGAAGTTTCGATCTGTTCAAAATTTGGTCCAGAATCATTGTCTGAGTAGCATGAAATCCTTTAGAAACGTATGGAATAATTCCTTATTAACATCTCGTAATTAGCTCAAGAATATGTTCCCGAGGCCTTACCATCAAATTCCGCTAGAACTCGACAATTTATGCTTATACTAAACGCTTACATGTGCCGAAATTCTGATAAAATGTTCTTGTGTCGCATTTACTCTGCTGAGGTAGTAAACAAATACTGATTGGTTGGGTCGTGAAATGACGTAGCTGCTGGGTGTCAGTTAGCCGATTGCCCGAAGATTTTGAACACTACAGGCAATATTTCAGAAAAACAATCAATAATCTATTCCCTATTTTGATTAAAAAAAAACTTTTGCTTCTCAAAATGAAATGATTGATAGCAAAAAAAGAGCTTGATGTTATCAATTTCCAGATAAAATTTTATTCGTTTTAGGATCGATAATATCAGGAAGGTTATTGATAAAAATTAAGAACAAAGTAGGTTTGAAGACAGAGCCTTAGGGAACACCTGCATTAGTACAAAACGACCTAGAAGAGTGGTCGTTCAAGACAACTTTCATTTCGCGATTTGATAAGAAAGATTGTTATTTTTTGTTATATTAAATTTATTACATAACAAACATAACAATTACTTGTATTTTGTTATCCTCTTTATTATTAAAAAAAAAAGTTGTGTGTATATATATCCCTTCTGCAACGCTTAAGTTGGGTGGATTAACCTGTGAGGAAACAGCTAAAATCCACTCAAATATTTTACTGTCATTTTTTACGGCAGGGTTAAACTCGTGTTACATAATGAAAGTTCAGAATTCACAACCAAAGCAGAAGCCACTGAAGTGTTTATAAAATTATCTTCCTTTTATGACCACGTTTCTTGTAACAATATGTATTTTAAAAATATTTCCTTGAATATCTTTAATTTTTATATGAAACTGCTAAAATAAAAATAAAGAACCCAAAGCTTATATTTGATCCATAGCGGGACGTGGGTGCAGAAGATATATTCACGTCTTTTATGAACTTAGTTGTGCGAAAGTGTACGCACGGAAAAGAAAATAATTTGAACTCAGCTCTGTGACACCACTTTTGATCCCGATAAACATTACGTTTATCCAGCATCTCCATAGCAGTTAATCCAAATCATAAAAACAATCTATCTTCTCTATTATAACACAAAGACTGTTATATATATATATATATCGGCTCTGTTTCGCTGTCTCACACCTCATCAGTGCAGTTAGACATATAATTGCTTTTAAGAAGTATTGAAACCCGACCGAATTGGCACCAGGTAGCGATTCTACCTCTGAGCTATGGGTGCTCGGTAGAATGAGGCAGACTTTTAGCGTGTGATGTATCATACGCAAGTATGATACATACAGTTAGAGTGCTCTAATTCATTACTGAATGAGCGATGAGGAATATATATATATATATATATATATATATATATATATATATATATATAGGGGTAGAATCGCCGACTGACGCCGATTCGGTCGGTTTTCAATCCTGTGTTAGGAAGCGATCGGAGTCTAAGCCATACTGATGAGCTGTGATACTGCGAAACAGATCTGTCTGCGGATGACTATAGCATTTACGCTCTCACACCCTGATTGAGCACTCTGGAAGAGTGGGAGACTTTGTAAACAGTAGCTACTCCGGCATATACGCATCGCTCATTCGATAATGAATTGGAGTACTCTAGCTATTGGGCGTGTTTATACGCGCTAAAAAGACTGCCTTCTACTACCGGACGCTCGTGGCCTAGGGGTAGAATCGCCGACTGACGCCGATTCGGTCAGGTTTCAATCCTGGGTTAGGAAACGATCGGAGTCTAAGCAGTACTGATGAGCTGTGATACAGCGAAACAGATCTGTCTGCGGATGACTATATATATATATATATATATATATATATATATATATATATATATATATATTCCTCCTGTCACGCTTATGAAGAGAGAGACAATAGCGAGGCAGCATCAGCCCAGTTCATGAGAGAGACAATAGAGACGCAGCGTTGAATCAGTTCATTACCTTTACGACTAGTTATTAACCTTTACTACAAGTTATGAAAGCTCTTGCCATATGTTTACTCTTTAACAGTGCCTTATTATTTTAATCTATTTTTTGCAATAATTATGTTGTCAAGTAGTGACGAACATGTATATATATATCGCTCATTCAGTAAAAATGAATTTGAGCACTCTAGCTATTGGGCGCGTAATATGATATGCATTAAAAACTGCCTTCTTCCACCCCGTGGCCCAGGGTTAGAGTCGCCGACTAACACCAAATCGGTCGGGTTTCGAGCCTGGGTTGTGTAGCAATCGGAGTCTAACCGTACTGATGAGCTGTGATACAGCGAAACAGATCTGTCTGCGGATGACAATATATATATATATATATATATATATATATATATATATATAAATATTCACACACGCATATATGCTTTCTATTATAATAAAGATCGTTGTCTATTTATTTGTATATATTTTCCGTCATTATTTACGCACTTTAATAAATTCGATTCAAACTGATGCTCGCTGAAGTTGGTTTGGCGCCAAAGTTTGTGTACTTCAGCAAATATTTGCAGGCTGACGTTATTCGAATTTGTGTTTCTGTCATCCTTCCGTAGTAGTTGTTGGCGGTAATTTTATTTATATAAGATGGCGGCTTTGAGAGCAGGAAAAAACAAAGAAGAAACATCGGTACTGGTCATTATTTGGATAAATAGATGGATGAAACTCCGATGTTACTATGATCGGAAAAGTTTAACATACAAGAAAAAAAATTGATAACTTGGATCAATTATGTTTATTCAGGTCAATCAGGGTTCGGTTTTTTTGTTTAGTGATGGCTCATTACAAGTTGTTGAGAAAATGTTAAGACAAGGCTTTGAATGTTACTAAACCCTGTTCAATGTAAATACAATATCCAGGAGAAAGAAAGCAGTGATGGAGAAGGAGGCTTTTGTGTGAATATATAAACAAGCAACAGGAGATAAAAGAAATCGGGTATTAATACATATGTTGTGTAAACCTTCAGGAAGTGTTGCTCATGCAAACGCTATTGTATTGGTATTGATTTCTTACACGCCCTACATTCTTGCGCCGGTAAAATAAACACCAACGAGAAGGGATAGGAAGAAGAATAGAGGAAAGTAAAGGGAAAAGAAAGAGAAATAAAAACAGAAAGAGAAGGAAGGAGAGAAAGAAGAACGAAGAAAGGAAAAAAGGAGAAACAGAAAAGAAAACAACAAAAACAGGAAGTGAAATGGAAGAAAAAAAACGAAGAAAAAGAAAAGCAAAAAGAGAAAGAAAAACTGACAAAAAAAGGAAAAGGGCAAGAAAAGAATAAGAAGAAAAGAGTAAGAAGGGAAAAAGGAGAAAGAAAATAGAAGACACAAAAAGGGCAACAGTAGAAAAAGAAAGCGAAATAGAAACGAAAGAAAACGAAGAAAAGAAAAGGAAAATAAGAGAAAAATATCAAGGAAAAGAAAAATAAGAAAGGAGTAAAAAGAGAAAGAAAGAGAGAAAGAAGAGAAATGTGATGTAAACGAAAGAATTTGAAAAGCGAAAGAAAAGACAGAAGAGAAACAGAGAAAGAAAGGAAAAGGCAAAAGAAAGAAAGAAAGAAAGGAGATTATAATTTTTTTAGCTTGGTGAGGCTGAGGAACTTTTATAACATCACGAGTTTCACCATCATCATCAGTATAAACGAGAACGATATCACAAACAGGAACGAGAAAAGACGACGTTTGAAAGCTTTTGATTGTTGATTTTATAAGTGCTGCTTAAATGTGGCACAAGGCCGAAAGTATGAGATACCCAGTGTGGATGGAACTCACTACTCAGTTGTAATACGTTTTTAACCATTACACTACGTCGAGGTGCCAAACACACAATCATGTCAGTGCAAAAATAAAACCTTTTCATAGCTTAGCGTCATTTTGTTTGCGTACTACTCCCTCGCTCAATAATAATAATAATAATAATGGAAATCCTTAAAAATATACCAGACACTATTTTTAAAATTCATTTGAAAAAACGTCTTCTCTTAGATGTTGATGCTTCGGCTGAAGAAAAATATATCTTTGAAAACCTTTCAGAAACTAAGTAAATAAAGGGACCCTGAAATACAACTCAGTAGTATTGTCTCAAGACATTACCTGTTGCTATTGGGGCTTTGTAGATGATGTCAGAAGGAGAGAAAATGTGCAACTCAAGTTCCTGACAGCCCTAAAATGTATGAATTGCGAAAAAATCCCACTCGTGTGTACTCCACACATCTTGCGAAGATTTCTATCAACCATTAATTACATTTTTTTTTCATTCCCTCATTACAGGTAGGACAAAAATAGCAACAGTAGCATTCAACCTTACTTGCAAAGAGGAAAAGTGAAATAGAATGAAGTGATTAACATCATCTGGAATTTCAGCAGTCAGACTGTTAGAATATTCCAGAGAAGATCAGCCAGATGTAACTGCGAAAAATTCGTGTTCCAAACACTCGTCTCCTGGATAGCTACGCATTGCTCCTCCTTGGCTTCATTCCCTCAACTGACCTGTAGTGGAACGCCTACATCGAAACTATAGCTGCATCTACTGCTAGGAAGGTTGGATCACCGTGTCGGACCAGAAAGTTTTTCTCGACAGAATCTATCTTTTACATTTATAAATTTACCATTCGTTCGTGTATTAAACACTGTTGCCATATCTAATCAAGTGCTCCTGCTATACATCTCGAAGATCTTAAGAAAATCCAAAGTAGAAGATGCAATGTAATCGATCCTGACTTTGTAATCCAACTTCAGTTACTTTCTCACCAATATAACGTGGTTTCCTTCTATCTTTTCTACAAATATTTCCATGACAACTGCCCTGAGGAGCTTCTGTTCCCTGGTGGTCCGACCTTATGATTTTAAGGGTGCTTAACCCTTGTACTGTTGAAATAGTTAAATAGTTCTAGTTTCGTTTCTCGTATTTCGCGCGTGTGGAAATCCCTTCTGTTTACTTGCTTACCTGATAGTAAAATCTCAAACATTTAAATGCAACGTCAGTTACCATCTTTTATCACTTTGAATTTCATACATGTTTTATCCTTTGTTCAACACCTTTTGTACTCCTCTTTTTCATCTTCTTTTGTGTGTGTGTGTGTGTGTGTGTGTGTGTGTGTGTGTGTGTGTGTGTGTGTGTGTAAACACCCTGCGCACTAGTGGCAGGGGGTGATATGAATAAATAAATAAACAAAGCAAAAAAAAGAAACAAAACAAAACTTGCTTTCCGATAGATGTTTTAGCCTCAGCCGACAAAAACACATCTTTGGAAACGTTTGAGAAACTAACCAAATACAAGACCTCGAGATGAACAAGACATCTCAAGACAGCAACATCCCCTATTATTACTGGCGTTCAGGGAATGATATCGAAATATGCAAACAAATATGTGGATCAATTTCTTTCCATGCAGCGACCAAAATTACATTTTTCTAGGTAGTTGCATGTCACTTCATCTATTGCAACTTCTGCTGCAAAAATAAAAAAAAACGAACTTGTTGTCTCTTGGAGTATCTGGCTCAGACTCGAAGGTAGCTCATACTAAACAAAGCAATGATAAAATAAATAATAATTTAGGTGGGCCGGAAATCCCTGATTCATTTAGGAAGCGGAAATAAAATAAAAATTTATGGAGCATTTATTCTTCAAAATAAAGTCCATCATTCTCGGCGATCTTTTATCAGCGATCAGACAACATCTGAATCTGACCCAGATACCAGTCCGCTGACTTTAAATAAAAAGAAACTATAAACTAACTACCTTCACTTCATCAAAAGTGTTGAGTCGCTTGTCGCGGAGAAGTATGCCATTGAGCAGAATAGGCCATAGTCGATCTGAGCAGCATCGGGACCGAATGGAGAATGTAGAAGAATTTCAGCACTGTTCATCAGTTTGAACTTCTCCTTAGTCAACCTGGCTATGTGTGGCCTCGCATTGTCTTGCTAAAGCCAAACCCTACTTCCATTGACCAAAGCAGGAGATTCCTTTTTTAGTTTGTCGTACACGCAGTCTATCTACTGAAAATACAGTTTAGCGTTGATGGCGCGACCGTGTGGGACAAGTTCGAAATGCAGTACTTCATGGAAATTTCAAAACTGTAATTTATCATTGAAGATCTTAAAAAAAAAACTATCAAAATATAATCACCTTGAAATGTAGTTGGAGCCCTCGGTGTAATTAGAAATATTTCCAATAGACACGTTGACAAAAAATTGTATATACCGACTTTCGACTCTTATAACGCATAAGGA
The DNA here is from genome assembly GCA_037127315.1 of Ascarosepion bandense. Classification (NCBI taxonomy): domain Eukaryota; kingdom Metazoa; phylum Mollusca; class Cephalopoda; order Sepiida; family Sepiidae; genus Ascarosepion; species Ascarosepion bandense. The sequence continues at coordinate 2,197,198 of JBBBDQ010001359.1, read as the reverse complement.
TAGTTACGTATGCAAACTATTAACTTCCTGGCCCTGGTTAATGAACATGTCCGACCTTAGGTCACTGGTTTTGACCCGGAAGGAAATGAATACGCATCAGAAATCAAAGGAAACAACAACAACAACAACAATAATAATAATAATAATAACTTCAGGACGTAGGCGATCATGACTTTCCACGTTTCCCTATCGCTGGTGGCTCTTAGCACGCATTTTCCTGTTACACCATGCAACCCTCGTTCCATCATCCACCTGATTAGGGCCTTCAAATATGTTATCCGTTGCTTTCTCCTATATCTTTTTCTCTCTATCTACCCTGTTAGTATCAGGTTCTCCAAGCCCTCCTTCCTCGGGGACTTCAGCTGTCTCTTCCTGATGCTCAGTATTAATTTTCTTTTTTATTCCATCATTTCTAAGACCTCGTCATTGCTCACATGCTTGATCCATGATATTTGCAGCATCCTTCTGTAGAACCACATTTCAGTTGCTTCAAGTTTTTCCTTCATCTTTGATGATATTGCCCAGCATTCACTGCCATATTGAAGAACTGACAACACATAGCAATCCAGCACTCTCTTCCTTGTTTCAAGCGAAATTTTCCTGGTTCTTAATACTTTACTCAACTTCTGGAATGCTTCCTTCGCCATGCCAATTCACCTTCGTATCTCAGTGTCTCACTTTCCGTCTTCTGTTATATTTAAAGTATCAGGTATTTAAATTTTTGTACCTGCTTGATTCTAGTATACCCCACCTGTATTTGGCATATTGGGCTATCTACTAATTAATTCTTATCTGGGGTACTCACAAGGAACATCGATCTGGAAATAAAAAACAAAAGCACGATGGAGTTCTTGAATAATGTGAGACACAGCCCCCCCCCCCCGCTCCAGGCTAGTGTCTACTTTTTTCAAAATCTAGTAAATAAATAAATCTAGTTGCGTGTCATTCAATAATTTAAGTCGTATTTCGTGCGTGATTTCATACATACCACAATAGTATTTGTGCGTACGTGAATACAACGAACTCGACTGAACCTGGACCTTCACTTTCTTATTTCTAACTTCGAGCCGTTATCTGTTACACCAGTCGTACATTCAGTCTTGCATTGCCCGGTGGTCACCTATCTAGGTTCTAACCATGCTCGACATTACTTAACTTCGAATATCGATAGTATTAAATATAATAATGATTTGATAATTTTCATCATCATTATTATTAAAAAACAAATGCAAAATGATTGACATAACTCTTGTAATATTTTTAAACACTTAGCGCGGTTATTTTTATTATTTGGACTTGTCTTCATCGTTGCTGCCATATTCACGACGTTTCGGCCGTTGTACGCTTCGACCTTCTTCAGGTAATCGTACGAAAATGGATGCTTTAATATGATATTTCCGCAATCTACCCTATATTGATTGTATGCAAAGATATGCAATTATAATAACACCATTTTTCTTTTTCCATTTTTTTTTTTAAATATGTTTTGCGGATATGATTCTCAGGAAACAGACGGTAAAAAATGAGTTCATTTTTTCCTGTTGTTCAGGAATTACAACAAAAGAAATGTCTGCTTGTTGGCACAAGTACAATCAACAAGCTTCGAATCGAGATGATTTCACAGACTTCCTTGTCTTGTGATGACTGGTGTGGCAGACTTCCTTGTCTTTCTTCTGATCGATGAGAATAAAAAAAAATAAGCTACTGACCGTGTTTTGACTATGTTAGAAAATTAGCAAAAACTCCAGTATCTCTATATTCTTCTTCTATGTACCGAGTCCCTTTCAAGATGTAGGCGATCATAGCCTCCTATATTTCATTATCCCTAGTGGCTCTTAACACGCTTGCTCTTGTTACGACACTCAAAACCCGCTCTGCCATTCACTTGCTTAAGCCCATCAAGAATGTTACGCGCTGCTTTCACCTGTCTCTCTATCCCCCTATCTGACATGTGAGTATCAGGTTCTCCAAGCCACCTTTCCTCATTACATGTCCCAGGAACTTCCTCTCTAAAACCTCATCGTTGCTCACATGCTCGATCTATAGAATCCGCAGCATCCTTCTGTAGAACCATATTTCGGCTGTTTCAAGTTTTTCTTTCACCTCTGATGAGATTGTCCAGCATTCACTGCCATATTGAGGGACAGACATCCCATAACAATTCAGTACTCTATTCTGTGTTTCAAGCGAAATTTTTCTGTCTCTCAATACTCTACTCAGTTTCTGGAATGCATCCTTGTCCATGCCGATTCGCCTTCGGATATATTAATAATATCAAAATGTCTTCTTCTTGTTCTATGTGCCGTGTCCCTTAAGAACATTGGCGATTATGGCTCTCCACAATTTCCATTCTTTGTAACTCTTAATAACGTTTATCTTTTTGATATTTATTCCACCACTATTCGCATAAGTTCGCCAGATAAGCTGTACGTTGCTTTCCTCTGGTTATCTTATCTTCAATGTGCCTTGTTAGTATCAAATTTTCCAAGCTTTCTGTCTTCAATATGCGCTCCAGAAGTTTCAACCTTGTCTTTCTGATGTTAAGCATAATGTACAAATTTTACATACAACTGTTTCGACATACACAAAAATGACCTGGATATGCTCTGATAAAGGCTAAAACCCTTGTTTACATACGTGTAAATTACTACTTAATCTTTTGAATGAAAAACGTCTTTATTATTCTCCACAATTCAAAGATATGCCACGAGGCATTTTAAAAGATTGAAAAAAATATCTACGCTATCTCTGCCCGTGTCAGATTACACAATTTATCTATCTTTAGAATTTCAAGCATTGTGCGTTCTTACGAGACAGCATATTTCGACTAAGTTAAAAACCTTCTTGTTCGCTCATGCGTGAAATACTTTAAGTTTTTCAATGGCACACGACTTTTAATATTCTACACGCTTTATATATATGCCATGAAGCATTTTAATAGATTTTAAAATGTAGACACTGTGACAGATAGTTGCAAATATGGTACGACTGGACTTACCAGGGTAGGTTAGATCTGATGGAAATAAGGAATGTAGTTCATCTGAACACTTTCCATGGAAATAGCAATGTTTGGCTTTGTTTAGAAGCATATCAATCGCTTTTGAGACATCAATCATCTAAATTTTGTACACAATTTTATTTAATTTTTTAAGATAATAATGATTTAGTGGTACAATTAATGATACTATTATTACTAATTAACCTATAGGTAGGATAGTAGAAAAGGTGGAGTCATACCTAACCAGTAAACAAGAAAGCGATTATAATGGGGATAACTTGTATATTAAAATTATATACTGATCACTCACTTTTATAATATAATGGTTTTAGTGAGATGAATCTTACTAATTAATTCTTATCTACAGGAAAAGGTGGATTCATGCCTTTCCCAGGGGTATTTACGACGTAAGTTAATATAACGAACCCAGCTGGAATTGGAACTCGGTTCTCTGATTAACACTTCCGAGCCATTATCCATTACACTTTCTATACCTGATATTCACCAGCAACCACACATCTAGGCCGACGACGAGGCTCGACGTTGCTTAACTTCGGTGTTTGTCTGAGTTGTGTCCGTAAGCCCTAGCTAAAGGTTGACTCTAGCTTACGTACTGATCGGGTAGCATTTTTTCGGGCCTCTATTCATCCTGTAATCCTATCGTCTTAGGCTGTCAGCATTTCTATTACAATGCTGTCTGGTCCTGCTACTCAGTATGGTCAGTGCAGCTTCCACTTCGGTTTTTAATAATTTTGGTCTGTCAGTATTTCTGTGTATTGCCGGCTGCCCTCTCTCTCTTGTTGTGGAAGAGATGGGCTTGAGCAAGTGGATGGCTGAGAAGAGTTTGGGAGAGACACAAAGAGGAAAAATGTTAAGAGTGACAAGAGATAGAGGCAAGTGGAAATTTATGATCGCCTACGTCTTGAAAAATACGGCAAATAAAGAAGAAAAAAAAGTACTTTGGAAGAAGATGTCTGATCGGAACTTTAAAAAAATTACAAATACAATGAAGGAGAGTTTATGTGGTATAGCAAGTCCTAGGTGTGAAGGTATGAACGAAAAATACAATGGAATGTAGACATCTGAATATTTGCCAAAAAATCAAAGGTAGCCTAAGACAAACATAGTAACTACTGATTATGATTTTTATTTATATATTTTTTAAGTCCTTTCACCCCAAGCGCGGCGGGAATCTGACTCGTACGCAGGGGGTTCTTTCTTTTTAATGTGATGTGTTCCTTCATAACGTAGGTGGTCATAGCCTTCCACATCTTCCTGGCCCCTGTAGCCCTTAATAAGTTTTGTCTTTCTGTATTTCTTCCAGACTCTGTTCTGCCGTTCATTTGCCCAAGCCCGTTAAGTATGTCAAGCACTGCTTTCCTCTGTCTATCATTCTCTCTATCAGCCCTATGAGTATCTGATTTTCCAAGCCCTCCTCCCTCGTTATGTATCGCAGATTTTTTTTTACTGCCTTTTCCTGGGGTTATGTATTAGTTTCCTTTCGTTCCCATTCTCTCCAAAACCTCTTCGTTGCTCACATGTTAGGTTATTAATGGTATCCTCAGCATTCTTCTGTAGATCCATATTTCTGTTGTTTCGAGTCTTCTTCATCTTTGAGAAGATTGTTCAGCATTCGCTGTCTTACAGGATGCTGCGGTGAGGGAGGGGCGGTTACAGAGAGTAAAAGTGTGCGAGAAGACTCAGTATAGGGAGGATTGAAGAAAGGACAAAAGATAAACGAGAATCAAGAAGATAGAAGACAGCGATTGATATTGCATTTAATTTTTTTAAGATCGTAGTTATCAGGAAAGGAAGTAAACAAAAGTGAGTTCACATGTATCTCGAAGAAAAAATAATGACATAACCAAGATGTTGACGTTCCACACTACATCACAGAAAAAGGTAGGAAGGAAACCTTCATAATTACTAGAACGAGTGATTGTTCGATTATTGAATGCTGAATTTTTCCTTATGAGAAAACGGCAAATATTACCATTGATATTTGAGATGACGAGAATACATATGATGCTTTCATCACAGCTCGATGACGAAGGATTGAAGAAAAGTATAACTCGAGTAGCACAGGCTGCTCGATCAGTGAATGTCAGATGTTTCCTTATAAGGAGAAGGCTAATATTTTACACTACTATTTGGGATAACGAGAATACATATGATGCTTTTATCACAGCCCGTTGACAAAAGATTGAAGAAAAGTATAACTCGAGTAGCACTGGCTGCTCGGTCAGTGAATGTCAGATGTTTCCTTAAAAGGAGAAGGCTAATATTTTACACTACTATTGGGGATAACGAGAATACATATGATGCTTTTATCACAGCCCGATGACAAAGGATTGAAGAAAAGTATAACTCGAGTAGCACTGGCTGCTCGGTCAGCGAATGTCAGATGTTTCCTTATAAGGAGAAGGCTAATATTTTACACTACTATTGGGGATAACGAGAATACATATGATGCTTTTATCACAGCCCGTTGACAAAAGATTGAAGAAAAGTATAACTCGAGTAGCACTGGCTGCTCGGTCAGTGAATGTCAGATGTTTCCTTAAAAGGAGAAGGCTAATATTTTACACTACTATTGGGGATAACGAGAATACATATGATGCTTTTATCACAGCCCGATGACAAAGGATTGAAGAAAAGTATAACTCGAGTAGCACTGGCTGCTCGGTCAGTGAATGTCAGATGTTTCCTTATAAGGAAATGGCTAATATTTTACATTACTATTAGGGATTAGAAGAACATTTACTGTATTTTGTATTTAACCCTCTCCTCCACTACTATCAGGTAGCGGGATGTGGCACAAAGCCGCTTTAAAGGAGTGAGTCTAAACGTATGCACAAGGAGCAAGGCTAAAATTTCCCCAGTCCCTGCAATCAACTTCGCGCTGGTGTCAATATTCCACTGATACTCTCTCTTTGGTACAAAGGAAATGCTGACGCAGGGTTGGAATCCCCGGGATCACAGATCCTTGACTTATTTTTTGTGTTCTCTCCGAGAAACTTAATTGGGAGATAAAATGTAGCTTGCCCGCTCAAAGGCAAATTGTTACTTACTTGCCACTTTCAAGATGTGACATAAGGTCAATATTATATAGAGAACCTGATAGAGTGCAATTGGACCAGGTCCGAAAATAACCCAGCTGAAACGTTGTAAGTTGTGCTTTTTAGTCCTAGTTGTGTTAACGTATGTCATAAATGCGTTTTCATTTCCTTGGTCATTACTATTGCGTTATCATAGGTTAGTGACGAGAGATGCTTATTCACGAAAAATTGTGGTTACTTTCCTACGTAAACGCATCATAGGAACGTAACTCTTTATATATATATATATATATATATATATATATATATATGGGGGGTGTTTCCAATATAAATTCACTATTTTATATTTGGGGAATAGCTATTTCTACAGGTTCTTAGAACCCGTTATACCCCAGCCGGACGTAAAATGAAGAAATTCTAGTATGACCGAAAATAAAGGTTAGTTTAGAAAAAAAAAGACAAGGAAAGTTGGTTAGGAATTTGTCAAGACGGGGAGAGAAGAAAAATATTAGCAGCGCTAAATATAGGAGTATAGGGAAGGCAGCTTGCCCGTGTGGTCAAGGGTAGAAATAAACTTGTGCATGAGATTAAATTCTAACTGGCATCAATAAATTTAGGCTAAAAATTAATATAACCATTAAATTGGAAGGAAGGGAAAAGTTATTACCTTATTAGGGGAGTTTAAATCTACTTTTATGACGACCTTGCTAATCAACTCGTTACGTTGATTGAAAGTAAATTTTGGTTATATTTTAATATCCTCATTTTTTCAACTAAGCACAGATTACATTTATCACTCAAACTATTTGGAGTACGGTTTGAGCCTATTAATTTCCAATCTATCTGTGAGTTTCGACCTTCTTCCTTCAGTTTTTTATATTTTCGGGAAAGGGCTGTTTGAGATTTTAGAGTTCGTAAACGTGAGCATATGAGAATAAAATTGTTGTTTCCGAACCCCCACTGAAATGCCAATATACTCATTATAATTTTCCCTGTTCCTTTAGGGGAAATGGTAGCTTGCTAGTTCACATTGGTAGATCAACGTTTATTTTTAACAGATATATATATATATATATATATATATATATATATATATATATATATATAATCTTTCTGTCAAGCATGTTTAGTTGAAAACGACCGACAAGGAAAATTTTATTTATTTTTTATTTAATTTTTACAGTATTTTTACATTATTCCTTTTTGTTGGAGATAAGGACTGTAAAAATGTTCCATAATTATTCTACCTCCAAGCGTTTTAGCTACTTCACTGGCCATTATCAGGGGTGTTATATTTCCGGTGGTGTTATTTCTTTCTCATGTTTTCACTGTAACGTAATTTTTACATTCCTTATCCTCAACAAAAAAGAAACCTGTAAAAATACTGTAAAAGATTAAATAAAAAATTAATAAAATCTTTCTTGTCGGTCGTTTTCAATTATATATATATATATATATATATATATAGGTCATAAATCCGAAAAAAACGGTTTGATGGTAAATCCCAAAGGATCAAACTAATATTAGATATTAACACTGATCCTGTCAGAGAGCTCAATGTAATTAAATTTATTTATTTACAGAGCTCGTTTTTATTACATATAAAAAATTCAAATATTCTTATAACCAGATGACTATTTCGACGGGTAAATTTAAATAAACCATTTGGTCTCGCTGATGAGATCTTTAAATTTACCAGCCGAAGTAGCTATATATATATGTGTGTGTGTGTGTGTGTGTGTGTGTGTATTATTCGTCCATACTTTGAATATTGCTACCACATGTTATGGTGATACTGTTATATATTTATAGATCCTTGATAAAATCCAAAGAAGACTGCAATGTGATTGCTCCTGATCTGGTAATGTAGCTTCTGTGTGACTTTTTTACACTTTCATAAAGTTAATTCTTCTGATGAACTTTTCACTATGGAACCTAGACTTTATGAATTTAAACGCAATACTAAATTGGCGACAAGGTCTCATAATTTTACAGTCGAAATATCTACATGTAACGGTAAATTCTATGTTGACTGTTTCTTCTCCCGCATTTCATCTTAGTGGAACTCTCTTCAAGCTTCTTGATTTCTAGCCAACTTTGATCTTCAAAAATTTCTCTCCTTCTATTGTTCTCTCTTCTCAATTATATTTGACTTTTTGGTTTGTTTGCTTTTGTTTAGCGGCATAACAATCTGTATGGGTTGTTCAAAGCTGAAATTTAAATATTTTGTATGCCATTTTATGCATTCAACTACAGATATTTCGTACATAATTTTACTCTTTTTTTTAATCGTTTGACCCAAAGCGGTACTTCCACTGGTGCGCAGGGAGTTACAGTGAAAGGAGAGTAGAATAAAAGGAGAAGATACAGAGGGTGTCGAAAAAGGACAAGAGAAGGATGAGAATCAAGGAGATAAAAAAATGGCAATTGACGTTGTACTTTAACTTTTAGAGATTCTAGCTATCAGGAAAGCAAGTATACGGAAATTAGTTCCACAGGCGGGAAATGCGAGAAAAGAATCTTTTAGACTAGAAGTGACGGTTACATTTGACTGTTTTGACGGTAAAAGGATGGGATCTAGTTGCCAATTTAGTAGCACGAGTAAATTCGTGTAGATTGGGTACTAGGGAGATAAGCTCGTCAGAACAGAAGCCATGAAAGTATTTGTAGAAAGACAGAGGGAAGCCACAACGTGTCGGTGAGAAAGTAACTGAAGTCGAGTTGTGAAAATGGGAACGATTACATTGCAGAATCTTCTTTGGATTTTGGCGAGAATCCCGATATGAATAGCAGGAGCACCCGACCAGATATGGTAACAGTATTCGATGCACAGACGAGTACTAGATTTGTATATGTGCCAGATTCTGACGAGAAAATCTCTTTAGGGTAAACTTATGTTTCGTAGATATACAGTTTGTAGATGGTCTATCGTCGGTGTTCTTTGTGTTGGTATAAACCTATTTCTTTAAGGAAGGACATTATGATAACATTTACAGTATTTTCAAATAGGTTTCTCATGTTTTCATTGTAGTATTTGTGTCTTACACGGGCTAAGCAAGTACATTCAGTTAAAATGTGGTTCACTCTAAGATATTCAATGTAAAGTGTTGATATCAATCTATCACACTCATTATGATAAAAAGCAAATCAAAATATAATGCATAAGATTTTTTTAAATGTTGTCTATTATGAAATATAATATTTCAATTTCATGTCCTGAATCAATTTTATTCCACTTTTAAGCTTAATTAATATTTTAGATACTTTTTGTTATTTAATCTGCTCATATTTCAAAATGCTATAATACAAAAATCATATATTCTGTCCATATTTGGTTTGGTTGTTTTTGTTTAGCGGCATATCAACACCTATGGGTTATTTAATGCCGATATCTAAATATTTTGTACACAATTTTATAGCTTGAACTATATTTTGTACATAAATTTATGCTTTCACGATAAAAATATATTTTGTTAATAGTTCATTATAGGTGTTCTGTGTGTTGGTATAAACCTATTTATTTAAGAAAGGACATTATGATAACAGTTACAGTATTTTTAAATAGGTTTCTCATATTTTCATTGTAGTATTTGTATTTTACACAGGCTAAGCAACTACATTCAGAAAAAAAAAAGTTTCTTTTTTTCTTGTATCATTTCACACTCAGTAACCACCCCTGTTTCTTAGCGGCTTTATTACCTTGCTCGGGAGGAACACACACACAGATATATATATATATATATATATATATATATATATGTGTGTGTGTGTGTGTGTGTGTGTGTGTGTGTGTGTGTGTGTGTGTGTGATGAAAAAAAGAGGAAACTTAATTAATAACACGTTTTTTCGCCAGAGAGCGTATACTCTTGTTGGCTTCCTCAGGTTAGAATGAAAGAAAAAGAAAACTGTGTGAGGAAGTTGTCTAGGCATTTCTGAGGATAATTATGAATCATAAATATAATTACTTTAAATTACCTTAGCTTATCACTACACAAGGTCCAAACATAGGAGAGTGTTTGTCCACATGTTTGTTTAGTTATTTATCTACATGCATATTAGACTCATTTAGTGTCGTTGAATTTTAGGTCAGGGACTGTTTATATATATATATATATATATATATATATATATATATATATATATATATGTATGTGTGTGTGTGTGTGTGTGCATAAATTAATGCATGTTAAGAGAGAAGAAATGAGAAAGTAATATTTTGAAACTGGCAATCAAATTCAATCATTCCTGATTTAAACAAAGATTGGGAAGCTTCTGTGAATTCTTTTCATCCAAAAAATACCCAAATATTAGAGTCATTCTGTAAAAATGCATTTGATGCTCCATTCCTGTTGTTTCTGAACGAGGGAAACGTATGCAAGTGTAGTAGTCGCTGGAATCTTTTTGTTGATCGTAGCAAACGTTGCACATCAATGAATTCTATTATCTTTTGTGCGTTTGTTAAAAATACATTTGTCTATAGGACAAGGTTGATTAATTCGATTTAACCGTTTTTTTATTTATTAAAAAAAATCCGCTAAAAGAATTGGAGAAAAAATAAACAGTAGTTGCAATGACTTTGCTAAAATACTGAAGTCAGATATAGTAAAAGCGTTACTGCATTTATTTAGAGATATTTTAACATATTTTCATTAAAAGGGCTGGAATTTATTATGAATTTATTTTTAGTTAACTCGAGGAAGCTATACATTTTTTTAAAATAAGTAATTTGGAGGGATTCAAGCTGACACTGCTGTTAAATATAGAGTCCATGATATGTTTCTCTTTCTTCGGAATAATGGAAACCCAACCATTTTTTAGTGTTATTTGTTTAAAAAACCATGTCCTTTACAGGTTTCAAACATTTCCAACGGAACGTAAGATTTATAAGAAGAAAGATAGGATAAAAAGAAAAAAATCTCAGGATCTGTATTAGTGTCGAATTTTGTAATAAATAAATCTTGCAATATTTGTTAAAGCCAAAAAGAAAATGAAAATGAAAGTGAATTTGTAACCGCTATTTTGCCTTATTTTAATTTTTTTTTTCTTTTCTTGATGTTGTTCTTTCAAAATAGCTTGATAGCAAGTATCGATCGAACGGGTTTCCTAAGAAACAAAAAACGATAAATTTATGCAGAGAGAAAAATCGACCGTTTGAATATATCTATACATTATTTAGACCTAGAAACCAATTTTTATACATCTCCTGATATTTTTATGATAAAAGTAATGTATGACTGATGCAAAATCCTAAAAATGCACATCCCTAATTTATAATAATCACACACACACTTATATTAACGCCTTTGTTTTATAGCTTTACACTGATTATAAGCCGCCTTTATATATATATATACAGAAACCGATGGCGCTAATTAATCACATGCTAATTTAGAAAAAAGTAATAATTTTTTTTTTCTTTTTAAACAAAATTAAAAATTAAATATTAATAATTCATAAATATTTTATTAAAAGAATAGAATATCTTCAGATTAAGTATTGTTGCAGAAATATACTGATTCAACATATATACATGCATAAATATATATATCTGACTGTTTTCTTATTTTACTTTTCATTTTAAAATGTGAATTTAATAATAATAATAATAATAATAATAATAATAATAATAATAACAATAATAATAAAAGCTTTATCTACGAAAACTGAATCTTAGGTCTCTGGTTGGGACCTGGATGGAAATCTGTATGCAACAGAAATCAGAAGATATAATAATAATAATAATAATAATAATAATAATAATAATAATAACAAGCAGAAGAATTAATGGGCGCATATTATAGGTTGAATTTAATGACACTTATCTGATTGAATTCTTTTCACACACACATATCTTTGTATGTGTGAAAACAATTGAATATATATATATATATATATATATATAACTAGATAGAAGCCAAATGAAAATACACAAGAAAGAGGCCAGCAGGTGATATATTCATTCAAGAATTGAATTAAAGAAAGATTACCTGTTGGGCATACATGTTATTGTTATTCATGAGGATGTTGCTGGTACCAACTGTTTCTCCTTAAGCTTTTTTTTTTTTGTCAGATAATCTGTGGCACACGTTCGTCCTTATATAAGTCACCCTTTGCTGGAGACTATACAATAAATAATAGCAGCTGATAAATCACCGGACAAGCAGGACACTTATTGTTTGACGTTTGCTTTAAGCGTCTGTCCAATTTAAGCCATCAGTCTTGCTGTTTTTTACTTTGTTTTAGAAGTATCGTCCCTTTAAATTTATGGTTTGTTTCTTTCTCGTTTCGTGCCCTTCTCCTCTTTCTTTTTGTATTTGTATTCGATGTATCATCAAACCGGGTCCCAACCACTTTATTTCTTCGCTGTCTCTAATGCTGATATCAGTGTTACTACTCCCACTACTTCTATCATAGATTTTGGTTTGCCTTTTCTTTCGTCGTGTCTGCTGCTACAATCACTACGGTTGCGCTTGTTAATCATCACTACGTCACTAAACAGAAAGAAGGGTTATTGATTTGGAAGACAGCGAGACTTCAAGGAGATCGTTCTTACTAGAGAGATAGGTGCGGGTAAAGAGAATTGCAGACGGGTACGAAAGGCAACAGACAAGAAAGGCACAGAATCGAATGATATAAAAAAGCTTAATTTGATCTGATATTTTTATAAGCTTTTGAAAATATTCCCCACCAAAGAAACACGTATATTGCATATATATATATATATATATATATATATATATATATCGTGAATGTTTTTTGAAAATCTATGACAAAGTGAAAAAATTACGTTTGACGTGTATTATATATATATATATATATATATATATATATATATGCTGAATATTTTAGGGAAATCTCTTACAAAGTGGCGAAAAAATTTACGTATGACATGTTTGTTAATTTAGGACTTCATCAGACGAAAGCAATGTTCGCGTTGATGTGATTATGATTGATGTAATAAGGGGATTCGAAGCTGAAATTAAAAAATTGAAATTAAAAGCAACACGATGCATTAGCTGGTCGCCGTAAAGTGCCTGGCCACAATTTGAAAATAAAATGGTATACCAATGACTAGGGAAAGCAATTAACTAAGATGAACTTAAATATTTTTCGTAAAAAACGACCGACAAGGAAGATTTTATTTATTTTTGATCAAATTTTTCCAGTATTCTTACATATTTTATTCCTGTTGAAAATAAGGAGTGAAAATAGATTAAGAAAAGATTCTGAATGTTTCTGAACAGGTTTACATTACTTTTCTCCTTCGAAAAGGAAACATGTAAGAATACTGTAAAAGTTAAATCAAAAATTAATAAAATCTTCCTCGTTGGTCGTTTTTAACGAAACATGTTTAAATAAAAGATTGCTGCCTAAATTAACATTAAAATGAACTTGTAAAGAAAATGCTTTAATCAGTAAATGTTGAATATTTAATAAGCAAACTGATAAAAAACATTAAAAAAAAGAAACTAAATGAAATTAGGTAAAATTTGTGGTGCAGTGGATATCGGCTCGGAACAAGAAATTGGGGAGCCGAGTTTGAATTCATTGCATTCACTTACGCGCAAATACCCTTGGAAAGGTATTAATCCGTCTCTTCCTTCCAGTTATGGGTTAAATAACAGGACAGACTGGGTTCTATAGCCTTGGCTGGCAACCAGTCTACCGCAGAAAGCAATGGCAACCTGCTGTGGGATAATCTTTTGCTCAGTCAGTCATGTCTCGAAAGAGACATGATTGCCCAAGCGTGTTTCACGTATGGCACTTAACTGACATATACCCAAGTAATATTTTAAAAAAAAAATTTTAGCGTCCCTTCTCCTCCAGGCGCATGTGTAATAACATCAACCTAAACCACATTTTAGTCCAATGAATTTGTGTCTATGTTCTTACAACGTTTCCCTGTTGTTGGCACAGCTTCTGTCATCACAATATGGGATATTGAATAACAAAGACATTGTTATATTGTTGTATTGTCATCACAATATGGGATATTGAATAACAAAGACATTGTTATATTGTTGTATTGTCATCACAATATGGGATATTGAATAACAAAGACATTGTTATATTGTTGTATTGTCATCACAATATGGGATATTGAATAACAAAGACAATTAAAACAAAAAAGAAAAAAAAGAAGTAATCTACATGAAATTGGCTTGGTTATAAAGCCCAAAATACATACAAAATAAAAATAAAAAAATTTTTTGTAAGTTTAAAATTTCTAAAATTTCTCACATTTATGCCCATGTTTCGTCGCCGCATCAACGTAAATAAATCTAAAGTCCTAAATGAAGTATTAAAGAATTAAAGAGTTTATATATATATATTGTATCGAGGCAGCAGATAATTTTCTAAACATATACTGTTAAATATAAGATTAGGCAATGAATATCTAATATTTTTAATCTCGAGCCGTTTTAAGCATCGTATTTTGGCTTTAATTTTAGGTGAAAATAAAGACAAAAATTCTCCAACATTTGGATATTTTTTTTATTACGTTGGTTCTAAGCTTTCGGCTCACATGAGCCATCTTCAGAGAGGTTACAGGGGCGTTAACATAAAAACATCCACCATCAAAGACGATTTTATCTTGTGTTGATATAAAACTTTGCTAAGCAACGATAACAATTACCAAAGAGCAAAGGCAGTTCGTAAATTTGTAATGAATCACTCAGACACACAATAAAAAGAACCTTCAGATATTGGAGGCCATCTAGATTAAATTAAAACAACCCACATTTAATAAATCACGTTTATATCTGGTCATAACATATTACATTGCATTTAAATTCATGTTTCTGTTAACATTTCGTGCTCTCGTGCGGTGTGACATCATAGAACCGCATTACAATATATATATATATATATATATATATAATATCTTATTCTACGTCTAAAGCACGACTCAGAGTTTCATGCACTACGCAATCAATATGTGTGTATTATGAACTGACCAATTTTGGATTAGTTCAATCCAAACAACCCACACTTAATAGAATCACGTGTAATCTGGTCATAACACATAACATTGTATTTAAATATATGGTTCTGTTAACATTTCGAGCTCTCACGCGGTGTGACGTCATAGAACCGCATTAAAAATTTACAAATTGCATTTGCTATTTGGCAACTGTTATCGATGTTTAGCAAAGTTTTATGTCAATACAAGATAAATTCATCTCTGATGGTGGATGTTTTTATATTAACGTTCCTGTAACCTCTGTGAAGATGGCTCATGTGAGTCGAAAGCTTCAAACCAACATAATAAAAAATTATCCAAATGTTGGAGAATTTTGTCTTGATTTTCACCTGAAATTAAAGCCAAAATATGATGTTTAGGACGGCTCGTGATTAACCATAATAGACATTCATTGTCTCTTATATTTAACAATATATGTTTAGAAAATTATCTGCTGCCTTGATACACTATATATATATATATATATATATATATATATATATATATATATATATATATATATATATTCATTTGTAAACGAGTTGTTACGCGACCTAGGTTTTTCCATGAAGCGAATTGCATAACTGATTTTACTGTTTTTTTTTTTTGTTTTGTTTTTTTGGGGTTTTTTTAAGAACGCTCACGTAACGGGGCTTTTTATAAACTGCAATTTTTAAAATTAGAAGAAGTCATAACGTTTTCATCCATGGTTGTATGACTCTTATAGTTATTTTATGGTATGATGACACTTACCCATAAATTCTCTTCTTTCATTCAGTAATCCCTTTTTGTTTTGTTCAATCACAGATCTACATTTAAACTAGAAAACTTTAAAAAATATACAGAATTGTCTAGCCACGGTTGGAATCTGAAATTAAAATGTGGAATAGACCCAGACATAACGTGGAGTATAGTGAAAACAGCCAAGCCTTACGACGGTAGTAAAATACGTAGACTTTGCCAAGAAGATAGCTCATTCTCATTCCCAAACAAAAATGAATTACTGAAGGAAAGAACAGAAAATATGATTAAGTGTCATCGGCGAACGGCATCATTCCAAAGGAAAATGCACACCGGAAGAAAAACGTGTGGATCACCGAAGAGATTATTGACCTGATGTAAAAGAGACAGAAAACAACACCAAGATATGGAACGGAATACAAGAGACTACACAACGAAATACCGAGCAAATGTACACAGGCTAAAGAAAGATAATAACAAATGCGCCGTAGTGCAGAGACGGAACACAACAAATAATGGAGACATGCATAAAAAATAAAGGAACTAACAGGGCAAAGGACTTGCTCAGCAAAAAGAAAAATACTTCAGAGTCTGGACGACTACATCGGGATCTCCTCCACAAGAGAGAGCAACCTGCAATGCACAAAATTAAGGATTGACCAGAAATATTAAAAACCGAAGTGGAAACGGCAATGGCCAAATTGAAGAGAAGCAAAGCGGGTCCAGACGGGATTGTAATAGAGATGTTGATGTCCTTAGAAGGCTTTGGCGTAGACAGACTAACAGAAATAATAAACGAAATCTACAACAGCGGCAATATACCGGAGGAACTAAGCAGATCAATCTTCATAACACTACCTAAGAATCCAGGTGCAAAGGAATGTGAGCTCCATCGAACAATCAGTTTAATGAGCCACATAACGAAACTCATCATCCGGATTCTGATGAACAGAGCGAGCAGCAGAATCGGTCCAGAGATAAGACAAGAACGATGTGAGTTCGTTAAAGATACTGGAACGAGGAATGCGATATTCATGCTCATAATGCTATCTGAACGAGCAATACAAATGCAGAAGGACCTTTATCTGTGCTTTATAGACTATGCAAAGGTATGCGACAACGTACAACACAAGGACAATAGAGATGCTCGACAACCTCGACATTTTCGAAAAAGACTTTAGGAAAATCAAAAATCTATATTGGCAGCAAACCGCTTGTG
Source organism: Ascarosepion bandense (assembly GCA_037127315.1). Taxonomy (NCBI): domain Eukaryota; kingdom Metazoa; phylum Mollusca; class Cephalopoda; order Sepiida; family Sepiidae; genus Ascarosepion; species Ascarosepion bandense. The sequence goes on along the minus strand of JBBBDQ010001359.1, from coordinate 2,180,216 downwards.
TACGGATAGGAAGTGAACTCAGCAAGTATGTAAAAATAGAAAGGGGAATATGACAAGGATGTGTTTTTTCACCGGAACTTTTCAACCTGTACAGCGAAGCAATCATGAGAGAATTAAAGCCTTGCCAGGATTCGTCATTGGCGGCCACAATCTCAACAATATCAGATAGGTGGATGACATGGTGCTGATAGCAGACACGGAAAGGAAAATGCAGGACAGAAGGTAGCAAAAGAAAGTGAGAAGAAAGGACTGAGCATAAACTTAAAGAAAACTGACTGTATGGTCATGAGTAAAAAGAGGAGCCCAATATGCCAACTACAAGTCAGTGAAACTAAAATAAAACCAGTAAACAACAACGAATACCTGGGAAGTATTTTGATAGAGGATGAAAAGTGCAACATGGAGATCCAAAGACGCATTTCAGAAGCTAACCAGAGTACCGAAAGACAAGAAAATAACATTAGAAACAAAAAAGCTGTATTGCTATGTGATATCTGTCTTTCTGTATGGAAGTGAACGCTGGACGATCTCATCAAGGATGAAGGAGAGGCTTGAGGCAGCAGATATGTTGTTTTACAAAAGGATGCTGAGGGTTCCATGGACGGAGCACGTGTGCAATGATGAGGTGTTGGAAAGGATGCAAACAAGAAGAAAACTCATACTAAATACCAAGAGACAAATGAGATTCCTGGGACAGGTAATGAGGAAGGCGGGCCTAGAGAACTTAATACTCACAGGTCGGATAAAGGATAAGAGAGACAAGGGAAAACAGCGCGAGACGTACTTGTTACTTCTGAGCAAATGGATAGGCGGAGCGTGGCTTAGGGATACCAAGATAAAAATATTCAGAGCGACAAGAGATAGAGCCATGGAAGTGGAAGTCCGTGATCGTCTACGTCCTGAAAGCACACGGCACATGAAAAAGAAGTAATAATACTATAAAATGCTTGTGATTTTGAAAATTGCGTGTCCAAAAACAATTACAGTTATGTGAGCGTCCTTAAAAACGGTAAAATCATTTATTGTAAATCGCCTGACGACACCACATGGCAGAAACCTAGGTCGCGTAATAACTCGTTTACAAATTAAAAATATTCAAAAGTTCTACAATATAACTGTATTGAACACTTTTTACTACAACTGTGTACTGGTCTAATTTAATTTTGACCAAAAACTAAGTAATTAAATAATTATATATATATATATATATATATATATATATATATATATATATAATACTTAATTAATGATAGATTGATAAATCAAATAGATAAATAGTTTGTCACTTAATTGAGCAGAGTCATGTTGAATTTGAATTTTTGTGAAGGCACAGGCATAGTTATGATGTCCTCAGGGCTTTTTTTTTCAATCTGCTGAGGCATGAGGAATGATAATCCATTAAAAATAATGTTTAAGCAAATTATATATATATATATATATATATATATATATATATATATATATATATATCTTATTTGTTTAAGCATATTTAATGCATACACGTATCTGAGTAGATACTATGTTTTTTTCTTATAATTAAACAGTATATTTATTTACATCTAGTGGCCTGAATATTGGAGAAGTCTTGTTAGAAAAATATACGGCCTCGAGATGACTTAGGAGTTTTCTTAAACTCTTCTGACAGATCCTCTTATTTAAATTGGTGAATGCTTGTCTTCGGTTCATCCCTCAGCATAAGTTGTTCACTCAGGTCCAGTGCCGTATAAAAAAGGTCGAAAAGAGAAGAAACGAGAAGGTAAATAAGTATAGAAAAGAGGTAGAATTAAGGGTTGGAGACTATCTCAAAATTCACTTAAGGGAAGGGAAACTAGACCAGAGATGTAGGCCCTATTACAGAATAGTGGAACAAACCGGACCGGTATTATTTGTGGTCTGGGATTAAATGACAGGTCGTACGAGGAGAGCCTATGCCAATGATGTGAATTTAGCAGAAACAGCTGAATAGAGAATAGATGAGCCTAAGAAAAAGAAGGCCAAAACGAGTAAAGCAACTATAGTGTAGCCAGAGGATATGAAAACACACGAAGACTCTGGGGATGAAAAAAACCTTGAGGTAAGAAACCAGCAAGTGGTAACTAGGCATAGCCAGCTGGCTGGAGCGACCTGTGTGCTACCGCACGATGGCTCTAGACTCGTCCAACATCCCTGCGGGGAAAGAAAACTGACTACTAAAAGGAAAACAAACCTTAGTGAAAACGACCAGGGCAGTGGTCGGGAACTCCGCAATGTTGGAGGAGAATCAAACGAGAGAGAGAAGGAAGATGAACTATCCCTCTCTCCACTCTAAGAGTGACTGAGAGAAGTTGAACCATAATTAACCCCTGACGAAAGGTTAGAAGGGCAGACAACAAAGAAGAGGCTAGGTCAAAGTTTGAACCCGAATGACCTCTGAAACAAAGACAAAAAAAACTTTTAAAAAATACCCAAACCCTCGTAAGAAGATAAGGTAATGAAAACTGAGGTGGGTGGGTTCGGTGTTGATGCGCAACAACGCCGAGCTCTTCGTTATATACTCTTTAATTTTAAAAAGAAGCTCGTTGTTAGAGTTTAGGAGGTGTGGCTCGTAGGTTATGAAGGTTATGAATTTACCTGTCAATTCTGTTTCCAGGCAGTATACTGGCCAGATGCGTGTCCGGCAGCGCCATTGATAATGACATCCAACCTTCGGGGCAGGAGGGCCGATTACCTGTCTAAAATTCAACAAACCTAATAGATGGGAATCGAAACTAAGGAATGTTTGTAAGTGTGAACGAAAGAGATATAGATGCATAAAGGAATAAAAACTGGGATATCTTGTTGCTTTGTAGAGATGGCCGGCACAAAAAGGTGGATGCTACTAACAATGATGATAGCAGATTGGAAACAGCCAAGATACGATTTTCAAGAAAATGAGAGAAGTAATAATAACTAGATGAAAGTGACTGGCCACCTTCGTGATCGATCTAAACCAGTGTTTCCCAACCTTTTTGGCCATGCCCCACCTAATCACCTCTAGGATCCTGATGTCCCCCCTCCCATATGTTGATATATAATTCTTATGTAAAAAGTGAACTCCGTTTTAGGTGATGCTTAAAACACCAATACTTTGATTTAAGCTTTTATTTTAAACTTAAAAATTAAAGTTTGTTTAAGGCTCAAACTACCTTAAAGCCTTAAGGTGACTTAAACAAACTTAAAAACAACATGACATCCATGAAAAACAAAAAATAAATAAAAGACAATTAAAGTTCTAAGCAAGAAATTACCAAAAAATAAAATATTAGGGATTGTACTTAAGCACAGAATATACGAAGGATTTGGAAACTTTGCAAAATGAAGTTCTAAAATTATTTTAAAATGGAAGTTATTCACCAGGTGGCAGTGCAATCGATGGTAATTTAAAAATCCAAGACAAATGATGAATGAAATTTATGTAACATTTCTAAATTTTTATTTATTGGAATGTTAGGGCTAATAGATCACAAGAACAAAGAATTTTATTAGCAAAACACCTAACAATCGAATTGCCCCCTAAATAATCCAATTGCTCCCCCTGTGGGGTGTATGCCCAACGTTGAGAATCACCAATCTAAACTCATATGAGGTATTGCTAAGCAAATTGGAGAGTGAAATAAAATGATTAGGCCCAGTCAGGTCAAAAGTGGCTGAGAATTACCCAACAGGGTAATCTTTAGGGTTGGGACATAACCATGATAGAAGAACAATATAAGGAGATGAAAAATTACTTGAAGGGAATTGAATTATTACAAACTCGAAAGAAAAGAGCAATAGTCTCTATTGTAGAAAAGGTATTGGATGTTTTCTTTGGGACAGTAACGGAAGATGAAGTTAGAGTCATAAAACGAAGACTGGGAGAGTTGGAGAAAAATCAATGAGTCCTAGCCAAGGTAGCAAAAAATAGCGTATCAATATTGAATGTTACAAGGCTGGAGCTAACGAAGAATAGAGTGAAAATAAATTAGCTGACCACTAAGGGAGCTAAGAAATAGCTAATACAACTGAGGAGTTAATGAACAAGGTACAGGAATTAAAAAAGTTTATACAATAATATTAACAGTTGACAGCTATCCTTAACAAAATACGACAAGCTAGCCAGTCCATAACGATTTTACTAAGGCACGTGAGGTCTGAGTTAGACATGTTGTCCTTGGGTTACTTGTCCACAAGTATAGTGACCCATGGATATTTAAGAGAATTGTTAATCAAGATACAAACAGAATTATCTCAACGTTTGAGTTTACCGGTGGACCCCTCTCAGAAATTATTAAAATATCATAGTGCCCTGTGTTGTATAACTTTGTTGGGGGATAACAAATTATTGGTTGTGGTGTCCATACCGTTATTGGACAGGAACAGTTGCTCGAGATAAATCGGGTTATAAATTTAATTATTCGTATCCCCGACCAAAAGATGGCTTGGCGGCAATAGCCGGATACCAAGTTGCAACAGGGCATATTGCTATGAATGCGGCATAGACAAAGTTTATGATGTTAGCAACAGAAGAAGCTAGAAATGGTAGAAACGATTTCCTGTGAACATGTACCTCACTGAGTTTTATCTATCGGACCAGTGAACATCAACTCTGTATACTTGAATTATTTCAAGATAATAGAAAGAAAGTTGAGGAATATTGTCAGATCGAGATATTAATTGGTACTGTCCTACCGCAAGCATTCAGCATAACTAATGAAGTTTGGGTATGATACGACCCCTAGATGAGTCCAGTCAACCTTTCTGAGCTTCGGCCGATTCCGCCAACGTTATGTTGTTGATCACAGATTAGTCAAAGCAGAATTACATGTTGTCACTTGACGAGGCTAGCTCACACATGCGGTGGATTGGTTTATAATGAAAACCAAATTTAAGATCGCAACAATACGGTGGAGATTTATATATATGTATATATATCGAATAAATACAAGATTACAAGCAAGTTAAAGTTAAGTGATGAAAAAATATCAGTTGGCTGGTATTTCAGTAGCACGATAATATTCGGGTCCCATTACCTCACAGAACCAACCATGATTTATTCAACTTCCAGCTGGTTGAATTTGGACTGACCATCTCTTCAATATTTCTCTCTCATGGCAGGTTATTTCAGCTTGTCTGCGTCAATTCATCGCTAGTCCCTACTCACTGAATTTCGTTTTTCACCCCAGTTTTATCAAGAAGACGAAAAACCGGGGTGTTGAAGTTAGGGACTGAATTGCTGTTTCCTCCTCCCTATATACGTTATAGCATCTCTAAATGTAAGTAATACTATTTAAACATTTCGACTTACAATAGAAGGGGAGGAAACTTATTCCCTGTTATTGTTTGCTTGTTTCTATCAGCTGTCTTGGTAATCAATAAAAAGGAATTCCTCAAGGCCCTATTTTGACCTAGCTTCCCATATCATCAAAACCCATTTGACAATATTTTGACTATACTTAAGTAACTAGCTTTTATAAATTCGCTTACTTCTCCCGATAAAAGCAATTCTGCACCCAGTGAATCCGAATTTGTGTTTTCCACTTTTTTATCACTTCGACTACTTTTCCCGACCAAAATAATTGTACTCTTCAACTTTTAGAAAAATCTCTTCTTATCTTGAAAATCGCCTAAAATTAATACCAGCCATCTGAAAATAGGTTTACAGGGTAGTGGTCGCTCAGAAACCCATTGCTCTTTCCAAGGTATGTGAAGGAGAACACACTAAGACGCTGAGGGTGAGACCACCATTAACCCTGACACAATTACTTCTGAGGAGTTCTGCAATCGACATGTCTAACCCTAACCATCTCCATACCCTCATATTACCAGGTTGAAGGGAATTTTGAAGAAGAAAACTCAATAATGGAGTCGGCTGACAAAATCTTAAATAACTGCACACAGTCATTGGAGCCAGTAACGAACAAATACCCCAAGGTCACAATAGAGCAAATACCGGAGTTATTAAAGCCAATAAATAAAATGAGACACATACTTAACCACACCCACACACACACCTGAAAAAAGTTATGAAAAGATGAACATTTAAAGAACATCACACGCATATATAAAAAGGAAAAATAAAGACCTGTTGTTATTCCTGTTAAAAGGGATGTGAACCCTATGTTTTAATAAAGAGACTGTTGCCACATGAAAAATAAGAGAAAAAAAAAGTAAGTTTGCATGTTATTGCATGAAATTAAAAGAAAGACATTTTTACCTTATTGCATGAAATTAAAAGGATATTTTTACATTATTGCAGGGAATTAAAGAAAGGACATTTTTACATTTGCATAGGATTAGAAGAAAGACATTTCTATTGTGCATGGAAATTGTTTTCTTATTAATATTGCTTAAAACTAATACGTACAATGCATGACTGCATGGAAATCGTTTTTTTATTTGGGGGCTGTAGCCTAAAAATGAATACGCATGCTAAATAGTATAACTAGCAGTTGTAGTGTCATTTATTTAATAAATGACAGGTGACAATGGGAGTGATGTAACCCTATTTCCATATGGCTGGTATTAATATTTTATTACTTTTAAAGATAAGATGAGATTTCTCTAAAATTGGAGAATACAATAATATTGTAGGGAAAAGTAACTGAATTGATAAAATTCGAGAATACAATTATTTCTGCCGGGAAGAGTAACTGAATTGATTGAATCCGAGTAAAACGATTTTAGTCTTAATATTTTCATCCTGTTTTGACAAAGTGTGACCCTAGGTCAAAATTGGACTGTGAAAATTTCCTGTCCTGGGCTACTGGAAACGGACAGACAAATGATAACAGAGAGTGAGTTCACTTCTCCTTATTAGTGAAGGGCTCAGAGTCTCAGTCAAAATGGATAACTGATAGTGTTTTCATTTCGAGCTAGTAAGTGTAATACAGTGGGAGAAAATTGAACCCGCTTTGACTACACTTTACTACCCTAGTTTTATGCTTGTTTAATAAAACCAAGGTGGAAGACAAAATTAGGTTAGTTGGGGGCCAGTGGTTTGAATGAGACGGTAGAAAGAAATTGTCGGGGCCAGTGATTTGAATAAGACCGTCGAACTGAGATTGAAGAGATGCTAAAAGACGATTGAGTAAACATCGACTCCAAGAATATTGTTTTTGAATGTATTTGTGAAATACCAGCCGACTGTTGAGTGTCACCGGCTTTGACTTACTTATTATTGTATATATAATCGATAAATAAATATTGTCGTGGACCCGGTTAATAAGTCCAGCAAGAAATATTACAAACACCAAAATAGGAAATAACGATATACATATATTAAGCACAGCAAAATACAAATACGTAAAACTCTGTTAGTAGAACAAATAAATACGTGTTAGGAAGTAATACAGTAATTTGGACTCGCAATGGTAATACGATAGCAGTCTTGGCTACCGCTTTCTGCTGATCTGCTGATCTTTCTCACCTTCTGCTTATCTCACTAATCTGAGCTCTCCTCTTGTGAGGGGAAGTATATATAGTTGTAAAAAGAGTTCAATCCGTTGTAAGAGGTATTGCATGACACACCCTCCCAAGTTTTTTCTTTATGTAGAGGTCTTTTAATATTTTTCTTTTGTGATTTATCATCAAAAGGTCGGTGAACTTCCTTTTCCTACTAGATTTTCTAGTTTCAGGTACTGTTTGGGGTCTTTGTAAGTCGAATGTATCAAAGATTCTGTCCATAGTTTCTTCTTCTTGCGGTGGTGTGTTGGTTTCTTTCAATCGCCATTTCCTTATTTAGTTTATGTGCCTTCTGGGTGTGTATTCTGGTCTTTGAATCATGTATAGCATATTTCTGATCCTATCAGTTATTGTACCGCTTTCACAATAGGACGTATTGTTTTTAAACATTTTATAATATACTCTTTCTCCTGGTCTGAAGGTCCTCTTTTGTACGAATGACGTTGGCTGATTTTCTTCTTTTTATTTTTTGTTTTGTCGAATACAGATTTTATTTTTCTCGTAAACATCACCTCTGCCGATGACAGTCCAGATGGTGTTTTGTTGTTCGAGGTGATCCTATACACCTGTAGAAACTGTTGCAGTGCTTTCTCTGTTGGTATCCCGTATGCCTTTTCTTAACGCTCTTTTTAGGGTGTCAACAAATCTCTCAGCTTGACCATTCGAACGTGGGTGGTACGGGGGAGTTTTTATGTGGTTAACTTGGAACATCTCACAAAACCCCTGGAAGTCTGTGGACGTGAAATGCGTTCTGTTGTCTGTTACCAGAAAATCCACTACCCCGAACCTTGCGAACAGTTCATGTAGGCAGTTTATTGTGTTTTCTGCCGTCGAATACTTGTAGCGAAAATCTTCTGGCTACTTGATTTAGCTGTCTACTGTGATCAAATAATAAAATCCGTCTATAGGTCCCGCATAATCTACGTGTATCCTCGACCATGGTCTATCCGTTTTCAGCCAAGGTTTTTATATCATTGGGGGTGCCCTGGCAGCTAGGGAGCAACCCTTACATTTTTCTACCATTAGCATAATATCTTTGTCCATGTTCTTCCAATAAACCTAGCTTCTCATTAGAGCTTTCATACGATTTTTCCTAGGGTGTCCCATATGGAAATGACAAATATATATAAAAAACTACACTCGAGGCATTGCAGTGTTGTGATTATATTCAGTACCGCGGATCGTGTAAACCCGGTCTTATCAATATACTCGACCCCTTTGGCTTATAAGTCGTGTTATATCTGGTGCCCACGGCGTTGCAGTGTTCTAATGATTATACACCGTATTGCGGATCGTGTAAATCCGGTCTTAACAATATACTCGGCCCTTCGCATGTCATCACTAATCTAGCCTGATGATAACGGGCAATCCTACTTTGGCTGGTCTGAGATCAAAACAAACACAACGTGGACGGACTGGTTAAGGGTCAGGAAGGATTGGTCAAGCCACGCCTCGGATACCGGGTTCTAACAGTAGGTTGCCATTATTTTCTGTGGTAGACTGATTGCCAACTAAGGCTACAGAACCCAACCTGTCATGCTATTTAACCCATAGCTGGAGAGAGAAGAGATGGATTAATACCTTTCCGAGCCTGTATTCAATGCATCACAACGCACAACCAACCTATTCTAAGCTTAAATTCATTTAGTCGGAGTATCAGAAAGACATGGATTGTTAGAGTAGTTGCCATGAAAGTATTTGTAGAAAGGACAGAGGAAAACCTCGCCACGTTGGTGAGAAAGGAACTGAAACCGAGGTCAGGATCTATTATATTGCAGATTCTTTTCTTTGGATTTTGTCAAGAATCTTGAAATATACAGCAGAAGCACCAGAACAGATATGGCAATAATATTCAATACACGGACTAATGCCAGATTTGTAAATGTGCAAGATTGCTTCTGACTAGAAAATGTTTCTAGCACGACACAGTAATCCAACTGTCTTTCATTAGATGCAGCTATTCATTCGATAAAGGCGCTTCACTTGATGTTAGAGAAAAACGTGAGGCCGAGGAGTAGCGTGTCGTTTTCCCGGAGTTTAGCATCAGTCATGCTGATTGCAGTCAGTAAAGGTTATCTCTGGTGATTTTGTGGGAGTCTGGCTATAACCTTTCATCATCTCTATTATCTATAAATAAACATTTTTTTCTTTGCATGAACAAATTTGTTCTGAACCTGCGCAATGGACCCGAGCTTAAGCGTAAATTTAAAAATAAAATAAAAGGCATTTATAAAATCAGTCAGTCAGTTACGGACCATACGTGATACACGCTTGGGTGATCATGTCTAGAAAAAACATAACTGCCTAGGCAGAAGATTATCTTGTAAGAGTTTAGCTTTTATTTCTGTGGTAGACTGGTTGCCAACCAAGGCTATAGCACCCAATCTGTCCTGCTATTCAATTCTTTTTATCCAGACCAGTCAGTTAAGTGCCATACGTGATACTCGCTTGGGTGATCATGTCTCGAAAGATACATGACTGACTAGGAAGAAGATTTTCCTGTAAGTGTTTAGCTTTTATTTCTAATTTATACTGATTGCCAACCAAGGCTATAGCACCCAATCGATACTGCTATTCAATTCTTTTTATCCAGACCAGTCAGTTAAGTGCCATACGTGATACACGCTTGGGTAATCATGTCTCGAAAGAGACATGACTGACTAGCAGAAGATTATCCTGTAAGTGTTTAGCTTTTATTTCTGTGGTAGACTGGTTGCCAACCAAGGCTATAGCACCCAATCTAGCCTGCTATTCAATTCTTTTTATCCAGAGGCTGTAACCACTGCCCCACAACGTGCATCCGTAAATTCGATTCATCAAAAGAAGCAACTCTATAATTTGTTTTCATTGTCATCAATGATTTCAGACAGAATTCTCCAAGAGAGTACTTTATAAGTAAGGTAGTCGTCTGTGTAGCGTCAGCATTTTGTTAAAATTGCCTCTGCTGGAATTAAAAAGTGCAGTTTGAAGAAAGATAATCAAATACTCACGTCACTTTTTGATGACTTGTTGTCAGAAATGTCTTTATTGTTTTCTAAACTGGCTGCAAAGACAAAAGAGAAACGAATTCTTCAGAATGAAAAGAAAAATTAGTAGACTAATACAGGTTCTATGGAAACACACCACTCGACTTGAACAATAACAAACGGAAGATCGCTTTTGAACTTAGGTACGTACAATCAATGTTTACCTGCAAATTCAAGCACAAATACGACTAATGTATATCGCTATTTTTAATTTTTTTTCACCCCAAGCAAAGCAATACATCTATGTAAGGGGTTACTAAATGTGAAAGAACACGAGAAAAAGAAAAAGATTATTAAGGATAGAGGAAAATAAAAGAATAGGAATTAAGAAGACAGAAGATAACAATTGACACTGAATTACATTTTTTGAAGGTAATACTCTTAAGTATAAACTCAACCAAAGTTTACCTATAAACTCAAATATAAACCTAATTTAATCAATTTTAACAGACATAAACACAACCAATTTTTACTTACAGACTCCAATAATAATATTTTTTTTAATTGATTTATCCTAAGCAAGGCAGTACTGCCACTGGTGGACAGGGGGTTACAAGTGAGAAGAACGAAAAGAAAGAGGAACAAGATTCAGGGAAATCGGGTAAAAGATAAGAAATAAGATGAGAATCAAAGAGATAAAAGAGGAAAACTGACGTTACTCTTTAAACTCTTGGTGGTTGCAGCTATCAGGAAAGCATAAGTACGGAAGGGAACTCCAAAGGCGGGAAAATGCAAGAAATGAAATTGATAGAGTCGAAGAAGCGGTTACATTTGACAGCTTTCACTGTAAAAGGGTAGGACCTAGTTGTCAGTCTAGTAGCACGAGTAAATTCGTATAGAGGTGAGAACCACGGAGATAAGTTCGTCAGAGCAGAAACTGTGAAAATGTGTGTAAAGACAGAGGAAAGCCACATCTTGACGGCGAGAAAGTGGCTGAAGTCGAGCGGCCAAATTAGGATCAATGACATTGCAGATCCTCTTTTGAATTTTGTCGAGCAACCCCAGCGGAATAGCAAGAGCGCCCGACCAGAGATGGCAACAGTATTCAATGCACGGACAAATGGTAGACATAATAATAATAATAATAATAATAATAATAATAATAATAATAATAATGAACGAATTTCGATATTAACTAATCCAACAAAATTGATATGTGGTAAAATCAGCTACCCTACCTCATTCTAATCTTTATTTTTATAAATATATTCAGGTGGTAGAATAGATAGCGGCACGGAAGGAGAAATCGGAGAGCCGAGTTTGAAGTCCACACAAGTTCTTACACGCAAATATCTCTTGGGATGAATGAATTTCTTCTCCTCCCGTCATGAAATGAATCCATTTCTTCTTAATAGAAATGGAATCTCATACCTTTAGAATGAGGTTAGCAACAACATTAGCTGAAAACGTACTTGCACAGCAGCAACGTCAAGTGTAAGAGATGCATCGCCAATACTCCTCAGGAAGTTAAAGTGAGCTGAGATCTGTTGCCCCAAAATTCACTGTATGTTTGCGGGTCTTGAGAAGAATTGTCCTGTAGACATCAGGAAATCTACGGGATTTAATGGCTGTTGTCCCTTAAATCACCGTATGCCTACGGGTCTTGAGAACAATTACCCTGTACGAGAATTGGTCGCATTTCTACCGTATATCTCCAGGGGCGTTTAGGAGTTTAGTAGTAAATAGTGGTGAGGCATGTAAAATCATCAAATCAATTTATTTTCCAGTCGACTTCCAAAGCCCGACAGTACTTCTGTAGCCCGAGGGAAACATCAATGTTGAACGTCTTTAGGGCAGAATTTAACAAGAAACAAGAATTAACAATAAAAAAAAAACGCCTCACTTTGTCTTATCTTAATATATCTGGTGTTTACTGATAGATATTGCAGTTACATAGATATAGCTGAGAAATGAAAAAACAAAACAAAAAAGGTTTCGGTTTCAGAATTATCTGACGACGCAAGAAAAGAAATCGCCAAGTGCGAGAAAACTAACAAAGAAAACAACAGATCGAGAAATATCGAAACTTGGATTTTGTTTTTGTTTTATATTTTACTTAGGTTTTTAACCGTTTCATCACAGATCAAGACGATAATGTCACTAAGACGCAAATAATTACTGGAAGAGAAATCATACAAGAAAACTTTGTTAAGGAGAAAAGACAATAAAAGAACAAACGCAAAGGCTTGCTGGGAGTGAAAGAGAATTATAAGTGAGGAGGAAGAACAATAAAAAGCATAGGCTTCAGGAAGAAAGAACAGCGATTATGGCATTAAGACGCAAGGGCTTCCTGAAAGTAAAAGAGAATGGCAAGTGAGGAGAAAGGACAATAAAAGAACGGGTTTCAGGAAGACAGAAGATTGCGATTGACGTTGAATTTGAATTTTTAAAGATAACAGGTGATAGAAAAATAAGAAACCAGAAAAGATTTCCGCGAGCGAAAAGTGCAAGAAAATAAATTATTCGAATAGAACTTATACACCTTTGTGCAAATTGATTGAAACAAAACGAATCTTCCTAGGATTTTTCACACTTTCTATGATCATGTATACGTCATCTCTTGGCATTGCTTTTCTCTCCTGACCACATTTTCCTTTATAATTTGGACTGACATAGATAGACACAAAGATAAACCCTTGTGCAAATTGATTAAAAAAAACGAATAATGTCTTCCTAGGATTTTTCACACTTTCCCTGATCATGTATACGTTATCTCTTGGCATTGTTTTTTCTCTCCTGACCACATTTTCCTTTACATTTTGGACTGACATAGATAGACAGAAAGATACATTCTTGTGCAAATTGACTGAAATAAAATGAATAATGCCTTCCTAGGATTTTTCACACTTTCCCTAAACACGTATACGTCGTCTCTTGACGCAGTTTTTCTCTTCCAGCCGCATTTTTCTTTACATTTTGGATTGATAGATCCAGTTTGTTTCTTCGCTACGCTGACAGTTGAAAGGCTGACACCAACACTATCCGCGACCTCTTTGTAAGGCTTTCCAGTGTGTTCGTGCAACGTCACAATTTTCGTACGCTTCCTTGGAATAACGTCCATCACAGACAATGGCCGTAGAATCGATAGTCGGGACAATCGTGTCTGGGTGTGATAAAATCTGATGCAATTACGAATGACGCAATATTTTTCAAGGCCAAAGAAATTTCACCTCGAAAATAGATTTATATTATTGCACACCTATGCAAATGACATCATTTGGGAAAAAATAGAAATCGATTACACCCTACCACTCCAGGGAGTCAAGAACTTGACCGTATGGCGGAAGATAGGAAGCTAAAGTAGTTGTTTCAATTAATTTACACAAAGGAGGTTGTTACAACTAGCTCAACCAACAACAAAATGGCGAAACCTGGGTGCGAATCTATTCAGTCAGTTAAGAGACATACAGGATACTCGCTTTGGAGAAAGAGACATGACTGAGTGGACAAAAGTTTTTTTAAGTAGTAGGTTGCCATTTCTTTCTGCGGTAGACTGGTTGCCAATCAAGGCTATATAACCCAATCTGTCCTGCTATTTAAACCATAGGTGGAGGGAGAAGTGACGAATTAATACCTTTCCTAAGGGTATTTGCGCGTAAATGAATGCAACGAATTCAACTGGAATTCGAACTCGGCTTTCTGACTACTCGTTCCGAGCCGATATCCACTGCACTACACACTTAAAATCGCGCAGAAGAAATATCAAAAAGGAAGGTTCATAAGAACAATTGACATGAAAATATTTATAGGAAAGATAGAGGAAGGCCATGTTACGATAGTGGAAAAGTGACTGAAGTCAAGATGCCAGGTCAGGATGGATTACATTTGAGACTGTTTTTTGGGAGTTTATCAACAATATCGAGATATATAAATGCAGACGACAATTCTACTCCTGCATCTTCTTTTCTTGCACTTCCCGCCTGTGGAACTCGCTTTCATATTCTTGCTTTCCTGACGGCTACAACACAGGAATTTAAATGCAATGTCAATACTCATCTCTTAACCACTTGACTCTAGTTCTTTCTACACCACACTGTATATCCATTTCTTTCTCTCCACCTTTGCAACTGTCATCACACCTGTATTCCCATCTTTCTCTTGCTCCTTTCTAACTGGTTCATCTTTCTCTTTACTCTCCTCCTATCTAATCTTTTTACTCTTATGCAGCACCCAGCACATCAGTGACGTTATTGCCTTGCTCGGGGTAATACGATTAAAAAAAACAGGAGAAACCAGACCAGATATGGCAGCAATATTCAATGCATTGAACGAATGGTAGATTCATAAATGTGCAAGATTGATTCTGACGAGAAAATATTTCTGGCACGATACAGTGGACCAACATTTCTAGAAGTCAACGAGGAATTGATCCAATAATATCATTTCACTTTATGTCAGTGGAAAACGTGATCTAAAGAAAAGAGATGTCTCTTAGCATCATTCATGTTGAGGGGGAGGCAGAAAAGGTTCTCTACGATAGTTAAATGATAGAAGATTTTCATTGGAGGTGCTCAAATTTAAAAGTCATTCCTTACTCCAGTTACTGAGGAGGTCATATCTAATTACTTTTTAAACACATATCCCGTGGAATGTGCGTTGTGGAGCATTGGATATCTGCTCGAAACGAGAAATCAGGGGGCCGAGTTCGAATTCCAGCCAAATTCATTGCATTCAGTTACGCGCAAATACCCTTGGGAAAGGTATAAATCCGTCTACTCCTTCCAGTTATGGGTTAAATAACAGGACAGATTGGGTTCTATAGCCTTGGTCGGCAACTAGTCTACCGCAGAAAGCAATGGCAACCTACTGCGGGATAATCTTCTGCCTAGTCAGTCATGTTTGTTTAGAGACATGATCGCCTAAGCGTGTATCATGTATGGCACTTAACTGACTGATCCGGTGGAAAAATTTTTATCTTTAGCGATACATCAGCTCTTTATGAATTTTTTCATGGCGAAATTTTACTCTTGAGAGCTTTGTAAATTTTTTTACTGATATATATAACTGGATTTTTTTTTTTTACAAAAATGTATTACTGGTATTTTTTAATTATTTTACTTTCAATTCTGCGTCATTTAGATGACAGTTTATTCATTTCATATTTTGTATATGATAAAATGAGATCTCAGTGTTATTTTCATTTTGGCTTCATTTAGAAGACAATTCATCCATCGCACCAAGTATTTCTGTTAAAATGACATGTCAGTGTTATTTTTCTTTTGGCCTTATTCTGAGTACAATTCATCCAATGCACCCTGTACATCTGTTAAAATGACAAACCAGTGTCATTTTCTTTTGGCCACGTTTTGACAAAAAATCATCCGTCGCTTTCTGTACATCTGTTAAAATGAGATATCAGTGATATTTTAATTTTGACCTCACAATTTATCCATCACACCATGTATATTTGTAAAAATGGCATATCAGTGTCATTTTAATATTGATCTCACCTAGACAGCAATTCACCAATCGGGCCCTGTATATCTGTTAAAATATATTTCAGTGTTATTTTGACTTTAACCTCCTTTTTACAATTATTCATCCATCTCACCCAGCCTTTTTGGTTTAATATGAGATACAGTGCCATTTTCATTTTGTCCTCATTTTGAAGACAATTCATTCCTTGCACCCTGTACATAATGAATGTTGTCTTGAATGGGTATGCTACCACATCCTACCGCACGAACGCTGGTGTCCTTCAGGGCTCCATCATAAGCCTGACGCTCTTTCTAATTTTCATAAAAGATATCCCAGACGTAATCAAATCCCAAGTAAACAGCTACGCAGACGACACCACAATTTACTCCCGCATCAATAAGATATCTAGCAAGGCGGACAGACATAACCACGCTACTGCTTTTGAAAAAGACCTCCACTCAATGGTGTTAAGAAGTGGCTCGTAAATTTCAACGCTTCTAAAATAAAACTCCTATTTGCCAACCATCACAGGCAATCACTCCTGCCACCCATAAGCATGGACCAAGCAAGTCTCCCTGAAAGCAATACACTGTGCCTCCTCGGCCTTACCCTATTCTCCGACCTCAAGTGGAATCATTACATTGAGCCAATAGCTAAATCCACTGCTAGGAATTTTGGGTCACTGTGTTGAGTCAGGAAGTTTTTTTAGGCCTGAATCCATTTTGCACATACAAATCAACCATCCTACCGTGCATAGTATACTGTTGTCATATCTGGTCAGGCGCCCCTGCTGTTCATTTCAGTGTTCTCGACAGGCTCCAGAGGCGAATCTGTAATGTGATTGATCCCAACCTGATCGACTCCAGCCACTTTATCATCATCGGGATGTGGCTTTCCTCTGTCTATCTCTTCCATAAATACTTTCATGGCTTCTGCTCTGACGAACTTGGGTCACTGGTGCCCCCTCCACAAGGGTTTACTCGGGCAACCTGACTGGCAACAAGGTCTCACCTTTTTACAGTTAGATTAATCAAATGCAGGCGACAATTAAATTCTAGCAGCTTCTTTTTTGCGCTTCCTGCTTGTGGAACTCCTTTCCATATACTTGCTTTCCTGACGTCTATAACCTCCAGGAATTTAAATGCAAAATCAATTCCCATCTCTTATCCACTTAACTCCACTCTTTTCTACTTCACCCTGTGTATCTTGTTCTTTTCCTTTCTCTCTACCTTCGCAACTGTCTTCACTCCTGTGTTCACATTCTACTCTTGCCCTTTCCCTTTCACCCGTTGTAGCTGGTTCGTCTTTGTCTGCACTCTCCTCCGGTTTAATACTTCAACTCTCTTATGTAACCACCTGCACATCAGTGTGTTAGCACCTTACTTGGGGTGAAATGATTTTAAAAAAATCTATAAATAAAAGATGTAAGTGTTATTTTCATTTTGTCTTCAGTTGGACAATTCATTTATTTCAACTTGTATATGTGTTAAATTGAGATATCAGTGTCATTGTCATTTTTACTACATTTAGAAGATAAGTCATCCATCGCAACCTATATATCTATTAAAATAAGATGACCGTGGCGATTTCATTTTCGCCTCATTTTGACCACTACGCACCCAGTATTTCTATTAAAATGACATGTCAGAGTTGTTTTCATTTTGGCCTCAATTATCATTTCACCTTACGCATGCTGTATAGCTGTTAAAATGATATTTTTTTTTGTTTTTTTAATCATTTCACACCGAGCAAGGCGGAAACGCCACTGGTGTGAAGGGGGCTACATAAATGTAAAAAGATTAATTAGAAAAGAGTGAGGAGTACAAACTAGTTAGAAAGGAACAATAGAAAGCTGAGAAAGCAGGTGCGATGACAGATACATAGGTGGAGAGAAAGGGAAGGTTATTCAGGGGTGAGGAGAGAGCTAGAGTCCAGTGGTTAGTAGATGTCAGTGATATTTTTATTTTGTCCTTATTCTGAATACAATTCATTCATTGTATCCTGTTTATTTGTTAAAATGAGATGTCGGTGTCATTTTCTTTTTTATCTCGTTTTGACGAAAATTCATCCGTCGCTCCCTGTATATCTGTTAAAATGAGATATCAGTATTATTTTCATTTTGAACTCACAATTCGTCCATCGTACAATATATATCTGTTAAAATGGCAGTTTTATTTTCATTTTTGCTTCATTCATACCGCAATTCATCCATCGTGTCTCGTATATCTGTTAAATTGAGATACCAGTGTCATTTTCATTTTGGCTTGACTTAGACGACAAATCATCCATCGCACCCTGTATATTTGTTAGAATAATATGTCAGCGTCATTTACATTTTCCCCTCATTCGTACTTTGCATATATGTTAAAATGATATGTTAGCATTTTCATTTTGGCCTCACTTCGACAGGAATTCATCCATCGCGCACTGTCTATTTCTTAAAATGTGGTTTCAGAGTTATTGATATATTTGGCCTCATTCAGACGACAATTAATCCATCAAATCAAGTATATCTGTTAAAATGATATATCAGTGTTATTTTCATTATAGCCTCATTCAGAAGATAATTCATATATCGTACCCTATAAACTTTTTAAAGTGACATGTCAGCGTTATTTTTTTTTTGGGGGGGGGGGGCATTCTGACGACTATTCACACATCGCACCCTGTATATTTGTTAGAAGGAGAATATAAATGTCATTTTAATTTTGGCCTGATTTAAACGGCAATACATTTATCGCACCCCGTATATTAGTTAAAATAACATGCTCGTGTTATTTTCATTTTTGGCATCATTCAAACGACAATTCATCCATCGCAATCTGTATATCTGTTAAAATGAGAAATCAGTGTTATTTTCTTTTTTGTCTCATTTTGATGACTATTCACCCATCGTAACATGCATATCCGTTAAAATGACATGTTAATCTTATTTTCATTTGGGGCTTTAATTCTTCGACAATTTATCTATCGTAACCTGTATACCTTTTCAAATGACATGTCAGTGTCATTTTCATTTTGGGCCTATTCTGACGACAATTCACCCATTGCACCCTGTATATCTATTAAAGGGAGATGTGAATGACATTTTTATTTTGGCCGCATTTAGACGACAGTTCATCCATCGCAATCTGTATATCTGATAAAATTACATGCCAGTGTCATTCTCATTTTGGCCTAACCTAGAAAAAATCATCCCTCGCTCACTGTATTTCTGTTAGAATGAAATGTCAGTGTCATTTTGGCCTCACTTAGGCAGCAATTCAGCCATCTCACTTTGTATATTTCTTAAAAGGACATGTCAGTGTTATTTTCAATTTTGACTTATTCATACGACAATCATCTATTGCACTCTGTATATCTGTTTAAATGACATGTGTCATTTTTTATTTTGGCTTCATTTTGACGACTATTCATCCATCGCAACATGTA
Source organism: Ascarosepion bandense (assembly GCA_037127315.1). Lineage (NCBI taxonomy): Eukaryota > Metazoa > Mollusca > Cephalopoda > Sepiida > Sepiidae > Ascarosepion > Ascarosepion bandense. The sequence continues at coordinate 2,160,882 of JBBBDQ010001359.1, read as the reverse complement.
TATCTGTTAACATGACATTTCAGTGTTATTATTTTCGCCTCATTTAGACGACAATACACCCATTTTAATTAGTATATCTATTAAAATGAGATGCCAGTGTTTTTTCATTTTGGCTTCATTCATCCATCGAACCGCTAAGTGCTGAGGAAAAACTGCAACAAATGTGGATTGCAATTTTACATTGAGAATTTCTGAATATACAGCAACGCTCACCTTTGCGTTTAAGTTTTTGCTGTTCGATGTTTCACGATGATTGATAAAAAATTTCATTTAGATTTCCATCATAAAAGCAAGAATTTAACTAAAATCTAAGTAGGTATAATTGTAATTCTTAGTCTCAGCCATGATACCATTTACTCAGAAGACTTATTTAGCCTTCAAAATTCAGTTTACGACGAAAAAAGTTTATTTGATATCGATACAAGGAAATCAAAATTTGATTTACATCCATTTATTTTTCTTTCAGTCTACGGTTTCGCTTTAACTAGAAACAACTATTGCTTTTTAGTCTTTCGTGCCAACGTCCAAAGTGTCTGAGCTCCAAGACCGTGGATTAGTTTTAAAGCTTTCATTACACCCGAGCAACGCCGGGCTATACTGCTAATAACCCAATAAATTCGTTGTTAAGGCATTTGTGGATTTAAATAAAAGATTCTATGAACACAAAAGGTATATTCCACACAACAATAAGCTTCATTCATTTGTCGTTCATAGATTCAGTTAATACTTAAAAATAGATTCAGGATATTTCACTAATATTACGTATACCGCCACCATTTTAAGTTCGTTAGAGACAGTAAGAAAGACGATCAAAATGAGATGCTTCAAATGCCAATGTAATGTTAGAAAGAGTCTCCATACTAGTAGCCTTGTGTCAAACATAGAATATCTCTTTACTACATTAAAATATACACTATTTACATTGTTCAGACTAGTGTCCTCATTTTTACTTCTCTGTTTACGACGTTTCGGTCGTTGTACGACCTGGCCTTCTTCAGGTGCTAGGAATTTCGAACCGAAGCCTTTATTACTGAGGTATATCATTCTAATTCCATGTGGGATGCCACTTCTGGTAGCCATGTAGTTATCTCTCCTTCACTTAACTCTCTAAATTATCTGTTCACTACAGTTGTAGCCTGGTATTGAACTCACAACTCTTTAGGTCAAGTCACTGGAACTGACCAATGTCTATAGCCACTGGGATATCTGGGAATTATAAAACTAATGTCTCAGTATTCGTTTTTTACTAGAGTTTATATTGTGGTCTTTGATGCTAATGATTTTCTACTAGCACTCCATATTACTGGTTCCCATATTGTATTCATTTCTATGTTTAGTCGACTCAGAAGATTTTTGTAGCCTAGCGCTGATTCCTTAAGTTTACGTAATTTCTAGTGGTTCTTTTTGTTTATTATTTCAACTACATACCATAGGGGAGTGGTGATCTCATTTTTCCCTCCAGATGTGGTTAGCTATGTCTGGTTTTCTGTCTCCCCTCGTGTTACGCCCTTGTTCTTGTAGCCTTAGCCAGGGAGGCCCGTTTCTCGTTAGAGAGTTAAGTTAAAGGGAGATAATTACATGGCTACCAGAAGTGGCATCGCACATGGAATGAGAATGATACAACCCGGTGATCGTAATAAAGAGTTCGGTTCAAAATTTTTGGCACCTGGAGTAGGCCGGAGCGTACAACAGCCGAAACATCATAAACAGTGCAATAAAGATGAGGACAATAGTCAGAACGATCTAAATAGTGTAAATGCTACCTCATCTCAGAAGTATAGACAAATACTTTAAACTATGATTTGGATATGCGACAGTGGCCATGAACAAGTCTTTCATAATTATTCAAAATAGGACAGTTTTGACAGGTGTCAAAATATGATGAAAATATTTGTTGCAATAACGTAAACAGAATGGATATTATATATATATATATATAACGAGAGAGAGAGAGAGAGAGAAAGAAAAAGAGAAAGAAGCAAAAAGAGAGGTAGAGAGAGATAAAACAAAGAAGGTGACACAGGGAAAGAGGAGGAAATAAGAGAGAGGGAGAAAGACAAATAAAAAGAAAGAGAAAAAGAAAGAAAGACAGCGAAAAACCAAGAGGAGAAAGACAGTAAGAGAAACCAAGAGGTGAATGATAGAGAAATCAACAGGAAAGAGATACAGAGAGAACATCCATCAGAGGAAGAGAGAAATACTGAGAGAGAGATAAAGACAAAAAATCAACATGAGGAAGATAGAGAGAAAATCAATAGAAAATAGTTGAAAAGAGCCATCGTGTGAGAGATGCATAGACAAAGGTAGGAAAATAGATAGAAAAACCGATGGCAAGAGTTAGAGAAAGAAACCAACAGAAAGAGACAGAAAAAGAAACCAAGGGAGATACGAATAGAGAGATAGAAAGAAAGCGAAAGAAGAAAGAAACAAAGAGAAAGAATGATGCAGAAACAAAGAGGTGAAAAAAAGAGAGAATTGAAGAGTTAGCCATTTCTATTATGTGATTAAATGCTTTATACTTTTTGTTTTAAATTTTGATATTTTCATTCTGACTCTTTCGGAATTAATCTTAATATTCTCAACCGATTAAGTCTACACCCCCACAAACACTTGGGAGAAAATTGTTTCCGGCAACCGGTGAAAGAAATGCAGTCAGGCGGAACCGATTTTTCCGTTCCAATTTGCTTCAAAACCACCACCGAATGCATTAAAGCAAGGAAGAAAGTCCAGAAGCGCAACACGAAATTGAAAACGAGATGACGAGAGAGCATTTCGCTTGAATGCGCTCAGAGATTGGAGAAACATTCGACAAGCGGGAAAAGGTTTCTACCTCTTTTCAACAAATTGATAGATCCCGGAATTTACTCAGGATAATATTACTTTTCTTTGTTAGTTTTAACCCGTGAACATTTCACGGTTTTTCTATTTTAATATTCTGATTATTTTTTAAGTAAATCGAACCCCAAACTACATCCAGTCATGATGAACGGATGTCTTCACGAGGAGGCACCGTGCCTTGAGAGAATATTGGGCCTCAGACTCACACCTGACCTCGAGTGAAGCCCAAACATACGATCCATCGCTAAAGATATAACAATTGGCATCTATGTTTTATGAGTGTTACCGCAATGAACGGATGTTCTTTATCTCAGGAAGGTGCAGTGCTTTCACCGCCTATTGAGGCTTAAATTCAACCCAGACCTCAAGTAGAAATAATACATTCAATCCATCGCTTCTTATTCTTTCTTCTTATATGTGCCATGTCCCTTCAGGGCGTAGCTGATCATGGACCTCCACTTACCCCTATCCCTTGTCTTTCTCAAAAGTTTTTCTCTTAGTATCTCTCCCAAGCCCCGCTCTGCCATCCACTTACTGTGGTAGACTGATTTGCAATCAGTCTACAACTGAAAGAAATGGCAACCTACTGCGAGGAAACCTTCTACCCACCATATATGTCTCGCATTACTTTCCCCTGTATATCTTTCCCTCTATCCGTTCCATGGGCATTGGTTTCTCCAAGCTCTCCTTCCTCATTACGCACACAGAGAATTTATCTGCCTCTTTCTGATATTAACTATAAGTTTCTTTTATATTTTTATTTTCTCCAAAATCTCGTCGTTCCTCCTGTGTTTTGCTCATGATAACCTCAGTATCCTTCTGTAGAACCATATTTTTGCTTCAAGTCTCTCCTTCATCAGTAGATTATCTAGCATTCATTGCTATATAGGGGGACAGCAAAATGGTCGGTTTCCTTGTACTTCTGCTGCAGTAAGTACCAGACTTCTGCTATCCTTTACCTTTACATGAGTCAGATCAATCTCTCCTTTCTAGTCTCATCATAGTCTCACCGTCCTTATCGGTGACAAATTATTATCCACTCTACGAGCCCTTTCTTATTGATCTTTTGCTATTTCCATGTAAAGTGTTCTGATGAATTCCATTAACTCCATTCCTTAGTTCCACCACATCTAACCTTCACTGGTAAGACCTGCGATGCCACGAAAATTGTAGCGAACTTCCCTAAAATCCCTTCGTATTCCATTATTCCGTCATTCTAATCGAGTTGTGGTGCAATAGATATCGACTCAGAATGCAAAATCGGAGTTGAATTCGTTGCATTCACTTACACACAAACACCCTGCGGAAAGGTATGAATCCATCTCTACTCCCTCCATCTATGGGTTAAATAGCAGGACAGATTGGGTTCTATAGCCTTGTTTAGCAACCGGTATATCACAGAAAGTAATGGCAACCTACCACAGGAAAACCTTCTGCTTAGTTAGTCATGTCCCAAAAAAGACGTGATTGCCCAAGCGTTTTTCACGTATGGCAATTAACTGACTGTCATAATTTACGTGACGGATAGAAGATTCGTTCTTACTGTAGATCTTATTAGGCACAATAAAAGATTAACAAAAACAAAAATAATATAAAATAGAACAATTTTAACAATATACCGTAATAAAAGTTATGCAACAGAACTGTCACCTTTACTGCATTTTGGAACCATTATCAAGTTAATTGTTTAACATTGAAACCATTGTATCTTCTTCTACGTGTCGTGTCCTTTCAGGGCGTTAGAGATCATGGCTCTCCACAACTTCTTGTCCATGTACCCTGTGTCACAATTTGGACTAGATGAATTCATGAATAAGACACAATAAGAGAATAACAATAATGACTAATAATAAAATAGAAGAATTTGAACAATACCGTTGCATTCACTTACTCACAAATACCTTTGGGAAAGGTACTAATCCATCTCTGCTCCCATCGGTTGAATAACAGGACAAACTTGGTTTTGTAACTATGATTGGCAATCAGTCTACCACTGAAAGAAATGGCAACCTACTGCGAGAAAACCTTCTGCCTCGTCAGTCATGTCTTTAAAAAGACATAATCGCCTAAGTGTTTATCACTTATGGCACTTAAGTGACTGACTGATATTTACTTACGAGTAAATAACTTTGGGAAAGGTAGGAATCCGCCTCTTCTCCCAGCTATGGGGTTAATTATTAAGAATTATCTCCAAAAATAAAATAAAATTGCGTACTAAATAATTAGATTTCCGTATTAAATAATCCATGAAGGTGTTGATATGCCGCTAAACAAAAACAACCAAGCAATCAATCGTTATATATCGTACATATTCTCATAATGCAAAATTAGTAGTTCTTCTTCTTACGCCCTTGCAATAAGCCCAATCTGTAGCTCTCTACCTTGTGTGGTTCTTGGGTCTTGTATTGTGTAAACGATAATATAAAATAAAGTATTTTAAAATCCGGTATTAATTAATTATGAATTTCTAAGAAAAATCCTAGATTGCTTTTTCCTTATTCATTTTGTAATGATGGATCCAGTTTGTTTCTTTGCCTTGATGTCACGACTGACAGTGGAAAGGCTGACACCAACAATACCCGCGATCTCTCTGTAAAGCTTGCCAGTGTGTTCATGCAGCGTTACAGTTTTTGTACGCTTCCTTAAAGTAACGTCCATCGCCAACATTGGCCGTAGGACAACTAATTGACAGTCGAGACAATAGTGTCTGTATGTGATAAAAATCTTATGCAAATATGGCTGTCGCAACATTTTTCAAGGCTAAACAAATTTCATCAGACACACCGAAAATAGAGTCATATTGCTGTACACCAATGCAAATGACCTAATCTGAGGTAAAAAATAAAAAAAGAAATCGTTTACACCCTGTCATTTAATTGGGTCAAAAACTGACCATATGGTGAAAGAACGGAAACTAAAGCAGTTTCAATTAATTTGCTCAAGAATGTAAATATTAACCTCTTCTGCCACGATAAACTCCATTCACTAGCAAGGCCTGTGATCAGGAGATTGTGAATTTTTGTGAAGCGTGGAACTATCTCTTAATTTCTGTTGTTCACATAGCTACGCTGACCCGGGTTGTTACCACCTTTGAGGGTCTCATCTACAGGCAAATAGCTAACCTGGGGTCAAAACACTATGAAAGTATAAAAAATTATAGTAAAAAAATAAAAAAATGCAATAGATTTTCATAGGAAAAATTGGTTAGCGAGCTTGCCTCGCGAGATGAATTATAACTGAATAGTGATTTCGGTCCTCACTGGGTGCCCCATGCTTTCGGCCTTATACCACATCTAAACCACACTTAGAAAGATATCTAGGGCCCTTCAACGTAGTGTAATGGTTGGTACGCTTGTCTGGTTAGATCAGTTACGACTTAATGGTGATTTCGATCCTCATCGGGTGCCCCATTCTTTTGGCATTGTGCCACATCTAAGCAATGCATAAAAAATGAGCAACCCAAATAAGCAGAGTGCCAACTGATGGTGAATTGAAGGAGATATTTTAATCGTGCCGGTACCTGTATTTGTTGCACAAATGTAAGTGGTTCACTGGTACGAGTGGTCGGAAAGAAATCGATAAAAGTTAGAATATCGATTAAACGGAAGGAAGACAGGGTAATGACAACTGTGATCTTCTAATGTTACATCTGTAATTGAACGCAGATAAAAATGGAAACTTGGAAGTAAAAAGAATGGCCAGACTAGCTGAGAACGAGGCTGACGTAATCAAGGGGGGTGGGGGGAATTAATTCCACATTTTTTGACGCTTGTGGATTTTAAAAAAGTGGCTAGCGATTAAAATATTTTAAACTCATATAATGTTTATGCTTGAAATGTTAGATCCGACATCTGACCAGTCTTAAATCGTCTGATAAAATATTTAAGACTGGCCAGATGTTAGATATATTTAAATATTTAAGACTTGTGGGGCGGAGGCAAGCATCAGGTCTGTGCCCAGCATCCATAGCATAGAGGACTGGAAAGTTGGCTTTCCTTTGTTGAAATAGAATTTGATCTTGGAAGGGAGTGTTAGGGATGCTTTCACTAGCCTTACCATCACTCCTCCCCTTTCTAGGGCTGAGCGCTGTCAGGAGCCACACAATCAGTTGACTTTTCTCTGTGGAAATTCCGCTGGTGTAAAATCAATAGCTACTAGATTTTTTATCTACTTATTGTACATACACACGCACCCGCGCACACACACACAAATTTGTTTTCTTGGCCGCATTTTTGTCGTAAAAATACATTTGAAAATAAAAAACTGAGAGAGAAAGCGAGATAACTGCAGATTCGAAGTTAGAATATAACATTGATAACTCTCCTCTCCAATTTACAGGCACTAGTTACGATAATCTTAATACAAAAATATCACAATGATAAAATTACTTATTAATTATTTATAATTATTTATACTGGGACTCGTGTATGCAATTACAAGTAATCCATAGTAACATTTTTAATTTTAAAATAATATTTATTTTTGACATATGAATTTTTTGAAACCGTTTCTAAATCTTTGCCTTTCAATCATTCCGCCTCACCTGCTAACCTCTTCCGCCACATCTCCGCCACATCTATGAGGTAACATCAATCAGCTAAGTGACAAAATTTTACTTCTATACTTTCTGCCACACCTATGAGGTGCAACGTAAAATTTGGAACTCCTGAGAACGCGTACACACACACACGCACGCGCGTATTTATATATATATATATATATATATATATATATATATATATTTAAGAGAGTAAAAATAAATTATCTGAATTTTCATCATAACGTATCTTTAATTTTTTCACACTGCATTCTGCTTCTGTGTGCTTGTACTGTGTACTATTTTTAGTCACGTGATAGAAGATTGAGCATGTGCATGTCAGTTAGCTATAAGTGAGCACCAAGGAGGAATGAAAATCATTTCTAAACAATGTAATATTAAAAAATGTAATATCAGCGAAGGCACATTTCAAAAGCTAAGCAAAGTATTAAGAAACAGAAATATTTTGTTTGAAAACAATGAAGAAAGTACTGAACTGTTATCTGATATTAGTGGAATACACCTTCGAAAAGATAAGCAAAGTACTAAGAGATTAAAAGATTTTGTTAAAAAAAAGAGAGCACAGAACTGTTATGTAATATTAGTGAAAAGACACCTTCCAAAAACAAGTAATGTCTTAAGAAATATTTTGTTTGAAAAGAATGACGAGAGTATTGAACTGTTATATAATATCAGTGAAAGACACCTACTAAAAGCTAAACAAAGTATTAAGAAACTATAAATTTATGTTTGATAAGGATGAAGAGTGTACCTAACTGTTATATAATATCAGTGAAAGACACCTACCAAAAGCTAAGCAAAGTATTAAGAAACTGAAAGATTGTGCTTAAAAAGAAAGAAGAGAGCACAGCACAGTTGTGTAATATCAGTGAACGTCACATTCCAAAAGCTAAACAATGTATTTAAAAAGAGAAAGGTATTGTGAGAAAACAAAGAGTTGCGCTTATTTATTTAACATCCTATTGATTTACTTTCTTCTACCGGTCTGAAATACCTGGAATTCCTATTTTTTTAAAAAGTGCCCTCTCCAGTAGACGAAAATAAATAAATGTACTGTTTAATACACGGAGCGCCTACTAAAATACACGTACTCACTAACAATAGCACTTAAAGTGATGAAAATATGTTAGATTATTAAAAAGAAATACTTTCTAAAGGTCTTTTTGTTTACGTTGTGGATACGTAACTGTGAAGATATGAAAAAACTTCACGAGATGTTTAACAAGATGTTTCGTTTGAAAGTACAAAATTTGAACTCGCTTGATCGACTACACTTTCTGGACAAGACGGTCGGTAAGACGTGCCGGACTAAATTGTAACTCCCTCTGCCTTGATATATAGTATTAATAAGTTTATTTTTGTACTTCAAACGTTGTTATATAAATATACACTAAAACGTTTGAAGATAAGTAACTCCACTCCATTTTCGATACCTAAGTTTTAAATTGAATTTATAAAAATAAAACTTCTTGAAACTTTAATTTAGCTTAATTGAAATCTAAATGATTAAATTTATTATTTCCACTAAGAAAAATACTCGGGTGTATTTCAAGCAGAAATAATATTCATTGGAATCTAAAATTTTGAGTTTTTTTTTTAATTTGAAATTTTTCGGCTGTTTTTTTTTTTTTTTTTGAGTGATCAACACATTTGTAAACAAAAGTTAATTCTCGGTTTTAAAAATCTTAAAAAATAAAATATACATCTCTCATTCATTATTTTGGGAAAATTATCAAATTTAAACTTAAATTAATCTGATTTGAAACAAATATTACTTGTTTGTGGCATGAGATTTATAATAAAAGTATTTCTTCATCACAAAGGTCTGACTCGTTGACCTACTGAAAGTATGGTGACCAAAAGTTCACATAACTCAGTTTAACATTTCGCAAGGGAACAACCCTTAAAACATGTGACCTTTTAATAAGTGTCTTATAAGTTTCTATAGTAAAAGAAAATGTGCAGTTTAACATAATAAAAAATTTAAAAGCTATTTTTAAAATCTTAATTCTAAATTATTTGTACTAATCTTACGAATTTTCAATTTGTAAATAAAGTCTATTTTTAATAAATCAATAACCGAAGACACTGAGTAACTGGAAAAAATTTAAAAAGATCTACCGGCCTGAATAGTCGAGAAATCTTTTTAGGAAAATATGCGCCCTCCGGCAGAATTCGAACCTGCATCCCTTAGGCGAAGCCATCAATTTATTTGACGTGTCTTCAACCGCTCGACCACGAAAGATTAAGTTACGGATTTCGCAATATATATAAGTAAATATAATATTTACTTATATAAAAACAGAGCATCTACTCTATTAAAAATAATGTTTAAACAAATAAATGAATAATATGTCAGAGTTAATCTATTTCGTAACGTATATCGTAAAATTTCGAAATTCATATGTATCAGACTGTGCAATCTAAAATCTTATTAAAGAAAATCTAGCCTTGACACTTGACCCTAAGACCCAAAAATACAAGATATGAGGCATACCTGTCTGTCTGTCTCGTTTTACCAAAGACTTATATAAATCTAAATTTCTGGGATGAAGAATTGTAACTACACTATTTACATTGTCCGGTCTGTTGTCCTGATCTTTATTGTTATATTCACGATGTTTCGGCCGTTGTACGCTTCGGCTTTCTTAAGGTGATATACTTTGGAATTTCGATCGAACTTGAAGTAATTCAAAAAGTGAGTTGACCCAAAAAGTTGTGAGTATAATACCCGACCACAGCAGAAAAAACTGGAGTGTTGTGTTATTAAACGGGATTAATTGAGACATAAAAAAAGCATGGCACGTAGAATTAGAACAATCTAACGCTGTGGACTAAATAAAAGGCTTGGTTTGAAATTTTAATGTATATCACTTGAAGAAAGCCGGAGCGTATAAAGGCCGAAATATCGTGAATATGAGAATAAAAATGAACTCAACAGTCCGGTTTATTTATTTTCTTTTATTTTACGGTATATCAACCTGTATGGGTTATTTAATGTCGGCAAGTTTTTTTTGTCAAAAGTCAAATGTATTGCTTGTAATTTAAAAAATGTATTGCTGATAGTTTTACTATAAAAGTGAATTTTTATGCTTTTATAGTGTTTTGATCCCAGTTTAGAGGTTTACTATTTTGTCTATATCTGGGGAACAGGTGCTGCCACCTCTTGATATGGAAGACCTGGGAAGAACAGTAATTACGAAGTGGCTCCCCGCTCCTCAAAACCCCAAATCTCTCGATCAGGGACCCTGCACATAGCAAAAAAGAAGAATGGGTTTGTGTAAATGGATGGCAGAACAGGGTTTCAGAGGAATGAGAAAAGGACAAAATTTATTAAGAGCTACAAAGAATTCGAAATTTTGGAGACACATGATCGCCAACATCCCCAAAGGAATATAGAAGAAGAAGAAGAAGAAGAATGAATGAATGAATGAATGAATGAATTTGTGTAAAGAGATGGCATAACAGGGTTTAGAAGGGATAAGAAAAAGACAAAATTTAAAAAGAGCTATAATAGACAGGAAATTGTGGAGAGCTCTGATCATTGCCAACACCTGAAAGGACATGTCACATAGAAGAAGAAGAAGAAGAAGAAGAAGAAGAAGAAGAAGAAGAAGAAGAAGAAGAAGAAGAATGAGCTTGTGTAAATTAATGGCAGAATAGGACTTGGGTGGGATAGCAAAAAGACAAAAATTATTAAGAGCTACAAAAGACAGGAAATTGGTGGTTTACTATTTCACCATAGTTACCAGCCTAAGTCGGGGTGGGCCTGGGAAGAATAGCAATTAAGAGATGGTTCCACGTCCCTGAAAACCTTCACTTTGCGGATCTGAAGCCTTACTGCCAGATGTAGTTTATCATCATACCCAGGACATTAGCAGTCTGGATGATGTAGATAGCGTAAATAACTACATTAATGTAAATTACACTCCGTTATCTGAAATAGCGTAAAGCGAAGAAACAGTTATCATTAATTTATATATGAAAAAATGTTGGAGAATCCAAGATCACCTGTCTTCTAAAAATAAGCTGCTTTTATAGATTTTCTTAATGTGGGTACAAACTTGTATAAATAAAAAGTACCTATCATCTTCACAAACTTAAAAATATATCTATTGCAGCTATTTTAAGAAAGGAAACACTTTTTTAATCCTTATTTAAATATGCTGTTTTCCGGTATAACGATATCTACTTGGGTCATTTAACAACATAGCGAAAGCGTATTAAGCATGATTTTTGTGGTTTCTGCCAAAAAAAAAGAATCAAATTTGTGCGTACACACATTTGAACCCCGATCTATATTTATAGAGATAACGTACTATGAGTAGGAACTGCGTGAAAAAAGTCGTTGCTCATTTGTTAAAAACGTGGTTTCGTTTACAAACAGCAGTAAATCTGGGTTCAAATGCGATCTTACATATATTGTTTTTTTTTTTTCATTTTTAATCTCATTCCTTCACAACAGATACTTATGAATCGACAGTAATTAGAATTTTAATATTATTGCTATTGTCAATGAAAATTTAAATAGAAACAAAGGAAAAAGTATTGAAACGTTACGTAATGTCAATCCCCCTATCTGCCAGGGAATGCTAAACAATCTGCTTACAGATGAAGAAGCGACTTGAAGCAACAGAAAAGTGGTTCTACAGAAGGATTCTGAGGATACCATAGATTGAACATGTGCGCAACGACAAGGTTTCGCCAAAAGATGGGGGAAAGACGACAATTATACTTGGCATGAGAAAATGAGAGTTGAAATTTCTAGAGCACATCATAAGGAAAGAGAGCTTAGAAAATTTGATACTCGCTGGACAAACCGAAGGCCAGAGGAACAGAGGAAATACCGCATAACCTACATAGCGTGCCTGTGTAAATAACTGTCAGAACAATGATTAGGAGAGATAGCAAAAAAACAAAGTTTTCTCAAAGCTACATTAACAGGAAATTGTGGAGAGGCATGATCGCTAAAGCCCTACATGTAGAAGAAGATACACTGGTTTCAATGTTAAATAATTAATAAGCTTGATAATTGTTCCAAAATGCAAATGCAATGATGGTGACAATTCTTTAGCATAACTTTTATTACGGTATATTGCTAAAATTTTTCTGTTTTATTATTAATTATTGTTGTTAATCTCGTATTGTGCCTAATAAAATCTACGGTAAGAACAAATCTTCAATCCGTCACATAACTTTTACGAGAGTCAGTCAGTTAATTGTTATACATGGTAGATGCTTGGGCGATCATGTCTCTTTCAAAACATGACTGACTAAGCAGAAGATTTTCTCGCAGTAGTTTGCCATTACTTTCTGCGGTAGACCGTTTGCCGATCAAGGCTATAGAGCCCAATCTATCTTGCTATTTAACCGATAGCTGAAGAGGAAAGTGATGGATTAATACCTTTCCCAATGCTATTTGTGCGTAAATAAATGAAACGCTGTTGTTTTATTTTAATATTAGTTATTGATTGTAATATCTTATTGTGCTTTATTTCTAAATGCAACACGTCCAAGTAGTGACACAGGTTCGAAATAATAGTAGAATTTGGTAGCAGTGCTAAAAATGTTCAAGCCCCCTCCGCACTTCCATTTTAGAGGAACCTTTAGGTGCCAGGTAAGGATCTCGTCTGACAAGAGGGAAGTAATACATGTGGGGATTAAACTTTATATATGCATTAAAAAGCATGTGTTGGAATCGTTATTTACTTGAGGGTTTCAGAAGATATTCACCGTGGATAAGGAGTAGATAAGAAGTAGTATGTTAATTTTGCACACACACAGAAGCACAAAATTTTTTTAAAAAACGTGTTTAAAACTTCTTGAGTCTTGAACGGAAAAACCTAAAAAATGAGTTACTGCTTTTAATATACATTAAATAACGTAAATTTAATTGTTCTTATAATTTAAGTTTATTATTATAATTTAACGTATTAGCACATTGCTCAATTAGTATAAACATCTGTTCCTCAAAGTTTGACTTAACCAAGACAGTCAATTAAGTATCATACGTGACAAAACCACATTTGGCCTTCTATTCAACCAACAGCTGGACTAAGAAAGAGATGGATTAATACCTTTTTCAAATGAATGCAATGGATTCAACAGGAATTTGCCATAACATATATCCTAGCAAAGGCACAAATGCTAAAAAACCATCTGGTCTGACAAGAGAGTAGAATTAAAACGTGATACTTTACATATATTACTTTCCGAGAAAGAATAAAAATAAAAAAATATTTTACGTGGGCGCCTACCGAAGTGCTATAATTATTAAACTCATTTTGCAGGTCAATTCGACAGTGCTGTGATTTGGATCCCCACTGGGTACCAAAAAAAAAAAAATAAACGTAGCCTTGTGTCAGATCTAAAAACCTACCTCATTGCAACCAGTGCTTTCGAATTCAGATAAAAGACATGATTTGGAACGCTGATTTTGAAAGCAGACACACCCAGTCTACTAGGAAGATTGTTTTGCGTCAATCTCCCATTTATGCAATCTAGTTGGTTCCTGAGCGTTTACACTTATTATTCAAATGAGAGAGAACCAACCTTTTTACTTAATGTGACGGCTTTTGCGTTGTTCAACTACTATCGTAGCAGTTTGGTCGGATTCATATGATTAAATGTAGACAATATTTTTGTGCGTATATACAATGTCTTTGTCATTAAATATTTGTTGTCAACTCTTTATTTTTTATGCTCTGAGCAAGACAACAACACTTTAAGTACAGGTGTTGGTAAATCTTTCCGTAATGTTTGTAGAAGTATAGAAATTCAGAATCAAAGCAATTTAAAAAATAGTATATATTTTAATACTGAAATTGCATTTTGAAGGCCACTCAGAACTTTTGGAGGAATTGATACAGAATATTAATAAAAGAAAATAGCCAGATGTGATAATTTCTAAATATAATTACAAAGCGTCGCGGAGTATAAAAATATCTCTGATATTTAAAACTTAACTAATGTATTATTTTAAGACATGTTCTTTTTAAACGACATCGAAAAAAGTTTTATATAACGTGTCACGCGATATAAAAATCAAAGCAAAAAATAATATATAAACATAGTTATTCTTTCTTCCTACTGTTCAGATCAAAGAATTCACAAGAATTTGTTACGTCTTCCAACAACATAACTAGTTGTTACATCAGGGTGAACGAAATAAGTCGATCACCGCGAAACAACAACTGAAAGTGAAAGTAGACATTAAAACAGAAAGTGAAAGTAAAAACTTTGTGAAAGTAAAAAAAGACATAAATTTGTTACCTTTAGATGATGCCATAACATCTTCTTTTTCATCTGACATTTTTCTTTCTAGAGCTTCATCCACGTTACTATCATGTCCGAATGATATCACTTCTGTATCCGACATCTGTACAAAATTGCAAAGGCTGTTCGCCCTTTATATGTTTAAATTCTTAACACGCTCTCCTTGTTAACCCACCCGCACACAGACACATGTATATAAATATATATATTGAGAGATCTATGTATTTATTCTAATACTAAAATGACATTTGTCTTTGTGCAGGTGTTTACATATAATGTTAATAACAAGTTGTAACGTTGCAGTTTTGTACAGAATCAGTGCTAAAAATAAGGAATTAACCAGCACACGCGTGTGTTTTTGTATTTTCCTTTTTTTTAGAAGAGTTTTTGAAGAGATTAAGAAATCAGTCCCTGTTTCTTTTTTTCTCTTCTTCTAAACACCCAGACAAGGCTGACAGTGACTACTGTGTTCAACTGGAGATTGCTGTCAAGACCGCAACAGTCAGCCCTCGACTGTTGTGGATTCACTCGTCGTTTCCTGCGCTATTCCTTCGATCATTCCCTCTTTATCTATCTCCACCTCCTGGCCTTCTCCCTAACTCAACGTTCACTTTCCCTTGTTCGCCGCCACTCTTACTCGTGCGTGCCTCTTTCTGGCAAAACTTCAGCTGCTGCTATCACTACAACTACCGCTGCTACTGCTACACAACAAAAGCCTCGCTTCGTTCGATGGCGAACATGACAGAATCTTTCTCACCCACATGCTATCTCAGTCATTCAAACTCCATTATTTACAAATTTTTTCCGAAAGTGCTTGCAATCATCTGTTAAGCTACGAGTATTTCAGACATTAGTCGGTCACAAGGCCGGAAATATAAAGCGCTTACTGAAAACCAAAATAACTACAATGGCAAGTTAGTTTGTGCGAGAGAATTGCTATGGATCAGACTCAGAAGTTATTTGCTAAGCTTTGCTTAGTCTGGCACAAGGTCACAAAAATTTAGCGCTTACTGAAAACCAAAATAGCTATTATACTTGCTATTACAGACGCAATTGATACGGATCACACTTAAAAGTTATTTACTAAACTTAGCTTACTTTGGTACAAGGCTATAAAAATAGTGTTCGTTTGAAAACCAAAATAATTACAAAAACAAGTTAGTCCGCGAAATGGAATTGCAATAGATTATATTCGAAAGTTATTCAATAAGCTTAACTTAGCCTGGCATAAGGGCATAAATATAGAGCGCCTACTGAAAGTCAAAATACCTGCAATACTAGCTATTACAGACGGAATTAGTACGGATCATTCTTGAAAGTTATTTACTAAGCTGATATTAGTCTGGTACACGGCGACACATATACAGCCGCTACTGAAAACTAAAATAACTACTAGGTTGTCCAGAAAGATCATGCCGATGTTCATGTCCCAACACGTTAGAATACGTCAAATTTATCGCCAGATATAATATGCTTTCATTTTCCAATTAGAGCACACTTCTTGTGAAATAAAGTTTAAAATTACTTGTGTCAATTTTGCTTCCTTATGAAAATGAAAGGTTATAAGGTGCATTTTAGATAATTGACGCTTTTTTATTACTGTAAAGGCAAAAAGGCCACACAAGCAACAAAAAAGATATGGGCTGCGTATGGTCACAGTGCTTTAGCTGACAGAATTGTACAGAAGAGGTTCGCTAAGTTTAGAGTTGATGATTGTAGCCTTATTGATGAAGAACACTCAGGCAGATCACAACAGATGACGACCAAATCAAGACATTGATTGAGAATAACCCGCATTATACAACGCGAGAATTGGCAGAAACACTCAATTTATCAAAATCTACCGTCCTTGAGCACTTAATGAAGCTTAGGTACTCAAATCTACAATGTTTGGGTATTACATGATCTGAGAATAGAATCTTTTGGGTCGCATTTTTATTTGTGATTTGCTGTATAAATATACATAAAATGCACCCTTTTTAGAGCAAATTATGACGGTGATAAAAATGGATCATTTACAACAATGTTCAGCGAAAAAGATTCTGGGGTAAGCAACATGAGTTAAATTTAGACACCCCAAAGCAGGTCTGCATCCTAAGAAAATCAGGTTGGTGATCTGATGGGATTAAAAAGGAGTTCTGTACTGGGAGTTTCTTCCAAGTAACCCGTCAATTGATTCTGAAAAATTTCTGCTCGCAACTGAACGAATTAAAGGAACCGATTCAAGAAAAATTTCCAGAATTGGCGAACAGCAAAGGTGTTGTTTTCCATCAGGATAATGCTGGACCATGTTTCTTTGGAGACCCGACAAAGATTGTTGCAGATTGGCCATGTATTACCCAACCAACCATATTTGCCAACCATTGCTCTTTTGGATTTTCAGATCCTTCCAAAATAATCTCAATGGTAAAAATTTTGATTCTTTGGATGACCTAAAATAAAACGCCTTAATAAGTTCTTTGCCGATAAATCACCGAAATTCTGAGAAGACTGTATCATTAAATTGAAAGAAAAATAGAGAAAGATTGTGCAACAAAATGGTTCATATTTACTTGAATAAATATTTGATAGATTAATTTTGTTTTGTATTTGAATTTCCCTTAAAATAGTCATGAACATTTCTGATACGCCAATACACTAGCAAGTTGATCCGCGAATTTTGACGTTAAACTGAGTCTGGATATCAGTACGAAGTGCAAAATGAAAACCCTTAAATCTCATTTCATAAGGTACGACAAAAAAGAATTTCATATAAACGGATAATACAAGTATATATCTGTTATGGATCCCAGAAATGGGGTCCGCACAAATAAATGAACAACGACTAGTAATTTGGATAGAAAATAAGTGTATTATCGTAAGGATACAGATTTGAATGAAGATTAGTAACCCATGAATACGGATTAGTAAAAAGTATATGTACAAGTCTCTGTAGGTGAAGCCGTAATATACTGAGTATGTCCGCATCGGAAGCTGACGGGTACTGTGTAATAATCATCTCGATGAGTGAAGCAGAGAGCTACGTTGAACTATTGACGGTATTCTCTCGTCTCGCTTCTATAGCAGTAGTATAAGTATATTCTGGACGAGTTCATCTTTAGAAAAAAGTAGAACCCCACAACAATATCCATACACCATACACCATAGGAATTATTTGATAATGATATTGGAACAGTCCAGAACCTCTACTGGGAGCAAACCGCTTGCATGCAAAGTCAGTCAGTCAGTTAAGTGTCATACGTGATACACGCTTTGGGCGATCATGTCTCGAAAGAGACATGACAGACTGGGCAGAAGATTACCACTCAGTAGGTTGCCATTGCTTTCTGCTGTAGACTGGTTGCCAGCCAAGGTTATAGAACCCAATCTGTCCTATTATTTGACTCATAGCTAGAGGAGAAAGAGATCTGTTATATTATTAAATAGTAATTACTGGGGGCTCAGTTTATTACTTCATAACAATAGAAAACCGACCCCCTACTTTATGCCCAGTAGAAGCCTACGGAAGATTTTCTGTAGGTAGATTGCCATTGCTGTCTGCGGTAGACTGGTTGCCAACTAAGGCTATAAACCTCAATTCTTCCTGCTATTCAACTCATGGAGTCGAGAAGAGATGGGTTTATACCTACTCAATGGGTCTTTGCGCGTAAGTGAATGCAATGGATCCATCTGGAATTTGAACTCAGCTCTCCAAGTTCTCATTCCGAGCCAATATCCATTGTACCACAGTATCTACCCTTAGAGTAGGTACACAAAAACAGAAAGGGCCGTAAAACAAGGATGTGTAGTCACTCCAAATTTATTGAACCCCTACAGTGAGAGGCTCGTGAGAAAACTAGATGTCCTACCAGAGTTTAGCATCAGTGGTCACAACCATACTAGTATATGATATGCAGATACACCACCAGGGGTGGCAGACATAAAGGAAATTGTAGGAACATCTAGAAATAAACTTCATGCAAAGAAGAGTCTGAAATGAGATTTGCGAATTGTGAAAATTCTCCCAGAAAATCGGATCAAATATTTTAACGACGTCTAGTTTTATTAGTTTTTTTTTCCGATTTTAATCTTATCGATCTTTGGAATATAGACCGTGGCACATGTTCAGATTCCAGCCACAACTGACAAATACTGTCGTTTGTCCTGCCTAACTCTTACGTAAAAGACTGCAGTTTTATCAAAGTTTCATTGTTGCATCCCGTTGCGCGTTATATAGCATATCTAATTCCGAGATCAATAAATGGACGAAGGGTTTCCAAACTGGGATACATGTATCCCCAGTGGTACAGTTGTACTCTTCAGGAGGTACATTGCCTCTGAGAGAATAACACCTACTGTATAATGCATGATGAACTATCCAGATTGCACATTTTTTTTCAGTTTACTCCTTTTAGTACGCAAAGCATTTTTTATTTTTTTTAATAATCTTTTCACCCCAAGCAAGACAGGACCGCCACTGGTGCGTAGGGGTTTACAGTAAGAGAAAAAAAAACAAGGCATAGGGGATGTTGAAGAAAGGATAAAAGGTGAATGGGAATCAAGGAGATAGAAGCTTGCAGTTGGTGTCACATTAAACTTTTGGAGATTGTAGCTGTCAGGGAAGCAAGCAAACGAGAGTTCCACAAATGAGAAGTAGGAGAAACTGATAGAGTAGAAGAGCCTGTTACATTTAACTATTCCAAATTTATTCTAATTAAGTTATATCAAAATTGAGCTGAATTTTTACTATTATGAAACTTCCCGATACCGTAATCTTTACCTGTACCGGACTTGAAAGATCAGGTATGGAACACATATACAGATCAAAACTCAAACCCCTGATCACGACCTTCGTTGTACCACTGC
This sequence comes from Ascarosepion bandense, assembly GCA_037127315.1. NCBI lineage: Eukaryota > Metazoa > Mollusca > Cephalopoda > Sepiida > Sepiidae > Ascarosepion > Ascarosepion bandense. Next base: position 2,141,366 of record JBBBDQ010001359.1, on the reverse strand, counting down.
TAAAGTTTCTCCCCAAATAAATGAGCTTGATCGAAAAAACAAATCCATCCATCTCATTAATATCGCTTAGTTTGTTTTTTATCAGTACATAGCTTTGAATAGTTTTATGTATTTACTTCGTAATGATCATTATAATTAAGAAATATGTATAAAGAATGAAACTATTTTCTAAATGTCCTGTGTTTAATTCATTGATGCCCTGATTCTACTCAAAATATATTATAATAAAATATAACATTTTCAATTTCATTGTTTTTACTTTTTCATCCTCAATTTTTAGGGGTACACAGGAATCTATAAAACTGCCAAGGGGAACAACAGAACAAAAAGATTGGGAGCCCCTGAAGTAGACAAGTACAAACAAACTGATACCTAATAATAGTAGAATCAAAATTATTCTATCCATAAGTAAACATGGAATTTGTCCATGAGAATTAACAATTCCTGTCTTTCTGATTGTAAATACATTCCCTTTATTTTTAATCATTTCACCCCAACCAAGGCAGGACCGCCACTGGTGCGCAAAAGTTTAACATGAGAAAATAAAATAAAGTTCAGGTGATGTCAAAGGATAAGAGATGGACGGGATTCAAGGAGATATAAACGGAAAGTAGTTCCACAGGCGGGTTGTGCGAGAAAAGAAACAATTTGTGTAGAAGCGGCGGTTACGTTTAACTAATTTTACGCTAAAACGGTGGCGCCTAAACGTCAATGTAGCAGCACGAGTAAATTCATGTGGTCGGGGAACCAATGGATAAAGCTCATCAGAGCAGTTGCCATGAAAATATTTCCAAAGATGACAGAGGGAAGCCACATTTCATCGGTGAGAAAGTGACTAGAAGTGGGCGGGCTGCTAAGTCAGGATCGATTAGATTGCAGATCCTTCTTTGGATTTTGTCAAGAACATCAAGGTGAATAGCAAAAGCAACCGACCAGATATGGTAACAATATCCGTGCATGGACGAATGGTAGATTTATAAGTGTGCAGAATAGATTCTGACGACACAGTTACCCAGCCTTTCTAGCAGTAGACGCAGCTATAGACACGAAGTGGTCGTTCCACTTCAAGTCGGTTGAGCGAGTGATGCCAAGAAGGCGCAGTGTGTTACTCTAAAGGAGACTAGCGTCATCTGATGGGAGGTAGGTAAGTTGCTTTATGCTGGTTGAAGGAGAGCAGTTTCGTTTGGGTGGGGGTATTAAAATTCACAAGCCATTTCCTAACGCATTCAATCCCAGATTGGAGGTCCCTTTCAAGAGCAGCAGCCAGGTATTGTTTGTCAGCCTTGACAGTTTTCCTATTGAGACGGGAGTAAATGGTGGTGTCGTCTGCATAGATGCCTACTTCGAAACTGATGAGATCAGGAAGATCATTGTTCAAAATCAGAAAGGCAAGAATAGAGCCTTGTTGAACTCCCGTTTTCGTATAAAAGGATCTGGAAGTATGCACATTCAAAACGACTTTCTTGTCATGCTTTGATACGAACGATTGTTTTCAGTCAACAAACGTCAATCAATGCCGTACCCCTGGGGCTTGCACAGAAGGGAAGCATACCAAACACTATCAAATACTTTTGAGATAACTGGAACTACATCTCGAACTTCGCCGTTCTCATCAAGAGCCTGATATATATATTCAATGATGGCCGTTAGCACATCAGCGGTAAACCTGGCGAAGCGAAAGCTATATTTTATATTTTAATTTTGTGGATGCACGTTTATTTTTATTTTTATTTTTTTGCGATTTCACAGTATAATAAGGTCAATTGGGTACCGTCTATGGGGAAAGATCACAATGACGCAATTTCCTCTGCCAGAAATCTGGAAACAACACGTTTTATTGCTTGGCATTCGCGTCGGAAGCTTCAATAAGATTATTTAAGAGTGTTTGCATGTCAATCTGTAGACAGTGCTGAGGATTCGGAAGAGCTGGAGGAGTATAATGATGATTTCGAAGGTGTTTGGAGTGATCACTAGTGATGGCGACGTTTTGTCTCCATTCATCTTTCGACATGATCTCAGGCTTAACACAAAGGTCTGCATCAAGTGCCTTAGGGAGATAATGCCTTCAAGAGGATGTCTCCTGGGAGACCTTGTGTCTGGTAACAGAACTTTGCACCATGTCACACAAGCATGTGCAGGAAAACCCGACCATGGCTGTTAGATCATTTCTGCGACCGTATTACTCCTAACATCTGGCCACGTAACTCGACAGATCCTTGATTATTATGTACTGGGCGCAGTTGACCGAGAGGCCAACAAAACTCCTTGTGAAACCAAAGATGAAGTGAAGGCAAGGATTATAACTTAAACAAGGAGACCGTCCAGAAGAGATGCTAGAGATTCTGAAGTCGCCTGGAGGCTGTGGTTAAAGCCAATGACGAAGTTTTATTTATTGAATCAATTTACTCTTTAGTATTTGAAAGTATTTTAGTGAATTTTAGTAAATATATCTGTTAAAATGAAATGGCAGTGTTATTTTCATTTTGGCGTAATTTAGACGCCAATTTATCTATCGCCCTATATATATATATATATATATATATATATATATATATATATATATATATATATGATTGCTATTTAGCTGATTGCTGTTAGCTTTTTAGCATTTCGACTCGAGAGTTTCGTATCATCATCATCATCATCATCATCATCACCGTTACACCCAATGGTGTGTAGGGCAGCAACAAAGCTTCTCCACCTCTGCCTATCTTGAGCCAGACTAGTCAATGAACCCCAAGATTTCTGCATGGCTTTCATCTCATTCTTCACCGTATTTCTCCATGTCGTTCTCGGTCTTCCCGTCTTTCTTTTGCCATCTGGGTCCAGTGGAGAGCTGTTCTTGTGATTGACTGTGGATCTTTCCAGAGTACATGCCAAATCCATCTCCACCGCCTTCATGAAAAACAGTTCGATACAATTTCTTAGAAAGAATACGTATTTATTTATTTTTATTTATTTATTTATTTATTCATTTTATTTATTTATTTTTTATTAACCCTATTTTCGACGACTTTAATGAAAAAATAATTGAATATACAGTGGGCAAAAAAATTATTATTTTTAAATTCGACATCAGTAATAAACTTATGTCAACTTTTTCTTTTCTATTAATTTTGTTTTGATTTTTTTCATAACAATTATTTTTGTTACAAGGACTAGTGATTGTTAGAACCATTTTTTTAACAAAATACTCTAGTGTAGTGATGTTTTGTTTCGTTGAGAGTTTCGTATACAGTCCTTCAAGTAATCAATCTGTCTACTCGTCAGGGGTATCATCAATTGACTAATTATATTTCTCATTTTCAGTTTTCATTGGGGTCTGGTTGAATGTTTACATTGTGTGTGTGTGTGTGTGTGTGTGTGTGTGTGTGTGTGTGTGTGTGTGTGTGCCCGTCTGCGTGTATATGTGCATACGAATAGAAGATCATGTTATTTCTCTTTTTCATCGTTTGTTTTTCACTTTACATTCGTTTTTGTTTTTGTTTTTTTGTTTTTTGTTTTTTTCTACTTTTCTCTTTTCTTTCGTTTGCATGTATTTTGGCTTCCGGTTTTTCAGTCGTTCATATCTTAGTTAATTTTTGAGCGTTCTTGTGAAATTATTTTAGTTAGGAATATTGAATTTCATTTTTTTAATGCTCATGTATTAATATATTAATTCATCTTTCTATTTATATATTTATCTACCTATATACCGCTAACAACATGCTTACCGTGTTCGGTACATAACACATACTACTACTCCACATTATACATACCACCACTTATATTCTGTTACACATAAAATAACATTCATCCTCGAAAATGGCTAAAATTATAACCGAAAACGCTCGGATAAACAAAACATTTGGACAATTCTTATACAATTTATGTCCTCAAAAGAAAGAGATCTTAAGATCATATAAAAATTACATAAAAACTTAACCATCGCATTTTGTCTATCATCATTAATGAAACCTGCACATATATATATATATATATATATATATATATATATACAGAGAGAGAGAGAGAGAGAGAGAGAGAGAAAGAAAGAAAGAAAGAAAGAAAGAAAGAAATTGTTTGTTTTCGACTGCTTATTAACACTCTGCAGATTTTTTTAAAAACAGGAACTATTTTTAGATAAATTTTCTTTTTAGATATTAATGGTTTAGTGAAGCTGGGGTGGAGGGGTGGAGAAGAGTTAGACCTATACCTTTCCCCAAGAGTATTTGCAAGCAAGTGAATACAACAAACCCAACTGGAATTAGAACGCGGCTCTCTGATTAACAATTTCGAGCCGTTATTTATTACACCACTCGCGCTTCCAAGCTTACAGCACCTAATATTCTCAAATAGTCCCCCATCTTTTTATTGACCAGGCTTGACGTTGTTTAACTTCGGTGATTCTACAAAAACCGGTGATGGCCGTTATCAGAAAGAGAGTGAGAGAGAAGGTGAGAGCGAGAGAGAGAGGGAGATGAATAGATATAGAACTAAGAGGGATCAATATGAGTTGGTCTAACAACTCATATTGCAAGCCACTTTGAGGAGTAGACTTCTTTATCGCTCCTTGGAGTCGATTGTTCCATTGAACTTCTTCAGTAACAGCGGTCAGTGCGAGAACCAAACGCATCCTCCCTGCTCAGTTCTTTCTTCGGAGTTGAGCTAATTTCTTTCCCAATCGATAAACATGAAGATCATCGAACTAGTTTTGGTTTTTGTTGGTTTATTTGGGTCACTCCCACCGCTTTATTGCAAAGAGTTAGATTCCTGCACAATGAACACATCTTCCTGGAAATTCTTCCATTTCATTTGCCTTGGATGAATGGCTGTTTTTTAAACCTTTACAAAAACAGAAATTATAATCTGGAATTGGAATGAAAGCAATGATGCTTCATTAATTTGAACCCCCTCATAAAAATTCAGGAATTGGAATTAATAAATACCAAACATTTCAAATACTTCTCTGTATGGATAATAAATTTTGTATAGGAGATAAGAAAATTATTAAGTAGAATTCGCTGTGCTAGGCGGAGTTTCGTCTCACACCAAAAGATGAGACAAAAACAAAACATTAATCGAAAAACTAGAAACTTCTAGGACTTCTTTGCAAATAAATTAAATTATTTTTCATTTTTTAAAAATCTCCCTAAATATTTTTCTTTCTTTTTTTACATATGTTACTCCCACTTACTCAAGAAACTAAAAATGTCTGCCTCTTAATATTTATATTAGTTTAAAGCAGGACGTCTTCGAGAATTTAAATCATCAGTTTGTTTTTGTCAAACTGAAACATCATTTGCCGCAAATCCGCTCTAAATTATAAAATAAAAAATGCAATAAAACTGTAATATTAATTAATTAGAAAAGCTTGTAACTGCTTTTATAAGATTTGTTAAGAAGTGTATTATTAAGAAAAATATTCTTTCTATGAATAATGAATTTTTGATTGTTTTCATTTTTTAAAATTTTATTAGAAAAATTTATTAAGTTTTAAATATGCATTAATTGTAGATGATATTATTATTAAGTTAAATGTACATTTACTAATCATAATTGGTAAAGCTTAATACTAGTCTTCAAACACGAAAATTTTAAAAAGAATTTCGAAAATATTTTTATGTATATCAACGTGCCCAATTTTGAAAGTATAGGCGACCGTACACGACATTATCAAAAGATCAGGGAGATGACGATAGCACATTTAAAGTGAACATACCTAAAGTTAGAGCACGAAGAATATTTTCCAACATTTTAAAGATAACTGAGTACTTAAAGATTATATAAGAAAGGCGCTCACGTCACCAGCTTATCAAACGCATAAACGGCTATTGTCGGTTTAAAAGATAGCTACCGTTTGTCTAAGAAATGCATTTATGCGATATTTTAAACTTAAAGTAATATTTCTTTCAAATCAGATTAATTATACTTTAAATCAGCTAATATACCTCAAATAAAGTTTCAGAAAAGTCTAAAATATTTTTACAAGATGCTTAAAACTGAGAATCTACTTGTGTTTACAAATGTCTAAAAAATGGACGACTTTGATGATGTTATGGAAAAAGATCATTCCAATCAATAAAACTTCCCTTTTGAAATATACTGCAAAATATTTTGCTTACTGGAAATAGTAAATTTAATCATTTAGCATTCAATTCAAGCTAAAATGAAAGATTCAAGAAAGCTTTTTTCATTCTTAAAAGTTAATTTAAACCTTAGGCATCACGGTTTTCATGGAGGCTTCTAACCCCGAGTCATGGCCTTAAATACTCTTGTCAACTCGAGACATTCATATAGATATTATGCTTGGCGACAAACTCCTTCAAAAATATGTCTAACCTGCCGGATGTATAAAACCACTTTCTCAAATCAAATGCTTCCGAGTGAAATAAGCGTGTAGGTTTCAGCGCGAGCTTTGAACTTTGTAGCCTTAAGTTACAGAATCACAAAAGGATAATTGTACCAAATAACAAAAAAAAAAAGAAGAAGACAACATCCCTTAAGAACTTTCAACAGATTCAAGAACTAAAAAGGATTTCACTCGAAGATAAAATAATAATATAATCAAGAAGTTGACCCTCCACATGACTTCAAACAAAAGGCTACAAAGAAACAGTCATTATTACAGGAAAGAGCGATAACAGGTACTGGACTCAAGAAATCTGTTTTGCTGAAAAATTGTTTTAAGTAAATGATTTATTTTTATAAATTTCAACTGATAATAGCACTCCTCGGTCAACGAACGCTGAACGTTTCCTTATAAGAAAACGGATAATATTAGTATTATCATTTGAGATGAGAAGTATAGCTACTATACTTTGATCACAATCCAATGGGTAGGGAGTGAATAAAAACACTCAAAATAGCACTGGCCGCTCGGTCAACGAATGTCGAATGATTCCTTATTAGGAAACAGCTAATGTTACCATAACCGTTCCGTGTGAGCCTCTATATACGTACCAGAGAGAGTCAAAAGCTTTTTACGGATATTCACATATTATGTTTGGCGACTTGCATCTCTGTGTGTGTGACAATATTTCCGCGGTTACCGACTGAATAAAACAATCATCTTTTGAAATCTCCATTAATTCATCGGCGTTAATTTTTTGACTCAAACATACTAAAATGAAAACTAAATGCTTTTTATTTTACGAGGAAGGACTTGTTGAAATATCTATTTTCTATTATCCCATTGAATAAAGGTGACAGTATTTGCGCGATTGTCGACTGAAACAACCATCTTTTAATTTTTTTACTCAAGCGTACTAAAAGGAAGACTAAATGCTTTTTTCTTATAAAACCAAGATGGACTTGTCGAAATATTCATTTTCTTTATTATCCCATAGAATAAATCTGAACACTCCCACGGTGTTCAGTTTATACATTTAACAAAGTGGTATCAAATATAGACCCTGATATTGTCTTGATACTAATGTGCGCAGAAGTGCCCAGCTATTAAACCTAAAAGCATTTTCGGGTGCGTTGATGACCCTGAGAGGAATCTAATTTCTCCCTTCCTTCTTTCTTTGTATCTCTGTTTCTTATTTCTTTAAATGGTCCTGAGTAAGTTGGATAATTAGCATGGATATCGGAACTTAGATCAAACATGTGAAAAAACAAAGAAGAGATTTTATATAACTCTATAATACACCTGCCGACCAATCTTAGTGTCCACCGATCTGGTCAGTTAAATTGTGAATATGAGCCTCTTGGTGGAAAAGTTTAATTCATTTTATTGCACATTAAAATAACTAAATTGATGTTTTCAATGACGCGATCTACATTGGTGTCACCGGGTGGAAACGGGCAAAAGAGAGCGAATTTAAGCTCCGGACTGAGGATTTGACATCAGGCTGACATTATCGGAGGTGTGTTCCGTGGTGGGGGTGCTTTCTCATGTTTAGAGTGAGACAAAGAAAGCGCCCGCCCCCGAATGCTGATGAGCGGAATTAATCTCTGAGAGGTGTCCTGTAACCTCTATATATTGGAAGTCAATTTGCGAACCGAGGGATCAGGGGGTAGACCACCCGAGGGACGAGAGATCAGCGGGTAGACTACCCGAGAGAACCCATGCGAGGGAGGAGAGACCGACGGCATCCGAGAAAGGAATCCGAGATAGGAACCTGATAAACGAAGTAGATCGAAAGATTAGTTCATCCTTGTAAAAAGATAGCACAACAATAAAAACAAAGAAAAAAATATATCTGCAATTTTGAAAGAACTTTGTTTCTTTATTTATTTTTCCTTGTGGACCGGGGCAATTCTGGTTCATACCGTGTTATATGATTAATTTGATATAGCTTGTTAAATTATGGCTCAAATTTTTGTGTTTTATTTTTACATGTATCATTTTTTTTCTCTTTCCTCCTCGGCTGTTGGATTCTATTTTTCTTTCTATCCCTTCACGGCGTACGGGTCACATACTGGCTATTTAGTTGTCTCCCACCACGCCTACTTATAAGTTGTTGTTTTATAAGTTAGGCCCCGGATTTTAGTGATATGTTACTTTATAATGCAAGTGTTTATGCTAATTAGTTTATATATATATATATATATATATATATATATATATATATATATTGAAGACAAGTTTTGTCGATTTATTTTATGTAAATTGTTTTCATATCATCTGATAAGCTTAATAGCATTATCGTTGAAAAAGGAAAGAAAATCACAATATTGATACATGTTTTTTTTTATCCTTTCTGAGCTTTCGGCTTACATCAGATATTATCAAAGATGAAAATAGTGTTGGTTGTAACTGGCAGTTCGCGGACGAACGATAGTAGTAATTGTCTATTTTGTTCGTGTGGAGGATTGGCGAACACGTGTGTGCATGCTGGAAGCGAAAATCGCACTACAGCTTGTGGCGTCTCACATGACCACACGAAAGTAAAGTATTAAAAGTATTAAGTATGGAAAGCCATTGGGATAACCAATCTCTTCTGTTATCTATTATAGGCATTTGAGGATATGTGTGGAGATTTCGTAGTTACTTTTGTTCAGGTTAGGTTTCAACTGTTTTATGTACATGGCTTCGAGTATTTTTAGTTTTTGTTAATTGCTTTCGTGTTTAAGTTTGATTGTGTTTTCGACGAGGATTTCACGGAATTGTGTATGTGGCCTGGTATGTTGTTTTAGATGCCTAAAGATGTTAGAATTGTTGTTTAAATGTAGTGTCAAGCGTCGTGAGAGCGAGTTTGTAGTGTGACCAACATAAATATTGTTTAATCCGTTGTAGATACAATCTCCCAAAGGGCACTTGAATTTGTTGACTACGTTGGTTTTTTCAAAACGCTAACCGGGGGAAAAGAGTCGTTGCGAATGAGTGAATTGAATATACTGAATTTAGAGTAGTATATGATTAACTTTTTTTTTTGCGAGGATCTGTGGCTAGGATATATATATATATATATATATATATATATATATATATTCATTTGTAAACGAGTTATTAAGCGACCTAGGTTTTTACCATGAGTGGTGTCTTCAGGTGATTTGCAATAACAGATTTTACCGTTATTTTTTTATATTTTTTTTAAGAACGCTCACGTTTTTTTAACGTGCAATTTTCAAAATTAGAAGAAGTCATAACGTTTTCATCCATGGTTGTATGACACTTATATTTATTTTATGGTATGATGACACTTACATTCAGCAATTCCTTTTTGTTTGGTTCAATCACAGATCTATATTTAAACTAGAAAACTTTAAAAATTATATAAACTTGGCTAGCCACGGGTGGAAACTGAAATTAAAATATGGAATAGACCCAGACATAACGTGGAGTATAGTGAAAACAGCCAACGATGGTAAAATATGTAGACTGTGTCTATATTATTTAATGAAACATGCATCAATTAAAAAATGCTGCCTAAATACACAGTATATATATATATATATATATATATATATATATATATATATATATATATATAAGGATAAAGACAACAGAAAAACTTATCTTAGCAGTTGCTGTTGTTAGTTCTTCCTTTTTTTTATTTAAGAGACAGGTTTCCTGAAAATGTTTTCTTGCAACTTTCTTCGTCATTAGGACTTCATCAGATTGATGGACGAAACGCTTTTCCTACTATGTCATTTATTTTTCCAAAATATTGTTCTTGATATATACAAAAATATAATATATATCGTTATCGCAGACACACACACACACACACACACACACACACACACACACACACATATATATATATATATATATATATATATATATATATATATTGGCCAGCAAACATTCTATTAAACATCTTTCATTAAATATAGCATTTATATTGGAGTATAAGTTATAAATGAAACATTGCAATTAATTAAATTTTACGATTTTTTAATGATATATTGTACTATTTTATGAGTAAAGGGGCTGAGATATTTAGGTTGGAATTAGAATTTAATAATTATAGTATATTAAGGTATATTGTAGTTAAAAAAACAAACAAGTATTTTGTGGGGCATTTATTTGAGTAAAATAAATGTTAATTTTTAAGTTATATTGAAGCATAAGTCATAAATGAAAGATTATGATTAATCAAATTTTAACGAAACATATTTTCGATGTTAACATAAAACGATTAATTCATCTCTACGGTTCAGTACGGTTCACTCAGGCACAGAGGGCAGGTATTGCAGAACGACTTACAGACTCTTGTTTTTGCCAGAATATTCCATTTTACTTTGGGAGTTTTGCTTGTATCTTTAACAAAAATACGCAGAAAGCAATGTTTGGTTTCGGTACATGTTGTTTTTTAAGGAAGTTAAGTGCCTATACCAACGCTGTTTAGAAGTGCTCTTTGTAGACCCAATGTAAACATTTTTAATAGATGGGTTTCATTTGATGTTATATTATATTGGTACACAATAGAATTTTTTAGACACCAATTTCCAGTTTTTTCGAGGCCCAGAGCATCAAACTCCATAGTTACCTAATTCTCAATATTGACACACCTAAAAGCATTTTCTCTAATTACCACTCCCTGATTTTCTAAATAACTATCATCTTATTAATTTATATTATATTTTCAAAATAAATAATTTTGACCATTTATTTTAACATATCACCTGAAGAAGAACAGTATTGTTCTGAAACATTAAATTTTTTGTGTAGTGGCGTAATGCTTTTATGAACTATTGTAATAACAATATTAAAATATTAAGCACTACTCTGTATTGAGCACTCTTTATAAAAGTAAATGCTTGAACAGTAGATTATAATCTACGCATTCTTTCACTTTCTTATAATATATATATATATATATATATATATATATATATATAAAGAGTGAACATTGAAGTCAACACTTAGGGCGACGGACTGTTTCATGCTAAGCGCAATCATCAGGCCACCATATGACAATTATATATATATATATATATATATATATATATATATATATATATATATATATATATCCACTTGCTTCTAGCCGGTATCGAAACTCGACCGATTTGGTGTCAGTTGGAGTTGCTAACCCTAAGGCATAGGCCCAGGAATCAGAGAAGTGTTATATATAAGCGGTGCATACACACCCCAGCCACAGAAAGAACTCAATTCATTGCCGAAGAGTTATGTATAAGTCGCAGAAGTGGTAACTGTTTTTATTTAATTTTTTTTCTCTAGAGAGCTCAATCGGAACGAGACCATAATATATTCGTCATCATATTCGTATATATATATATATATATATATATATATATATATATATAATATCAGTTCAATAAAGGCACTATTTAGTAACCTGTAGAACTCCTTTTAAAACATGAAACGCATTACATAGAATGCTTTTCTGTTTATTTAATTATCCGCTAATTGTTCTGATATATAGAATTTATACATCAAATTCTCCAATTGTCGTGTATACTGGCACAACATAATCTATTTCATCTAGCTGCATGCCGGACTTAAGTTTTTGATTGTCTGTTCCCTTATTTTTTTAAAAACTGTTACTGATTCGAATTACTTAGCCTGAACATGCTAAATGAAGAACACTATAGCTTTTTAAACAGCCCCGTTTACGATAAAATACTACAAAAGAAAATAGCATCAAAGAGATAAGAATAAAATCGATAGTCTAATCCAGGCGTTCTGTTGATTTATTATTGAGCTTGATTCAAAACGCGCCCGTTTCTATGGTGATATTAATGATTGGCATACTTCACAAAAGCAAGCGAACCTCATCTATCGGGCAGCCACACTCATAAAATAACTAAGAAAATTCTAACAAGGGAAATAAGAGCAAGCATTTGACTTCCTTTTATAAGTTGCCTGAATACTACAGATACTCTTGTAAAAGTCGTTTTTTTTTTTTTTTTTCAACTATGATTTTCGGGTTAAATGAAGGCTTAGCTCAGTTGTTCTAAAACATTTTTGTTTTTACTTTCTTTGCTTTTTTACCCATGAGCTACTTTTATTCTTAATTGTTTTGGATGGACACCCCTCCTTACCCATTCGATGAAAAAAGCTTATTTAATTTCTTACTAATAAATAAATTTAGGAATTGTATTACAGAAATACTAAATGCATATGCTTTATTTTAAAGTAAAACTAATTTAACGAAAATGAATGTGTATCTAACAACTAAATTTCATGGAACATTTATATACACTAGTACAAATACAGGCCCTCAGAGTGGATGGTTTTGCTAGAAATTACCCCTGCTGATGAAGAGGTCAATACTGTTAATCCTTCCTCTATATATAATCCTTATGTAATTTAGATTTTAAATTAATTTTATTATTAATATTTTTTCAATATTTTATAATAGTTAATTTATAAGAATATATTATTTTATTTTATTAATATTTAAAATTAATACTCTTATTTATTAATATAACAAATTAATCTATATGATAAATTATAATCTTTATATATTTTTTCTTTGTATAAAATCCTTGCTTCTCGGTTTTTATTCAACTTTTACAATTAAGTTTGATTTATTTTGTTTTACAGCATATCAACACCTCAATGGGTAATTTAATGCCGACAAGATTTTTAGGGTAGGTCTATATGAATAGAATATTAGTAATTCTTTGTAAGAAATCAGTTTGTAGATCGGATTTCATTGACATATTCTTATGAATTTTTTTTTTTTAGAATCAAATGTATTGTTGATATTTTTGTTTTCAAAAATATATTGCTGGTAATATTTTTAAATGTATTGCTAGTAATTTACTTTTCAAAAAGGTTTTGCTGATATTTTTACTGTAAAAATCTATTTTTATGCTTTCATGGTCTATTGACCCAAGTTTAGGGGTTAACTATTTACCCATAGCTGGGACTCTAACAGGTGCTACCACCGCAGGTCAGGGTGAAACTGAGAACACGCGCCTCTAAATCTCCCACTCAGAGATCTTGCTGCCGGATGTAGTTTATCGTCATACCCAGGACGCTTTTACAATCAAAACAACCGGTAGAGTAAAAGGGACACTAACTTACACTGCTTGATCTCAGTTTTTTTGTTTTGGTTTGGTTTTGTTTTTTTGCTAGCTTTGGAGTTGTTTATCTATTTTTAGCATTTTGATATGGCGCAGATTAATGTAGAAACTCCAATTCTTAGTTGTAACAACCGCGTTCAGAAGTTAAGTTGTTCTGTAGACCGCCAATTTGTTATTTTTTGTGTGAACCCCGGTAGTGTTAAAGACACCCCAGAGTCCACATAAACCCCAGTTAAGAAACCATCGAATTCCTACATTACATTTACTTACATGCTAATACCCATGAGGAAGGTATGAATCCATCTCTTCCCCACTACTTATAGTTAAATAGCAAGACAGACTGGGTTCTATAGCATTGGTTGGTAACCAATCTAACGTAGTAAGAATTGTAAATCTTCTGCGGGAAAATCGGTTATTTACTTTATGACTGGGAAGATTTCTCGAGCTTTGGTTGACAATCATCCTTGACATGGTGTCTCGTATATGTATTAAAAAAAACACCCGGATGTAGGGCCGGTAATCCACGTCTGAATCAGCCATCAAAAGAGGTCCATGATGTCTTATCACAGCATCGGGATCTGAGTACAACAATGTTTGACCATGTTGCATTGGGTGGGATTGTCGATGGATTTCTGACCAACTATCGGTTGGTCGAAGGATTATGAAGAACTTCTGGCTTAGACGAACAGATACAGAAGTATCAGTTTACATAAACCTAATATAAAAAGTAATGAAAAAACAACTACCCTGGTCATAAACGCGCTTAAACGAATGAAAGACCCCCAGCGTAAAAGTATATAAACCTAAAAAATATGATAAGTCTTTGTACAAACGTTGCTTGTCTTGTAATGAAAAAACGATTGCCCTGTTCATAAACGCGTCTAAATGAATGAAAGGACGTCCGCGTAAAAATATATAAATCTACAAAAAATGATAAGTCTTTGTACAAACGTTGCTTCTCTTGTAATGAACAAACGACTGCCTTAGTCATAAACACGCCTAATGAAAGGCCGTCAGCGTAAATGCATGAAAACTGAAACGTGCTGAATATGATGAATATCTTCTTCCTCTTGAAATTTTCTCTTAGACTATTAGTTACTTAGAAGAATTAATCAAACAACTTCGTATAAGTATTAATGGAACTTTTCTGACGCTCTGTTCATTCCCTCGAGGCGGGAGTGTAGCAAATCGCATACATAACTATCCATATGCGTTTTAAGCCTCGAAAAGCCAGTAGATTCTGAATATTCAGAATCTACAAACATAATAATAATAATAATAATAATAATAATAATAATAATAATAATAAAAATGAAATTATCTCACTATGCTCAATATTGACAACTTCTTTTTCTACGTGCCCTGTCCCATTAGCACGTCGGCGATCATGGCCTTCTATATCTCCTTATCTCTTCTATCTCTTTACACCCTTTCTCTTGTCACTCCTTCCAAACCCTGCCCTTCCATTTAATTCCATCCATTTGCTCAAGCCGATCAAGTATGTTTCACATTGCTTACTCCTGTCCCTCTTTTCCTATAGATGTCCTGTAAGTATCACATTCTCCAAGCCAACTCTCCTCATTACATGTTCTAGAAACTTAGGCCGTCTTTTTCTGATGTTAACTATAAGTTCCCTTTTCAGTTTCATCTTCTACAAAACTTCATTATTACTCCCATGTTTGGTTCATGGTATTTTAAAACTCAACATGACAGGGCAGGTCAATATCTGAATTGGAAAATCCTACATCACTGCGGAATAAATAAAAACAGTTTCAAACTGGAATGAAAATCATCTTGAATCCGTAGAATTAAGAACTAAAACCCATAAAAACCGTCATGATAGGTAGCTTAATATATGCATTGGAAGATGTGTCATCACTGCTGGATAAAAAAAAGCTGTAAACTGGTATGAACATCATCTTGAATCGGTAGAATAAAGAATTAAGGCCCAAAAAATTGTCATGATAGGGTAGTTCAATATTTGCATTGGAAGATCTGCCATCACTGAAAGGAAAAATAAACATTGCAAACTATTAAGAAAATCATCCTCAATCCGTAAAATTAAGAATTAAGGCAAACAAAAACTATCACGAGAGTGTAGGTCAATATATACATTGGAAGATCCGTTACTTTCAAACTGGTATGAACATCATCTTGAATCAGATGTTACAAGCTCTTGGAATTTTTGTATCAACTCTGATCAAACAATACAATAAAAACGCACAGACATTATTATCGAAGACGGAAAAAGAAAAGGTTTGCACACAGATTCTGATGACCATACCAATTAATAAAAACATCTCTACGAAAGTTTTGAAGAACTAAACATTTACAAATATTTGGAAATGAGAATAAAAAAAATAGGGGCACTTAAAACTTAAGCTTTTCCTGTTGTGGTTGGAGCTTTGGGTCGGATAAATAAAGGAACTCAACAACAAATCAACAAATCCTTCGCGATTCCTTCTCTCCAGGAAATCCAAAAATACTTCAAACAAGTTCAGCTCACAACCTGCAAAGGTCTTTGTCTATTTAAGTTAATTTATTATTAGTTGTCTTTTGTTTAATTCTGTTTAACTGAGCAATGAAAAAAATGGCTGTACTGGTAATCAGCTCGTCAAATCGAATGAAACAACACTAACGTGAACGGAATGATAACTGAAACGTACCTAATATGATTACGATTTTCTTCATCTTGGAATTTTTTGTAAGTTGATTAGTTGCTAATAGGAATTAATCAAGCAGCCGAGTATAAATCTTATGGAACTCTCCTGCCATTTTTATGTTATTTTTTTACTATATAATTGGAAGAAGACAAATACTGTCGAAATTTTGTTTAACATTGTCAATGTGATTTTTCTTTTCTTTTTGTTAAATCTCGTTCTTCACTTGACTAATAATAATAATAATAATAATAATAATAATAATAAAGCACACAATTGAAAATTTCCAGGTATAGATAAAATTCCTAACTTTTGGCTATATTATTTAAATACAACACATAAAATACTAGCCAAAGAACTTCAAGAAATGGTTAACGATCCCACTAAAATTCCTGCATGGATGACCAAAGGAATTAATTTCTTCTACCCAAGAATAGTGACACAAACAACCCGGAAAACTACAGACCAATTACATGCCTTCCGACAACAGACAAACTATTAACATCTATTTTAACAAAACAGACATATTTTTTCTTGGAAAGAAATAACATATTACCGCTTGACCAAAAAAGGGTTCAAACGTGGCTGTTACGGATGTAAAGATCAACTGCTTATGAACAGAATGATCCTGGAAAACTGCTACAATGCAAAGAAAAATCTTAGTACTGTCTGGATAGATTATCGTAAGGCATTCGATAGTGTACCACATTCCTGGATCTTGAAGACTTTAAATATATACAAGATATCACCCGGCATCATCAATTTCATCAAACAATGTAAGTCGATATGGAAAACAACCCTTTACCACAATCATATAAATGGAACCTATAATTTTGGTGATATAAACATCAAAAGAGGTATATTTCAAGGTGACTCTTTGTCGCCCTTACTATTCTGCATATCACTAATAGCACTAACCAGCCAACTTAACAAGACAGAATATAGTTATAAAATAGCCGAAAAGAAAATAAGCCATCTAATTTACATAGATGACTTAAAGTTGTATGCTAAGAATGATAACGAGCTGGAAGGTCTTCTACAAACTGTAAAATGCTTCAGCGAAGACATTGGGATAAAATTCAATTTGAATAAATGTGCTAAAGCTACAGTTTTACGTGGATCGCTACAACAAACATCCTCAATTAGTTTAGACCCTGCTGTAACAATAAAAGATTTAGAGCCAGAAGAAGCTTATAAATACCTAGGTGTAAATGAGAGTGAAAACATTCACCATAAAAAATGAAAGAAATAGTGCGTAAAGAGTACTATAGAAGGCTACGACTGATATTAAAAACTGAATTGAATTCTCAGAACAGAACTATGGCCATTAATAGCCTTGCAATCCCAGTTGTCCAATATAGTTTCAACATCTTAAACTGAACTCTAAACGACATCAGGCGAATGGATTCTAAAACAAGAAAGCTTCTTTCTAAGAATAAGATGCATCATCCAAAGGCTGATGTAGACCGTCTATACATACCCCGTAAAGAAGGTGGAACAGGTCTTAATCAGCTAGAATTGTCATACAAGACAACAACTATTGGTTTACTAACATACATATAAACAACAAAGGAGTGGATACAATTAGTCAAGCAACATGAACAAAGAAAGAAAAAATATTCAATAATAAAAGAAGGCAGTAAATACAAACAAGATTTACATTTAATAGCTTCTGTAGAAAAGCAAAACAGAAGCTAATAACCAACTATTGCGGCAAGAAATATGAAAATGAAAGCCAAAGATAAAGCTCTTGAACAGGTGAAACAACGCTGACAAGACAAGCCTCTGCATGGCCAATATTCATAACGTGCCAATAAATCCAATGTTGATAAAGTTAATACTCATCGATGGTTCTGTGCATCTGGATTAAAGTCGGAGACTGAAGGCTTTATCCTTGCAGCGCAAGACCAAAGTCTTTTCGCTAGGAACTTTCAGGCAAATATTATACATAATAATGTGGATTCAAAATGCAGATTCTGTGATAAACACCAAGAAACAAAAGACCATCTAATTTCAGGATGTTCTGTACTTGCCCCAAATGAATATGAAAATCGTCACGATAGAGTGGGGCAATATTTACATTGGACAATGTGCAAACACTACGGAAAATCTGTAAACAAACACTGGTATGAAAAGCACCCAGTACTGGTTACAGAAATAGATGTCACCATTCTATGGGATAACACCATCTACACTGACAGAAAAATTGAAGCAAATAGGCCGGACATTATTGTCAAAAACCAGAAAGAAAAAACTTGCATATTAATTGATATTGCTTGTCCAGCGGATTGTAACATAGCAACCAAGGAATTCGAAAATCTGTCAACATATAAAGACATGGAAATTGAAATAGAAAAAATGTGGAAATTGAAAACAAGA
Organism: Ascarosepion bandense; assembly: GCA_037127315.1. Lineage (NCBI taxonomy): Eukaryota > Metazoa > Mollusca > Cephalopoda > Sepiida > Sepiidae > Ascarosepion > Ascarosepion bandense. The sequence continues at coordinate 2,122,896 of JBBBDQ010001359.1, read as the reverse complement.
ATCGTACCAATGATTGTAGATGCACTTGTAATGATAAAAAAAGGAACAAATCGACACATTGAAAGAATCCCTAGAAACCCCAGCTTAAGAGATATACAAAAATTGTCTTGTTAAGTACAGCCCACACACTAAGGAGAACTTTGTCTATGTCACGCTAGGGATGATAGGGGAGATAGAAAAAACATGAAATGGAGCCATAACGACACACCACGACCTGCCTTAGGTCTTCCCGCAGACTTGGTAGGTAGTGCGACCATAGCAGAAATCGAAATAGGATGAAGAATGAAATAATAATAATAATAATAATAATAATAATAATAATAACAGCCGTATCTGTTCGTCTACCTAAAATTATTATTAGTGAGAAGAGAGATAGATGTGTGAGGTGAGAGGAGGGGGTTGGCTGATATTCGCAACTGCGGTTAAATTTTTTGATGTCTTAGAGGAGAATGCCTGCTTTTCATTTCACTGGAACTGTATTATGTATGTATGTCTGTATGTATGTATATCTTTCTTTCTTGCTTGTTTTTTCTCACTGAAATCAAGTAGTGTCTTTTTCTCATAGATGTTAAGTATTTTTATATTCCCTTATTTATTTTTTCTAGCCAAATCCCTGTTTTATGAACATTTCTCTTAATAATAATTAAAATAATTCAGCATACGATGATATTTTATTTTATTTGTTGTAATTGCATCAAATACCCTTGGGAAAGATATTAATCCGTATTATCCCTCTAGTTATGGATTAAATAACAGGACGGATTAGATTCCATAGCCTTGGCTGGCAACCAGTCTAACGCAGAAAGTAATGGCAACCTACTGTTGGATAATCTTCTGCCCAGTCAGCCATGTCTCTTTTGAGACATGATCGCCCAAAGCGTGTATCACGCATCGCACTGAGTGACTGATTTGCATCTTTATTTTAAAGAATTTTATTTCCCTTCATGATTTCTATCTTATTTTTATATTTTTATTGAAATCAAATATTGTCTTTTATCCATAAAATATTTGAATTTAACAACTTTAACAAACAGAAATCATGGGATGAACTTATTTTAAATTGGCAACTTTTCCCATTTCACTGAAAAATACGTTAAACACTTTTCTTCCCTACTTTTTTTTTTGTTCTTTCTTTAATCGTTTATTCTCTGAAACTAAGTAGCGTCTCTGATATGTCTTTCCATGATATCAAAACGGAATAGTCTCTTATTTATAAATTACTAGCATCATAGCCCTGCGTTGCCCGTGCAACTCAGAACATTTTAGTAGTAGGAGAAGATGCCATTGAGAGGAGTAGATGGAAAAAATTTATTGAAAGTTGGAAAGGAGAGTTGATGTTTTGTCTGACATTGTAAACAACATTGCGTTTGTTTTTATTTCAAAATTACGGAGGAAAATATTGACATTTTTTGTTAACTAAATGAATTTAACATAAAAATAAGAATTATTTATTTTGTTTTACTGAAATTAAAAATATGCAAATATTACGCTCTCAGTTCCGAAATTTTCGAAGAATATTTAAAAATGTAGACATTTAATTTTAGCGGAAAAAGTTACATTCATGCCATACGAATTACAGACAGTTGATTTCCTGCATGAAATATTTAGCGAAAAAAAGCTTTATTTTTTTAAAATTTTCTGTTTCAAAATTACGGAGAAAAATATAAAGGATCATTTTTCTTTTTTCTAATAAAAAAAATATTTTAGTCGCGTTTGACACGTGTGATTTGATTTCTGTGACATAATTTAGCAACCGGCTTAGATCTTAGATGTTTTACATGGCAAATATAAACAATTGGCTCCATTGGTCAAAATGTGCGAAAGGGAAAATTGCTGAACTTAAACTCAAAAAGTATGTGTTGACCTGGCTTCCCTGTAGATATGTGTCCCTAGAAAGTTTGAATGGCGTATCTTAAAAAATGTAGACGTGCATAGGGAACAGTAACACACAGACTCACAGATTGCCTCTTATATATATATAGATTTGCAGGGATTAACAACTAAGAAACTAAAAGAGGAACATGCTGAATTAGAATAAGATAAATATAAATGTTTATTTGGTATATATCCTATTTTTTATTAAACAATCGAACTGACGTCTATAGAGTTAGGTAATCGAGATTTAATAAAGATGCTGTGCCTTTCGGTAGGGTAGAATTTGGTTGACCATCTTGTATCAGATTGCACGGTATTAGCACCCATTAAATATAAATCTCGACATATTCTTTTTTTTTTCCTTCGCCATATTAGTCAGCTCCTCACGATCGATAATATTTCAAGAGATACTTTTATTGAAAATATAAATTAAAATATGTGTAATTAATAGTAAAATTTATAATATTTTTACTTCATTTTGTATCATGAACTGCTTTTAAAAGACATCCAACAGGTTTATAGGTGGTCGAGTTGATATAATATCTCATAATACCTCATCTCAGAAATATAAACAAAACCATATCTTACAAAAAGAGGCTGAAGATAGAGGATTGTAAGATGTTTTTTTTTAATATCCTTTTTCTGTAAATGTTTGAATTTGAATTTTCTTCTTTAGTTGTTTTAACGATTTCGCCAAAAATAAATGCCTAATATTATCCAATAAGAAATTCATTATTAATTTTGATGAATATTTCTTCCCATTCTTTTTTTTTTTTTTTTTTTTTTTGTGGGGGTGTTTATTTCAGATTTATGCCCATAACTTTAAAGATCGTAAATTTTAACGGCCTGGTTGATGGGATGAAATTCACTAGTAAATGGGACAACTGTTGATTATTGTGTTATTTTCTTCCTGTTCGTTCCTTGATAATACAATGTTTCACTACCCGATCCAAGGAATGAACTCAAGATCACTAGATGACAGTGGCACTTGTTTAAACAATTTTTTAACCACATCAGTGGTGTATTTTTAGAGACTTTATATTCATTTTCACATGGTTTAGTCATCTGGTCATAATGGTGAGATCGTACCACTTTTGGATATTCTATATTTCATTTTTCAGTTGAGTAATTGTCAATATACCTTATCTAATTATTATTATTAAGATACTGGTGACCAGAAGTTACTTGGTCGAAACGTTGTGGCGATAATAGTAACTATAACAACCAAGATTAGAAAAGGTATTTCAAAGCAATTAAAGCTGTCATTATTGACAATTCAGTTAAGTGTCATACGTGATACACGCTTGAGCGATCATGTCTCTTCCGAGACATGACTGACTGGGCAGAAGATTTTTCCGCGGTAGGTTGCCATTTGTTTCTGTGGGAGACTGCTTGTCAACCAATCTGTCCTGCTATTCAACTCATAGCTGGAGGGAGTAAAGATGGATTCATACCTTTCCCAAGGGTATTTTCGCGTAAGTGAATGCAACGAATTCAAATGGATTTCGAACTCGGCTCTCCGATTTCTCATTCCCAGCCGATATCCATTGCACCACAACGAATTACCCACCCTTAAAATGCACAACAAATTTATCTAAATCAGGAATTTACACTATAGCCTAAAATAAAAATCACAAGAAATAAAGGGGTGAGACTTGTAGGTTAATTAAATAAAATAATTTATGGGCGCATTAGTGATCCTTTATTCAGCGTATAAGTCGTTCACCTTAATGAGTCTTACTGTAATTCTGTGCAAACTCCGAGTCGAGCTATTGGTGAGGGAAAAATTATTAATATATAATTTAATGCTTTGTTATATTACATTGAGCACTATTTGCAGTGCGCGATATTATATATATATATATATATATATATATATATAATATCGCGCACTGCAAATGCAAATAGTACTTTTACGAACGCGTGACTGGAATTTTTAAACGACCGAAAATTTTCAAAATTAAGGAGGAGCTACTTAAGGATCTTAAAACACTTTCATTCAAGTTTGTATGATCCTAAGATGTATCGATAGATATGATTACATCTGGACGTTACTTCTGACCTTTCATTTCGTAATTTTTAATTTTTCTGGAAACAATACAACGGCTAACTTTTCTTCTTGGAAAAATCTGCAGGCATCACCACCATTGTAAATTTTGGCTTTTTTTTTATTATACTCCATGTTATACTAGGATCTTTTTCTTTTTTTCTTTTTCTTTTAATTCCTTTCTTTCCACACGTGGGTAGACAGTTTGGTACACCTTTTTAAGATTTTCCAGCTGAAATGTAGATTTATGTTTATTTCGTGTTTTTAAAAATTCCTTATGCAGACCCAATATATATATATATATATATATATATATATATATATAAGAAAAATTAAGACAGACACGTTATTTCATGGTGAATCAGAAGTATAGGCCTATTTCACCATGAAATAACGTGTCTGTCTTAATTTTTCTTATATTTGCTCTATATGTATTTATATGCATATATGTTTAAAGCTCTCTTAGAGAGTTATCCTACCACTGTATGTACAGGATACTCCTTTGGATTCTTCTATACCCACACATGCTGATATATATATATATATATATATATATATATATATATATATATATGTTCATCTGCATCGTGTGCCGCTGCTTTGTAAATAACACCTTCTGTTTTACAAAGTCTGTCAAGTGGGCATTTGTTTTTGTCCTTACAGTTACATTCTTTATCAGTGATGTTATATCCCACGTTATTTTTTAGGTTTCTGACGTTTTGTTTTTGTTTTTTATGTAATTTTCTAAATTGCTAATACAGATATAACTTAATTTGACTGAATTCCTATTGAATATTTTATTTGATTCTGAGTCCCCAAAAAACTCAGGGATTTTTACGAACGCACGACTGGAATTTTTAAACAACCGAAGATTGTGTGTACGTGTCTGTATTTGTGTGTTCGTGTCTGTGTGTATGTGTGTATGTGTTTGTGGGCGTGTTTTTGTGTGTGTGTTTATGTGCGTGTGTGGTGTTTGTGTGTGCGTGCCTTTGTGTTTTTGTATGTGTGTTTGTTTATGTTTGTGTGTGTATGTGTTTGTGGGTGTGTATATGTGCGTGTGTTTGAGCGTTTGTGTTTGTGTGTGTATGTGTCAAGTGTCATACTTATTTCTTCTCTCCTTATTCCTTTGCCTTCTTTTTTATCTTTCGTCTAAGGTAACAATGGCGCATATTTAAACATACCTTTTTTGTCAACTGTGGCCGACATTTTTAATTAACAAAAAAAAAAATTATTATTTCGTGGGGAAAACATCTGTTCTTACCTGTGGCAGGTGTCGCAACTGACAAGACTGAAGAGAGGATAATGAATCGGTGTCACTCACCTGTTTTTAGCCTTGATGAAAGCGCCGGCGACAGGGAAAGCGAATAGTTATTCCACATTGGTAAATAATCCGTTTGAATAAATACGAAGCACAAAGAGATCGATCTCTCTTTACCTTTTAATAAAGAAATAGAAAGAAAACGGAATGAGGTGATGTCAACACACTTATGAGAATAAAAGAGAAAAAGGTACAAAATAAAAAGGTACATCAGAATTAAAAAATAAACCTCACATAGTTCCGGAAATTAAAAGGAAAATAAAATGAACTTCTAACGTTTTAAAGGCATTAATGTCTTTTTTCTATATCTTATTCTTTATGTGCCGTGTCAGGACGCAGGCATTCATGGCTTTCCAATATTTCCTGCCATTTGAAGCTCTAAATGCGTTTTATTTTTATCGCATTTAGCCTGGACCCTGTTCTACCGTCCATTTCCTCAAGTTCACTATGCTTCCTTTGTCCCTTTGTCTGTCTCGTGAGTATCAGATTTTCCAAGCCTTTCTTCCTCATTATATGCCTAAGAAACCTCATCTGTTTCGTCTCCTTTCTCTATATACTTCTATAAAGTATGTCAGTATATATATATATATATATATATATATATATATATATATATAAGAATGAAGAAAATAATTGCAACGTTCAAAATATTAATTTGAAACAATGCTCAATATATAAATAGACCAATGAATATTTATTATTAATTATTACATTAAAACTTGTGAAAACTACAAACTATTACAAAATTGTACATTTTGTTTCGACATTCAAAGAACAATATCCCATCAGGTAGTTAATGATGATGATATTGAAGTTATTTGTAGTTTGCATTGTTATTTGTGCACATGTTCTAAAGTAATAATTAATATATATATATATATATATATATATATTAATTATTACTTTAGAACATGTGCAAACTACAAATAACTTCAATATCATCATCATTAACTACCTGATGGGATATTGTTCTTTGAATGCACATTTAAAGAAAAAATAAAGGATAAACATTTAACATGTTAAGCTTTTAAATAGTTTCTTCCTAATTGTAATGCACACACACGCATACACACATATACATACGTATGATATACGTATGTATGTATTAATAGATATGCATATTATGTTATGTCTATGCATGTTTATTAACATATACTTAATAGCACTGTTCTATAATACCTGATAAATATTTATGCACCGGCGTGTACCTGCGTGTATATAAATATGTGTACTTATTTACATCTATATATAAACATGTGTGTGAAATGTGTATATATATATATATATATATATATATATATATATATAATTTGTTATATATATTATTTATATATTATATATGCGTGGTACTTATTTGAAAGTGTTCAATATCAGTGATAGAGCTGACATATTCATATATATAGGTGTGAATTTGTGACCCTAGGTTTCACGTTCTTGCGATCGTCAGATAAACAAAGAGTTTGTCTGACGATCGCAAGGGCGTGAAACCCAGAGTCACAAACTCACACCTATCTAGAGGTAGAATCGCCGACTGACGCCAATTCGGCCGGGTTTCAATCCTGGGTTAAAAGCAGTCGGAGTCTAACCGTACTAATGAGCTGTGATACAGCGAAACAGATTTGTCTGCGGATGACTATATATATATATATATATATATATATATATATATATATATATCAATAAATGTACGTGTGAATATACATACATGTACACACACACATATATATAAACAATTTTTTCTTGTGTTAATAAAACAGTGCTCGATGTAATGTAACAGAACTATAAAGTATATATATATTTTTAATCATATCACCCCAAGCAAAGCGATAACGCCACTGATGCGCAGGGGGCTACGTAAGGGTAAAAAGAATGGAAAAGAGAAAGCCGGAAACCACATCCTAAACAGGGAACAAGGGATGAGCCTCTTCACCTGTTCAATAGACGTGGGTGGAGTGTGAACCGGGCGATATTATAGTCTCTCTACTCCAATTGAAAAAAAAAAAGAAAAGGAAAGAGTGAAAAGATTGGAAAAGAGAAAACCGGAAACCGCATCCTAAACAGGGAACAAGGGATGAGCCTCTTCACCAGTTCAATAGATGAGGGTGGAGTGTGAACCGGGCGATAGTTTAGTCTATCTGCTCCAATATATTATCCTGCGTCTAAAGCGCGATTTGGAGTTTCATGCACTATGCAATAATCAGGTGCATATTATGAACTGACCGTTTTTAGATTTTCTCGCGATATTCATGTTCGTTATAAGTTTGGGATGTCATTTTTTTAATTGATTAAATATATAATTTAATTTGGTTTAGACTGAAACTTCAACACAAAATTGAAAAGTAAATATATAAAAGTTAAATTAAATTAAAGGATAGTTTTTCTTAAACCAGATTTTATACGTGCAGTCCAAGGGGGACCACTTGTAGTTCATTATTTTCGTTGAATGAAAGTCAGTCAGTTAGTTAAGTGCCATACGTGATACTCGCTTGGGCAATCATGTCTCTTTCGAGACATGACTGACTGGGCAGTAGATTATCCCGCAGTAGGTTGCCATTGCTTTCTGCAGTAGACTGGTTGCCGACCAAGGCTATTTCTGTCCTGCTATTTAACCCATAACTGGAAGGAAGAGACGGATTAATACCTTTCCCAAGGGTATTTGCGCGTAAGTGAATAAAATAAATTAAATAAATAAAAATATGAAAAACAATATCAAAATAAAATAATAAAATAGGATAAAAATAATGTAAAAATTAGGGTAATAAATAAGGTGAAATATTAGTAAATATATAAAAATAAAAATAAATAAAATGGTGGATCTGTGTTAATCCTGGATTTTGTATTTTAGCAGTTATTTATTTCTATGTCTGCATATGGTCCTCAATTCACGTCTTTTGTTTGGTAAATTGAGGTTATTTAGGTGTTTTAAGATGACAGGTGTTTTTCTAAAACAGAAAGAGACATGGCTGACTGGGCAGAAGATTATCCCGCAGTAGGTTGCCATTGCTTTCTGCGGTAGACTGGTGCCGACCCAATCTGCCCTGTTATTTAACCCATAACTGGAGGGATGATACGGGTTAATGCCTTTCCCAAGGGCATTTGCGCGTAAGTGAATGTAATGAATTCGGCTCCCCGATTTCTCGTTCTGAGCCGATATCCATTGCATCACAACGCACTTATGCAAAAAGCAGAAGTTACATCTATTTCCTGTTCGATTATAAGATTTGGTTTTTGCGATGATATTTCAGGTAATAACTGGGTTGCTGTTTTTTAATTTCCAAAATATTTGGAGAGGGGAGTGCTATTCTTGTATTTATTATTATTTAAAGTCAATTTATGATTGTAAAATCGGTATTTCCATTGATTTTCAATGGAACCAAAATTATATTTTATATCGTCTTCAGAATGGATGATTCCTTTTTAAATTATATATTCTGTCGTCTGTGAGCAGTGGTTGAAGCCAATGGCAATTTCAATGAATAAGTTTACTCTTTAATATTTCAAGGTATTTTTGTGTCATTTTAGTAAATATGTCTGTTAAAATAAGATGCCAGTGTTATTTTCATTTTTACTTAATTTAGACGACACTTCATTCATCAAACTATATATATATATATATATATATATATATATATATATATATATATAAGCATGCGGTGTAGATATAGAAGAATCCAAAGGAGTATCCTGTATATAAAGTCGTAAGAAAACTCTCAAAGCGAGCTCTAAATATATAGAGAGCGGATGACAATATTTACGCTCTCACACCCTGATTGAGCACTCTGGAAAAATAGTAGACTTTGATAAACAGTAGCTACTCTGGCATGTACGCATCGCTCATTCAGTGAAATGAATTAGATCACTCTAGCTATGGGGCGCGTATAATGATATGCACTAAAAAGTCTGCTGACTTCGACCAAACGCTCGTAGCCCAGGGGTAGAGTCGCCGACTGACGCCATTTCGGTCGGGTTTCAATCCTGGGTTAAATTGGAGTCGATCCGTACTGATGAGCTGTGATACAGCGAAACAGATCTGTCTGCGGATGACAATATATATATATATATATATAGAGAGAGAGAGAGAGAGAGAGAGTAAATACAAGACAAAATTAAGGTAGACACGTTCTTTCATAGTAAATCAGAAGTGTAGGCCTATTTCAGGCAAACCATCATCAGCTTCCGTCTTTATTGTACAGAAGATTTTTTCGTGTAAAATCTTCTGTAAAATTAAAACGGAAGCTGATGCTGGTTCGCCTGAAATAGGCCTAAACTTCCGATTTACCATGAAATAACGTGTCTGCCTTAATTTTTTATTCTATATATATATATATATATATATATATATATATATACGCAGGTTTCATAAAAAATGATTGACAAGGTATTATTATTAAATTTATTGTATATTTTTTCATGTGTTCTTATAATTTTTTTCATTATAGACCTCAGATTATATAAGAATTGTACAAAGGTTTTGTACTTTTAAGCGCTTTCACATACAAAAGAAGATTAAAAATAATGAAGTCCTTCCTAATAAAACTGAGAAATCCTACACTTAATAACATCAGTTATGAACACAGTAACAATGTGCTTACTGAACTTAACATACACATCATCTTTACACATATTTATTTACAAGTAAAACAAAATTAATTCTTGATAATGGTTCTTTTGTTAATACTGCACAATAACATGTGCATTAAATGAACTGTTCTGGTGTCCAGTTTTTGTGCTCTCTTCCCCATGCTAGTCTCTTCTTTTTATTGGCTGGCCGAAGCAAAGGCTTCCTGGCTGCCTTGTAAAATTTTGCAAAGTAATAATAACAAAAGAACCATTCTATTTTCATTTAGAATTATTCACTTGACAACAAATACTAAAAATATTATGAAATACATCATTTCTTTTAAAAAACTGGAGTGGCCTAATAATTATGGTCGGTAGTGTGTGTGTGTATATATATATATATATATATATATATATAACTTTAATCCAAAAGGAAAAGCAGGAAGATAAATCCCCAAAACACAATCCTAATTATATATATATATATATATATATATATATATATATATATATATATACACGAACGGATCTCGATATGTAAAATCGCAAGTTTATTCACCTGAAGAGATTCAACTTTAGACTCGAAACAAGTGTAGCGACACAAATACCATTATGGACACTTAATATATCATATAAAAAATCAAATAATAATAATAACAAAAGTTGGTCCTCATCGGAAAATTTTAAATAAATCCCACTAGGATTGTTTTATTTAATTTATCAATTATCATATAAAAATGTTTCAAATGATATTATTTTCCTTCTAGATAAACACTAATTGATAAAATAACGTTAAACCAAAATGACAAGTTTAAAATAAATACATGTCCGACAATAAGAGAGTTTTGACACACCCTCTGCGTATTTGTCCGTGCCTATATGTGTGGTAATTTTCTAAGCGCAGCTTAGATGCGACACAAGGTCAACATTATGGGACACCCAGTGAGGATGGAACTCACTACCCAATTGTAATAAGTGTCTATGTGTGTTCCTATCTGTGAGACAAGGTAAATATATATATATATATATATATATATATATATATATATATATATATATTTTTTTTTTGCGCAGGTAGATATAAACAGTGTGAACACAGAAATCAACATAGTACGGTGACTAAGTTTCAAACCTTGAAGGCATGAAACAGCCATTCACCATTTTTATGTCGACACCTTTATCTATTTGCGAACGCTCTATCTGATTTTAAACACTATTTTTCCGGTGAATATAGCAAATATTAAGCTGTATAAACGACAAAAATACACACATGACAGTTCATATATCATATCCATAGATAAGTGATAAGAGACGTTTGCAATTAAAGAAAACAAGTAGGAGAAATGTGTTATATAAAGTAGTGGTCACCTACCGTAGCGACGTTCGATCGATTCCCAGGGGCGCTCGATTTGCGTGACCTTTTAATAGACGATGCACCGTAATATATATATATATATATATATATATATATATATATATATATATATATATATTGTCTGTATAAATGCGGGCCAAGCCAAGAACGTAAAAAAGACCACAACAAAGGAATGCCCTGAGAAAGCAACAATGATTGAACTAATCCCTGGCATTCATCACTGAAGCGACTGTGACAGTCAGTCCTCCATACTTCTGTGTGTGCGTGTGTGTGTGTTTGACTCTCTCGCTATCCTCCTCTCTCTCTCTCTCTCTCTCTCTCTCTCTCTCTCTCTCTCTCTTTTGTTAGCATTCAAAATACCGTTTCTCTCTCTCTTTCCTTAGCATTCAAAACACTGTTTCTCTCTCACTCTCTTTCTCTCGTTAGTATTCAAAATACAATTTCTCTCTCACTCTCTCGCTAACATTCAAAATACTCTCTCTCTCTCTCTCTCTTAATAGCATTAAAATATCGTTTCTCTCTCTTTCTCTCGTTAGAATTGAGAATACCATTTTTCTCTCACACTGGCATTTAAAATACTGTTTTATTTCTCGTTAACATTCAAAATACCGTTTCTTCCTCCTCCCCACTCTCTCTCTCGTTAGCATTCAAACTATCATTTCTATGTATCTATCTATCTCTCGTTTGCATTAAAAATACAGTTTCTCTCTCTCGTTAGGTTTCAAAATACTCTCTCTCTCTCTTTCTCTCTCTGTTATTGGTGTTCGAAATAATGTTTGTTTCTATCACATTAGTGTTCAAAATATGTTTTTTCGCACTCCCTTAGTTATGGAGCCATGGATAATTAATATAGCAAAATTCTTACTCCAGTCCATTCGACTACTTGTAAAATCATCTGATAGTTACATAGCGTCAGAATCTCTTTTAGTCAAGTATTAAGAGCTCTCTCTCTCTCTCTCTCTCTCTCTCTCTCTCTCTCTCTCTCTCTCACTCTCTCTCTTTTTCTTTCACACACACACACACAATAAATACGAAAAAGCGGGTTTAACCGTTGCCAGGCAACTTCATACACGCAGCGACTTAAAATCTTTGCGTTTGTGCAGATTTCTCCCCGATGAGGCTTAAGTCTTATTGTTTATAGAATAATCCACTTTAAATATAATTGATTTAAACATTGTGAAAGCACATTAATGTTACTAATTGTTCTCGTAGTGTAAAAAAGAAATATATTCTTCCCAGTTAATTGTTCGCCACTGTTATTCGCCGCGCTCTTCAGTCAATTGCCATAGATAAATTTATTGTGGAACTCATTTGCTCTGATCTACTCTGTCCGCCATATTGCCACCTGATTTTGTGCCAATCGGAAAGAGAAATCGGAGAGCCAAATTCGAATTACAGTCGAATTTGTTGTATTGACTTATACGTAAATACCCTTGGGAAATCTCTTCTCCCTCCAGCTACGGGTTGAATAGCAGGTCAGATTGGATTCTGTATTACTGGTTGGCAACTAGGCTACCGCAGAAAGAAATGGCAACCCACTGCCGGAATATTTTCTGCCTAGTCAGTCATGGATCGAAAGAGACATGATCGTCGAAGCTTGTGTCACGTACGACACGTAACTGACTGATTAATCCGTGACGTCACACACACACACACACACACATCTATTTCTACATGCATTTAAAAGGGAATAGTTAATTATTTATGAGGTAGTGTTAAGATGAATTCGTCTTAACAAATCTCTGAAGAAGCTTATTAATGTTAACTTAAAGACACTTTTTCCTACTTGTTCTTTAAATATTCTACTAATCATGTCGCCTTTCAATACATATATTCAACTCATATATAAAGAGAGAGAGAGAGAGAGTTTTATGTATGTCTTAGTAGTATAAAAGTCTCTCTGAGAACGAAGTATGTTTATCATTTTTTTTTTCCTTTTAGCCATTCTGTTCAGCCATGAAATATCGGTGTTATTATATCATGGATATAATAATGGCCATAACGAGGGAAATAAAAAATGAAAGAATAAATCTTTCTTCCATAGCTCTTCCAATTTACAAGTTATATAGAAAATAATATGCGAATGTAAAAGGGGTCTACAATTGAACAACACATTCGAATGCCTTTGTGTGCCACTGAAATCGTCGTGTGCCACAATTTGATATGGAAAAAGCAGTTTTAATTAAGCAGGTTTGATTTTTTTACTTCGTATCGTTAAAGAAATTAGATTTCAACAACTTTCAACGAGGTTTTTGCTTTCTACATATTTATTTATTTTAAGGTTTATGCATCCCACATTGTTTCAACACGAATCCAGGAAGATGATAAACTGAAATAACCCGGTTGTACATCAATTTAAAATAGAATAAATGACTGCAAGAGAACTTAAGCACACTACGTTTCTAATTCCATAAGTAATGATCTTGAAATAAATTTAATTTGGATAGAAAATTTGCCACAAAACAAAGGATAATTAATCAATGTAAAACAGGGAGCTAATTTTACATCAGAGTCAAGATGATATACGTTGACATTTCGAATCGAACCATTTAGTCCGCTGACCCCAACTAAAACAATCTATCCCAGTAGATTGTTCTAGTTTTACGTGTCATGCCTCTTCTAGATATCTCAATTTCAGTTATTTCCCTCTAGTAACTCAACTCTCCAAGTTTTTGTCCGCGTCTGCTGTGGTTAGGTATTGAACTCACAACTCCTTGGTTCAAGTCACTTCAAGCAATGCTTTTATTCCATGTGTTCTAGGGGATAACAAAGATAAGGACAATAGTCCGAACAATGTAAACACTTACAACACCTCATCTCATACATATAGACAGATAAAAAAAAAATCAAAAATAAAATAATACTTAACACCAGGAAGAGACGTTTGAGGTTTCTGGAACACATAGCAAGGAAATGTGGCTTGGAAAATCTGATGCTCACGGGGCAGAAAGAGACAACGCATGACATACTTAATGAGCTTGAGTAAATCGATGGCGGGACAGAGTTTAGGAGAAATAAAAGATACACAAAGTTTATTAAGAGCTACAAGAGACAGGATGTCGTGGAATGTTATGATCGCCTACGTCCTGAGAGATCACGGAACATAAAAAAGAACCGTTACACTACCTGTACCTATTTGGGTTATAGGATAGAACCTATAATTAAAACCAGATCTATATTTTATGGGGAGGAACCTATAATTAATACCAGATATTTGTTTTATAGGTGGGAACCTATAATTAATACCAGATCTATATTTTATAGGTAGGAATCTATAGGTAATACCAGATCTTTATTTTATGGGTCGGAACCTATAATTAATACCAGCTCTTTTTTTATAGGTAGGAACCTATAATTAATACCAGATCTATATTTTATAGGTAGGAATCTATAGGTAATACCAGATCTTTATTTTATGGGTCGGAACCTATAATTAATACCAGCTCTTTTTTTATAGGTAGGAACCTATAATTAATACCAGATCTTTATTTCAGAGGTAAGAACCTATAATTAATACCAGATTTTTTATTCTTAAGGTAGCAACCTATAATTAATACTGAATTTTTAGTTGATAGGTTTGAATCTATAATCAATACCAGATTTTTATTTTATAGGTGAAAAAACCCCGATTTTTTTATAGGTAGGAACCTATAATTAATACTGGACTTTTCATTTTTTATAATTAATACCGGATTTCACAATGAGTATTAATAAGTGAAAATGACTATACTGTTTAAGTATTTGTAATCGTAATGATTTGATCTCTTTCAATGCGAAGTAAAAAAAGCGATTTCAAAATAAAAACCATGTCATATTTTTAATAAATACGAAACCCCAACTGCTCTATTTAGCAGTCACCATAGGGCAATCAACAGTTTCTTTTCTCTAGTTTGACCTATTTCTGATATTTATTTCTTAGATGAGAGCAAAAAGCTGCTATTTCTTTTAGCAGAAAAATATGTGGAATAAGAATTGACTGAATGTGCCTATGTGTGCATGTCCATACCTAAGTTTCTTTTATCCGAAATCCTTTTGAGTTGACTTTATAGAACGTAAATGTTTTATTTTCATTATAAGTGAAGATAAAATGTTCAAATAATCCTGGTGAGTCTTTACGTTTTGAATACTTGATTGCAATTATCATTATATCGTTTTATTTTTATTTTCTTTCACAAAATGTCGATTTTTATTGAAATCTTCATTCCTGTCTTTTTAATGTTCTCTTTCCTTACTAGTGTTTTTCCCCCTCGTATTCTCTAACTCAGTTAAACCCCTTGGGTCTTAGTGACTTTATTGCCTTGCTTGGGAGTGAAATGATTAGAAATAGCTATATTATAGGACTGTGATTCATGACTTCTTGCATCTCATTCTTTATGTAGCGTGTCCCTTTAGGGCGTGGGCGATCGTAGCTCACCACAAATTCCTGTCTTTCGTAACTCTAAATAAATTGTCTTTTTGTTAATTCTTCTAAATCTTGTTCCACCAACCATTTAATCAAGTCTACTAAGTAGGATATGCGTTTTTCCTCCGTTCCTCGTACCGTCAATCTGCCTTGTGAGTATCCGATTTTCCAAGCCTCCTTTTCTCATTAGACGCCTTACAGATTTCAACTGACCCATCATAATGTTCAGCCTAAATTTGCTTTTTGTTTCTATTTTCTCTAAAATGTCTTCTTCTCTCACATATTCCAATCATGGTATCCTCAGAATCCTTCTGTAGAACTATATTTCTGTTGTTTCAAATCTCCTCTTCATCTTTGAGTAGAGAGACCAGTATTCACTAACATGTAAGAAAACAGATAACACGTAACAGTTCAATACTTTTTTCTTTTGTTTTCTATCGAAACTTATCTGTTTTTTTTAATAACCTTTTGCAATGCATCTTTGGCCATCTCAGTACACCTTTGGATTTCAGTGTCACACTTTCCGTTCTTTGTTTAAACATTTCCCAGATATTTAAATATTTTCACTTGTTTGATTCTGGTATCTTCAATTTGCAATTTACACTTTGGGCTCATCCTTTTGCTAACTACCATGCATTTTGTTTTCTTGCAGCTGACGATTAGTCCTTTCTTCTCGCTTTCCTTCACTAACTTTTGTAGAAGCTTTTGTAGTTTCCTTTCCGTAACAGCAATCAACATTGTTTCATCTTCATATCTTATGTTCTTAAGATTGTGGCCACCAATAAGGAATCTTTGCAGGATTTCCAATCCTTTCAGAATCACATCACTGTATATGTTGAATAAGTCCAGTGAGAAGATATATCTTTGTCTTACACCCACTTTTATTTTTGTATATCTGCTGCACTCATTTCCTATCCGCATAAAGGCGGTTTGCTCTCAGTATGGGTGGTGGATTATTTTAATATCTTTCCCAAATATGTCAAGGTTGCTAGGCAGTTCCAACAAGTCTTTGGGGCGTACTTTATTGAACGCCTTTTCATAATCTATAAAACTCACGTGCACGGCTTTCTGCATTTGTGTGAACGGCTTCCTGCATTTGTATTGCTCTCTCTCTCTCTCTCATATATATATATATATATATATATATATATATATATACTGGAATTAACCAACTTTATAAAAAATTATCCAAATGTTGGAGAATCTTTGTCATTATTTTCACCTGAAGTTAAAGCCAAAATACGATGTTTAGAACGGCTCATGATTAAACATAATAGACATTCATTGTCTCTTATATTTAACAGTATATGTTTAGTAAATCCATACATGTAGTCATCCACAGACAGATCTGTTTCGCTGTATCACAGCTCATCAATACAGTTAGACAGCCGATTGCCTTTTACCCAGGATTGAAACCCGACCGCATTGGCGTCAGTCGGCGATTCTACCTCTGAACTATGGGCGCTTGATAGAAGGAGGCAGACATTTTAGCGTGTATATTATCATTACACACGCCCAATAGCTGAGAGTGTTCTAATTCATTGTTGAATGAACGATGCGTAGATGCTAGAGAAGCTACTGTTTTTCAAAGTCTACAATTCTTCCAGAGTGCTCAATCAATATATATATATATATATCTGATATCATTCTAAGCAAAAAAATATCATGTTCTGTGTTTCATTCATCTTTAAAGAACCCGCCCTATTCTTGTTTTATTTCCAGTTTCCGGTGCGCGTTTTATCCGTCAAAATTCAGATAAGTTTTGTTGTATTACTCATTAAGCTGATAGTTCGATGGAGATTCCATTTGTTTGTATCTGGCTTTTCAGGCAATGCAATGGAAATGTTTCTACTTAAGTCTTCCGGTATATCACCACCGTTGTAGATTTCTTTTTTTAATTCTGTAATCCAGTCGGTGCTGAAATCGTCTAAGACGGCCAGCATCATTACAATTCTATCTGACCCTGCCGCTTTTTTTCTGTTCAGTTTGGCCTGTGCAGATTCCAAACTCAGATTTTGATATTTCAAGTCCGTCAATATTTCTGTGTATTGCCAATTGTTCACTTTAGTCGTGGAATAATTCTCCGATATATTTGTTTCATCTCTAAACTATTTGCTCTTTCCTAAATATCAGCGTTTCTCTCTTGGATTTTATCCTTATGATTTTATTGTTGAATGTGATAACTCACACGGATCTGCAGTGTAAATTCAAGTCAAAACAGCTCTCGTGATAATAATTGTTTAAACTTTAAAAATTCAGATTAACAGCTTTCATGGACGGCGCAATAACCGACAGGGTCATCAAAGGTTTCAAGATTAAGCAAACTTAGTCTTTTGCCACTGTCCTTTCCTTTCGACGATTCTGCGTTCTTCTGTTGACCAGATTCTGAACTCGATTGATAACATTGCTCACTGATAATATTTTTACAGTGTAAAATTGCAACCTATTTTTAACTATAGTTAGAACGGTAGAGTGGATATCACTCTTTGTTTTGTATTTCGAATTTTCGTTTTATATTATTTGCCAATAAAGAGTAGCTTTCTATTTTAGCAAACGCAGAATATGTTTGGCCCAAAATTCTAATAATAAAGAATAATGAAGGAATTACTATTCTATTCTGAATGTTTCATAGCTAATAACTATAATGATTCTTTCTCCTGGAGAATGGATTAAACTCAACAAAAAACACATTCGAGACAGATATATGTGAACTGATTTCTTTATTATTAATGCTATATCTCTCAATATAGAGCACTTTAATTACAAAGACTACTCGCCTTTAAAATGTTTTTTCTAATTACTCTGGTTGATTTTTTTTAGAGAAACGCAATCTTATATATATATATATATATATATATATATATATATATATATATTGTCACGTACCTGTTTCCACGATAAACATCAAAATGTTTACATGTTATATTGCATTTTCACATCTATGGACAGATACGGGTTATCTGCCTCACATCATGACAAATGAACAATGATAAATGCAAAAAAATAAAATAAGATTGCTGTTCGATTGATATTATCGAACGACACCCTTCCCATATCTGCTTCAATATATCAACACGGGCGCTGACCAACAATTCAAGGATGAACGTCGAGACGAGATGATTTGGTATAAAATTTCAATAAGTAATAACAGATCAAAATAAAAAAATATTTAAGTATGCATTAGAATTTCCAATGACCCGAACCTCAAAATTATATTCGGATACCCAACGTAATCGAAATAACCATTTACAATACACAACAGCAAATATGAATGAATACAGGCGACTACGAATACAAAAGATTACCACAAGATAAAATGGGGAGAACCATATTATTTATAAACACATGGTATGGTGTATGTGGTAACATATTATTCGTGGAAGTGTATGCGTGTTCTAACATGGGTCTAAGAACATAATAACTTATCTTTATATCAGTTCCTTCTCTCTTTCTTTTATTGTCTTTTCTTTTCTTTCTTCATCCTCTTTCTTTATACACTTGAATTGTATGTAATTACGACTATCTCTGTTTCTTTCAGTTGACTATTATATTTTCAGCATACAAATATTCTGAAATGTTCGCACATTTCTTTATTCTTTTCTTCAACCAGCGTCGTATTTTCTGTATTCAAACAATTCTGCTTTGTTCTTTATCTTCAAAACATCTTCCTTTATATACTGACTTTTCTGCGTCGCTATCTCTCTTTCTTTTCTTTTCTTGATAAACCACTAGGCAACGCTTTCTTTATCTTCTTTGAATCAACCGGAATCAACGTACGAATTATATTACAGCTTTTCTTCTTATCTTCGTCGCTATCTTTCTTTCTTCCTTGATAAAACGATTCGGTCTCGCTTTCTTCTTCTTCCTTCAGCAAGTAGAAGTCAGCATACAAATAATATTACAGCTTCTTTCATCTTCGTCGCTATATTTGTTTCTTTCTCGATAAACGGCTCGGCTTTAACGAATAAGAATGTGTAAGTTTGGTTTTTCTCTCTTATCCGGAGTTGCTTAATATGAATTGGTTAAATTACGCTATTATCTCACATGCGTTTTCCCTTCATTCATCATTTATCAGCGCTCAGCAAATATGACTTGTTCTGTCGAGATTCGACCTACAACTGGCTTCAAACATTTGCTTTCTACGTGATTTGTTTTTGGCGCCAATTCTAACTCCTGCTGCTTCACGACTTGCAACTGACTTCCATGTCTAGCTTATTTCTTGTCTAGACATTTGTTACTAAGGATATCTAGGTCAACTATCCTTGACTTGCTATTCCAAGGCTGACTCTAGTCTCCCACGTGATCATCTCCTAGTTACCATGCAGAAATTATTCTCAATATGTGTGTAGGTGTGTAGCTATCTATATCCGTAACAATATATAGGAAAGAGTATTAATAAAAAGTTTTTGATTTTTAAAAAAACGTACTTTTTTAAACAGTATTTGTTTATTTTTAATGTAGTTTTATATTTCAGACCGCCCTCGGTCCTTCATCAGAAACAAGTGATTTTTAAATATTTCAATAGGTAAAACTTTTTTTTTTTTTTTTTTTCAGAAATTTTTATCTAAAACAAACAGACTTTCTCTACGGACATGCCGCATGTTGTGAACAAATATACATATATAAAAGCGCTTTCATCAAAAATGTCTTCGCTCTATCTTAAAAATCTTGGGAAGAAGAAAGCGGAGAACAGAGATGATTGGAGAAAGTAGGTTGTGTTGGCAGTGAAGAAATTTAAATAAGAAAGGACACATTTTGCTGAAGGTCAGCTCACTGCTATGGAAATAGAAGATGTGTCGCCAATCAAAGCAAGAGGATCCAAAGAAGTGTTGACAAGTGAGATTTGCAGCTGAATCTGTCCGTCAAAGGTATGATAGCCTGTCATTTAAGTGTCATGCATGATACACGCCTGGGCGATCATGTCACGAAAGAGCCATCACTGACTGTGCGAAAGATTTTCCCGCAATAGGCTGCCATTACTTTTCTGGTGTAGAGTGGTAACCAATTAAGGCTATAGAACCAAATCCGATTTACTATTTAGCTGGAGGAAGAAGAGATGAATTAATACATTTCCCAAGGGTATTTCTGCGTAAGTAAATACAATGAATACAAATATTTCTCGTTCCGAGCCGATATCCACTGCACCACAACAAACATTCTCATGATAGCAGGGTAATACTACTACATATAACATTCCGAATGACTTCACTGGTAATGTTTGTGTGAAACTGTCTAAGAATGCGTTTTGGTCGAACTCGGCATTTTAAATCGAAACACAAGGATTGACCCGAAGTTTCCAGTAAATTGACATAAACTATTTGTGGGTTCAAGTTAAAATCAATGCATGGATTAAATGAATTTTTTTTTAAATGAGTCATCTTAGACGACACCAACGAGAGAATCGCCACCAATAAAAATCTTTATATTAAAGTCAAAGTAGTCAGGTACGGTCACGAGTGGACTTTCACCATTTATATATATATATATATATATATATATATATATATATATATATCATAATGGACAAAGAGGCGATCCCACAACTATATATATATATATATATATATATATATATATATATATATATATTGTTGTGGGATCGCCCCTTTGTACATAATAATGGACTCAGCTGGGAGTATATATAATCCTGCCAATAGTGAGAACGGCAGAGTTTGGTTGAGTTGTAAGTTGTAATGTGAGAGTTGTTTAGTTGGAGTTGGAGCTGAAACCACAGTTGTAGTTGCAGTTGCTCTGAGCTCCACTCAGCTGGAATCACTTACCCGGACCTGCTATTTCACTTCAAGACTATATATATTTATTTCTACTAATTCTTCTTCTATGTGCCCTGTCCCTTCAGGACGTAGGCGATCATGGTTCTCCACGACTACCTATCCCTTGTTGCTCTTAGTATGTTTGCTCCTGTTACACCATGCAAACCCCGTTCTGTCAACCACCTGATCAGGCTCTGCAAATATGTTATCCGTTGCCTTCCTCTATCTCTTTTTTCTTCTATCTGGCCTGTCAGTATCAGGTTCTCCAAACTCTCTTTCCTTACTGCATGTCCCAGGAACTTCAATTGTCTCTTCCTGATGCTCAGTATTAATTTCCTTTTTGTTGCCATTCTTTCCAACACCTCATCGTTGCTTGCATGCTCAGTCCATGATATCCGCATCATCCTTCTGTAGAACCACACTGCCGCTGCTTCAAGCTTTGTCCTCATTTTCGATTATATTGTCCAGCATTCACTGCTGTATTGAAGAAATGACATCACATAGCAATCCAGCACTCTTTTCTTTGTTTCTAGTGAAATTTTCCTGTGTGTTAGTACTTTACTCGGCTTCTGGAACGTGTCCTTTGCCATACCAATTCTCCTTCGGATCTCTGTGTCGCACTTTCCATCTCCTGTTAGAACACTTCCTATTTATTTAAATTTTTGTACTTGCTTAATTCTGGTATCCCCCACCTGTATTTGGTATTTTGGGTTGCACCTTTTGCTGATGACCATGCATTCAGTTTTTTTAAGTTTATTTGTAGTCCTTTTTTGTCATTCTCCACCAATACCTTCTGTAGGAGGTCTTGTAGTTTCCTTTCCGTGTCTGCAATCAGCACTGTATCATCTGCATACCTTATGTTGTTCAAGTTGTGGCCTCCAATAACAAATCCTGGCGTGTCATCTAGGGTCCTCAAAATATTCTTGCTGTACATGTTGAACAGATCCGATGAAAAGACACATCCTTGTCTTACGCCTCTTTCTATCTCTGTAAATCTACTGAGGTCGTTACCTGTCCGTATGCAGGCAGTTTGCTGCCAGTAGAGATTCTTGATTACTCTGATGTCTTTCCTAAAAATGTCGAGGCTGCTGAGCATCTCCATCAATTCTTTGTGTCGTATCTTGTCGAATGCCTTCGCATAATCAATAAAACATAGGTACAAGTCTTTCTTCATTTGTATTGCCCTTTCGAAGAGCATCCTAATCATAAATATGGCGTTCCTTGTTCCAGTGTCTTTCACGAACCCGCACTGTTCCTGTCCTATCTCTGGCCTGATTCTGCTTCTCGCTCTATTCATCAGGATTCTGACAATCAGTTTTGTAATAAGCTGATAGTTCTGTGTAGTTCGCACTCGTTTGCACCTGGTTTCTTCGGCAGTGCTATCGACTTGCATAGGTCGTCTGGTATTATTCCACTATAATAAGTTTCGTTTATTATGTCGGTAATTTTTTCTATGCCATATTCTTCCAGGGTTAGCAGCAGCTCTATTACAACACCGTTTGAACCAGCTGCTTTGTTTCTGTTCAGTTTGGCCATTGCAGCTTCCTCTACGGATTTTAATATTTCCGGTCCATCCTCCTCCTTGTGTATTCTCGGTTGTTTTCTCCTGTCGCAAAAAAGATTCTTTATATACTCTTCCCATCGCTAGTGTATTTCCTCTTTCTCCAATAACAGTATTCCTAAATTGACTAACCCGCGTTCAAGTTGTATATTACGTTCAATATACCTTACATTTTCTATCTCCATATCTATTTTTGTTATTTATTATTTTGTGCGGTTCCTCAACCGGAATCCACAACATATATATATATATATATATATATATATATATATATATATATATATATATATATATATTGTTGGATTAAAAATTGAAATCTATTAATTGCTTTGTTTATGTTTCGGATATGGAACTGAGCATGTATACGTTTCGGGAAAAATCTGAGTGAGTGTGCTTTAAAGCCAAAATAGAACCTGCAAAAGGAGAAGTAGATACGAATTCTGCAAGAGAGCACATTTTCAAGTATCCAGGCCGGTAGACAAAATAAGTATTCTGGTGGACCTGAAGCAGACTACGACCACGTTTAATTTCGTTGTTTTTCAATTTTTTTTTTTACTTTTTTCAGCGCAGTCCTATCGATTACCCCCTTAGCTCTCCGATTAACAAAAAAATTTTGAAAAATTTCAATATTTAAACATTTTCTGGGCGGGATCAGTTTCTCATACAACGTTATAGTAAATCTAGCCACAATTTTGAAACCAGTCACCAGTACGACATTACCGCAACCTGTAAATTTGTTCATTATCAATTTTTTTGAACTTTTTTCGGTGCAATGTTATCTTTTACACCTTAAAATTTACGAATGCCAAAAAACAATTTTACAAAAGTTTCAATATTTAAAATATTTTAGTTGGGTGGGGGACCAGTTTCTCATACAACCTTATATTGGATTGAAAATGAAGGATCGATTTACTTTAACATTGTATGAGAAACTGATCTCCCAACAAATTTGTTTAAATATTGTAATTTTTCAAATTTTTTTTTTTTTTTTTGATAATCGGAAAGTTTAAGTAACAATCGATAGAACTGCGCTGAAAAAAGTAAAAAAGATAAAAAAATAAAAACAACGAGATTAACATAAACAAAGCGAACCCATCGCGAGTGGATTGAAAATGGAGGATCGATTTACTTTAACATTGTATGAGAAACTGACCCCCACCAAATTTGTTTAAGTATTGTAATTTTTCAAATTTTTTTTTTCTTTGATAATCGGAAAGTTTAAGCAACAATCAATAGGACTGCGCGGAAAAAAGTAAAAAGAAATAATAAAAAACAACGAAATTAAACGTGGTGGTAGTCTGCTTCAGGTCCGCCAATATTCTTTAAAAGTGTCTACTGAAATATGAGTATCCACAAAAATAATGTGTTTGTCTTATGTTGATAGTTTTATTTTAGTCGTTCGTGATGTGTTGTTAGTCGATATGAGCAGGGATTGCACTAAGCTTTCGACTAGTAATACACACACACACACTTGTGTGTGTCTGTGTGTTTATGTGTATCTGTGTGTATACAAAATTTTATTATTTGGTCAGCGATCCATCTTTTTTATAAGTTTCACTAAAAATGACTGGCATGGAACAGAAATTTATGTAAATTAATTTAATATATCAATAATAAATAATAATATTAATTTTGAATGTTATTAAAATAAAATAAAATATTAATATAGACTTCTGAGATGAGGAAATGATTACTTTATTTACATTATTCGGACTGTTGTCTCCATTTGTTTACGATGTTTCGGTCGTTGTACGCTCCCACCTTCTTCAGCTGCTAGGAAATAAAGAGTTCAATTCAAAATTCCTAGCACCTGAAATAAAACCAGAGCGTACAACAGCCGAAACGTCATAAACATACCAATCAAAATGAGGACAACAGTCCGAACAATGTAAATATATATGTATGTATTTGTTAATCCGAAGTGGAAGAGTAGGAAGGTAAATTCCAAGAACCTGATCCTAATCAATATTAAAAATTTTTAACATTAAAAAGTGATGCAGGCAGAGAGCTCAATGTATTAAGAATACGGAGCCAATATAAATTAGAGAAAATTTTCAAAATTCAAAGGTGTCGGATGTACATTTCGACATAGGATCTCTAATAGAGATTCTACGTCACGTCAGCGACATTGTTTTTTCCAAATGGCGAAGGCCCTGGGGTAGAGTGTGGAGGGGTTTTAGGTTAACAACGGTCACAAAGTAGAAAAGGACAGAGCTGGTAGTTGGTGGGGGGTGTTGAAACGGTATATTTAGGAAGGGGAGGAATAGGAGTTCATATTTTGTAAAGATAGACAACTAAATGAGTTAAATTACTTTTTTAAGGTTATACTCTTATTGTAAAAGGCCCTTCAAAAAAGCGGATATAAGAACAAGTTAACATATAATAAACCTACAATAGACTCCGAATCATCCAAAATTAAAAATAAAGGAAACTGTAGAAAAAGAAAGACAATTTGGTTTAACCCCCCTTATTGTAAACTAACTAACA